>CM035410.1:39072626-39610126 GCA_020310875.1 Ceratopteris richardii | reverse complement strand
AAGCGTTCATATCGTCGGCAAAAAGTCTCATGGTGAACTGATTGTGGTCATGCGGCAAACAAAGGCCTTTAATGTTACCAGCTTCCACCTGATGCTCCACCAGCCTGCTAAGCCCTTCTGTGGCAATGGCAAAGAGAAGGGGAGCCAATGGGCACCCTTGTCTGATAGATCTTCTAAGTTTGATCACCTTTGAAAGATTTCCATTAATGTTGATTTGGGTCGATGCGTTTCCGAGAAGGGTCGCGATCATCTTGGTGAATTTCTGACTACATCCAAGATCTTGTAGCGACTGTAGAATATAGTCCCATTCTAGCCTGTCGTAGGCTTTATCAAAGTCGATCTTGAGGAAAACAACTTCTTGTTTAGACTCATTTGCAAATTCAAGACCTTCCCAGATATCTATAATGGTTTCCAAAATTGACCTGCCTTTGATGAAACCTTTTTGGTCCTCGCTTAACCACGCTCTCAAGTGGCAAGAGATTCTGTTGGCAATGACTTTGGCGAGGATCTTGTATCCTGTTTGGAGCATTGTAATGGGATGCCAGTTCTCTATTCTGTTCTTTTCCCCTTTTTTGTGTACTAACTTGATAATGCCATTGTTGAGACAGGAAGGAAGCGCGCCAAACTTGAGTGCCTCTTGCCAAACCAAACGAAGAGGGGTGGCAACCACCAACTTGAAGGATTTAAAGAACTCATTAGTGAGCCCGTCGGGTCCCCGGCTTTTACCTGAGGGGAGGGCATCAATGACCTCAATGATTTCGGCTTCAGAGATAGAGGCATGAAGCAGAGAGTGAAGGTTGGGTGGTATCCTGTGGGGGGAAACCCTAGATATGGCAGCCATACAGTCCCTTCTATGGTGGGAGAGGGGGTTTGAGGTCCCCAGGAGTCTCGTGAAGTGCCCTTCAATGATCCCAAAGTTATCTTCTTCCGTATTGCATACATTGCCATTTGCGTCTAGCAATAAGGGGATCGATTCTCTGTTGTGTTTCCTTTTGAGGATACGGCACATCTCTTTGGTGGGTTTGTCGGCTTTGCCAGCCCACCACTCCTTGAAGAAAATTTGTAAATTTTTCCTTTGTATCTCTTCCTCGTATCTCAGCAGCGCTCTGATCTTTCGAAGTCCTTTCTGGGCTTGAGACTTTCCTTTGTTCACTTCCTCCTCGAGCCGCCAGAGTCTATGATATAGAGCTTCTCTATGAGCCCGCCGCACAGTCTCAAGCATCTTCCTGGATCTAATCATGATCTGTCGTGACTTATCGACCGCACTTCTCCAACACTTGGCTGGGGACAAGCCAGAGGCGAATGCCTCCTTCCACACATCAGAAATTTCTTGATGGACGGAGGGGAGAGAGAAGGAGGGCACACTGGCATGGAACCACGGAGCCTTACGGATCTTGGTGGGGGGTTGAAAAGTGATGACGATCGGGTAGTGATCAGAAATGGTGAGGTCGGTGCGTTGCGAGAGGGAGGGGTGGCCCCACTGATGAGTAAAACTCTGAGAAATGTAGCATCTATCAAGTCTAGCTTTCCTCAGGTCCTCGCCTGCTTGGAGATTTGACCAAGAAAAGCCCTTCGAGTCTTTGAATTCGACCAAATCCAAGTGTAGTTTAGTTTTGTCCCACGTTTCTTTCTCCCGACTATCGATGACCCTGCCCTTGCCCATCCATCTGTCCATAGGGTCCTCAACCATGTTGAAGTCACCACAAATAAGCACGTTGTAGGGGAGCGAATCCAAGGAGGCCCAAGTGTTAAGTCTCTCTAGCTCCATTAGGGGCATACAAAGAAACTAAAGTAAAACAAAAGGGAGCACCGAAAGAAACAGCAATCCATCGATGGCATTCGTCTTCAATGGGGTTCTCAAGCTTTTCAAACCAGAGTTGATTAATACCGATTACCGTTCCACCGGACCCCCGCTGATGCGCCGTTGAAATCCAAACATGGGTCGAGGAGACATGTCTAAGCTGTTTCTGGAGGTCTTCTCCGTCAATTTTAATCTCTTGAATACAAATAAAATCTGGGTTTAGGCTAATGTCGCGAAGCCATTGACCTATGATGATCGCTCTTGAGGGGTCGGTTAGCCCTCTAGCATTTAACGAGATGATGATCATTGTCGTAGTGAGCCCTCTTTGCGGGAGGGAGCTTTGTCCTTTCTTTTCTTGGATTCATCTTTCTTTTTCGCTCGGATCGGATCCCGAGTTAGCATTAGGTTCTTGTGGGGGCTTTTCCATGGTAACTCCATAGGTTGTTTTCCTTTGCGGGATGCCTCCTGCTGGGAAGAACTGGGCACCGTTTTCAGCTCCGTTTCTGGAATAGTCGATCCGACGATGGAGCTTTCACTATCCATGTTATCTCCGTTGCTAGTAGTAAAGCCGTCTTCTTTGCTTGTAGTGTAACCCTCCTGCAAGGTTTCTTTACTGTCAGGGATCTCGAGGCCTTTGACGTCGGTGTCCACCTCAAGTTGGTTCCCACCTGGGTAGTCAAACTCATTGATTTCCTTTTCCAGATTGCAATACAAGTTGCTGGAGGGGGTAACTGACATGTTGTTTCGCTCAGAGGTTGCCCTAGGGCTTCTTTTCCTTCTTCTTCTGACTTCGATGAACCCGTCTGCATCAGCTTCTGGATTAAGGGGACCCTTGAATTCCTCAACTTTCGTCGAGTGATTCAATGCTCCATTGCTATCTTGAGCATTTTTGGGGGCTTCTTGATTTCGCTTGCTTTTTCGTCTCAAAGGGCAGTCTTTGATCCTGTGACCTTGTTGGCCACAATGAAAGCACGCGTTGGGAAGGTTTTTGTAACTGATGTCTTGCTCCCATACGTCCCCTTCGCCCAAGTCCAGTTTGATCTTCGATGGGAGTGGCATACTGAGGTCAGCTTCGACACAGATTTGAGGGTGCCACCGAGCGTTGAACGAGTGTCTTGCACCTTCATAAATGAGGCCACCAATGTCCTCGCGTGAGGCCAACGGCTTGCCGATAGGAGAAACGATGTCCCACACGAAGTTGTACAAGAAGTATGGCAGGTTAGGGAGCTCAACCCAGAGAGGGTACCGAAGCGATTTCGATTTGTCGGGGGTAAAATCAGGGGACCATCTGAATAGGCACAGGGTCGCCTGGCCGAGTTGCCAAGTTCCGACACTAAGGGCATTTATGGATATGCATTTATGGATGTGTAAGCTTGTAGTAGAAGAAGAGAAGAGATTAGCCACAGGAAACCATCAATCACTCTAAGACCTAGCCTACACACTATGATCTTCCTAGAAGAAGAGTTTGAGCCCCATGGTTGGCCAGAGAACTTAGAGAGTATCAACAAATCCCCCCTGGGAGTGATGCGGTGAACAAAGAGCTGGCACTCATGTATAAGGAACTGCCAAGCTATGTGGAAATCACTCCACAAAAGGGACTAAGCCCAAAGCTTTGCGGAAAGCTTCAAACTTCTCCCTAGGCAGAGCCTTCGTGAAAAGATCTGCAATGTTCTTCTGTATGGGCACATATGCCAAGCTGATCTCCCCAGCAGAGAACCTCTCCCTGACATAGTGATAATGCACCTCAATGTGCTTAGTGCGAGCATGGAACACAGGGTTCCTCGCAACTGCCAATGCGCTCTGACTGTCAGTGAAGATGGTGGTGGCAGAAGACTGGCCAACACCCAAATCAGCCATAAGGCGTCTGAGCCACACACACTCAACAGTCGCTATGAAAGCTGCCCTATACTCAGCCTCACAACTAGAAGTGGCCACAGTAGGCTGCTTCTTGCTCAACCAAGATATACATGAGCTACCAAGCATGAAGCAAAAACCACTGGTGGACATACGAGTGTCATAGCAACCAGCCCAATCTGAGTCAGAAAAAGCATGCAAATCTGGCGGTAGTGATCCCCCCTTGGGATAAAACAACCCAAGTATCCAAGTACCACTCAAATAGCAAAAGATGCACTTAACCACCTTCCAATGCATGACTCCTAGGCAATGCATAAACCTGCTCATCTGTGAGACATCAAACTAAATATCTGGCCGAGTAATGCATAAGTAAATCAAGCATCCAACAGCGTGCTGATAGAGAACAGCATCAAATGCATCTCCAGCATCATGAAGACTCAATCATAAACATGTCTCCATAGGAGTGGCAATAGGCTTACAGTCTTCAAGGCCAAAACGCTGCAATAATGTACCAATATATTTCGTTTGACACAAAGCCATTCCACCAACAACTTGCATAAATTGAATGCCCAAATAGTGATGCAAATGCCCCAAATCAGACATCTCAAATGAGGGTTGCAAATCAGCCTTGAAATCAGCAATATGCTTCTCAATAGGACCAGTGAGGAGCATGTCATCAACATAGAAAACAATGATCAGAAGCACATCATTAGCACACTTAACATATAAGGTGCTTTCAGTTGGACTGTTCACAAAACCATGTGCAACCAGATAGGCATGTATCTTCTCATACCGAGCACGTGGTGCTTGCATTAAACCATATAATGCCTTCTTTAACCTGCACACCTCGTTTTCATGCCCTTTCTGCACAAAGCCACGGGGCTGAAAAACATACACTTCTTCATGCAAGTCACCATTCACAAATGTTGTTTTAATGTCCAACTGATGTACATTCCAACCATGATGGGCTACAAGTGCACAAATGCTCCAAACAGTAGTCATACGGCATGTAGGTGCAAAGGTCTCATCAAAATCAATGCCTCTTTCCTGCGCATAACCCTTTGCAACAAGCCTAGCCTTATACCTATCAACTGTACCATCAGGTTTACGCTTCAGCTTGTATACCCACTTAGTGCCAATGGCCTTCTTGCCAGGAGGCAAGTCACATAAAGACCATGTACCATTCTTCATTATAGCATCATATTCAGATTGCATGGCAGCCATCCAGTTTTCTAAATTCTGTGCTTCATCAAAAGAAACAGGCTCATTCTCATCACAGAGACTACACGCAGCCATAGCGTAGCAATCTGATGAAAAGGAGGCACTATGAGAGCCTGAACGAGTACAATATGACAAAGGTGCATCTAATTTGTTGTCACGCAAAGTCTACACCAGCCATTTTGGCATAGTTTTTGCCTACTCAATATCAGCTCTCTCATCAACATGTGCATCATGTTTGTTTCTACTCCAATGGAATGTGATGTAAAGTTGAGTGCAAAGGAAGGTGATGAGTTGCATGATATGAATGTGTATAGATCCATGGTAGGATCTTTGATTTATGCAACAAAAACTAGACCTGATATATGCTATGCAGTGGGAGTATTGTCACAGTTTATGCATGAACCTAGAGTACCTCATATGCATGCAGCGAAAAGAGTGCTTAGGTATTTGAAAAGTACCATGACCGAAGGATGATTTTATAGTCATGATGCCAATATAACTCTTAAAGTCTTTAGTGATGTAGATTGGGCTGGAAGCAAAGATGACAGAAGATCCACAAGTGGATATGTGGTAATAGCAGGAAACAAGACATTAACATGGAGTTCAAAGAAACAGCCTACAGTTGCTCTATCTTCTACAGAGGCTGAGTATAGAGGTTTGGCATTGGCTACTACTGAGGTTATGTGGTTTAAAAAGCTGTTTCATGACTTGAATGTGTAGGTTGATGTACCACTGATATATGGGGATAACTTGAGCATCATTCATATGACCTCAAATCCTATTTTTCATGCTAGAACAAAGCATATAGAAGTACACTATCATTATGTTCGAGAGAAGGCCATAAACAATGAAGTACAAGTTTCTTTTGTGGGAACAAAGGATCAAGTTGCAGATATCTTCACCAAATCCTTGGATGGACCAAAGCTTCAAAAATTGAACTATATTCTTGGCATGAAGGAAATACCCTTTGAAACTTGAGGGGGAGAATGTTGCGAACATTTGTTTTATGTAGGGTACAAGTTTCAAATTATGTAAATACCTTTTGGAAGTCTTCAAATACTTCAAGAAGGCTCATATTATTCATAAACGATAGCAAAAATACAACGTGAGTTCTAGAACATGGTGATTCAAATTAGTGTCACAAGGGAGTTGCAGTGGTGTCCTAGTGGAAGGTCGATGTGGCTAGTTCTCAAAGTCCATCAATACTTTGCTTATTTGAGCACTTGAGTCATGTAATACCTCCACCCAAGTGTCTACCACGAATTTAGATGTATTAGGAAGGTTTTAGATTAGTTTCCCATGCTATAAAAAGAGGAGAAAAGTCATGATCTTGGGAGAAGTCCAAGAGAGGCATATGTGTATCTCTATGTTGTTGTAGTTTTGTATACAGAGATTTCAAAGCTTGTATCTCCCTCATTATATATCCAAATTACATGTTTGATAACCCATTTGAAAGATCTTACTCTCTACTTTGTTTCTGTAAATTTTTATAATCATTGCATTTGTGAGCTAAGAGCAGTACTCTCTGCAAGTAGTGTGTGTTCTCTGGTTTCACCTCTGCTAAAGGTCTCCATTAAACCTCAAACTTGCAGAGGTCATATCGCCTTGTGTATTTATCCAAATTGAGTGTTCTTTGGCTCATTGGAAAGCTCTTGGTGGCTAGTATATGTGGATAAAACAGTTTTAGAAAATTCTAATCCATTAGAGAATAGTAAGCTCTACAAGCATGACTGGTTTTCTATGATGAAGTTTGTGAGAAGGTCAACTTGTTCCTAGGGGGTTCCACCTACTTCTTGCTATATTTTGGAGGTCAATAAACTCCAACAACCATAAACATCCTCAATATACTCCTATGGAGATGGATCAACCCCTCAAACCTAATAGTACCACTAAATTGAAGAAGAAAGTAGTTATGGGGAAAAACAAACTTTTCATAAAGAAACAAAGATCAAAATGGCCCAAGTTAACTATTGAACAATATGAGAGGGCAAAGAGGAAAAACATGTGCTTTAAGTGCTTGTTTCCTAATCATCACAATGGAACCATCTACTTCTTTAGGGGAAGAAAACAAAGGAGGACCATGGGCTAGTACGACCCTTGAAAAGGGCAAAAATGTGATCCATGTAGTGCAAACTCTTCCAATACATGGTAGCCCTAGTTGCAAGGAGGTGGAAGTGATGCGCGAGGACATAGAGCATATGAGTTGTTTGACTCAATCATTGTGACCACCAGAGTTTGGACCACATGACTTAGTTAAGATTCATGATAGTTTTTGTGGGCCTAGGATGAGAGTCATGATAGATGAATCCACCACACATAATTTCATAAACTATGCTCTAGTCAAGAAATTGAAGATTCCCCAACAACCAAGTGCACATAAATACATAGTACCTATAATGCAAGGGGAAGATAAGAGGATATGGGATACTATGGTATCCAATTTGGAATTCTAGATACAAGGATACACTTACCATGTAGACTTCCAAATAATGAATATGGAGAGGAAAGATCTCGACTTAGGTTGAGAGTGGCTATGGGGGTTGGGAGGCACACTTAAATGTCACAAGGAAAATCATAATGGCAAATGATGCTCAAGAAAAACATCAGGAAGTCTTAGTGGCATTAGTAAGAGAATATGGAGAGGTTTTTGTACGGAACTATAAAGACCTAAAAGGTGTAGATCCAAAAATTTATGCTCATAAAATTCCTATAGCTCCTAACTCCAAAACCTACCAAAAAAAGACATTATACATATAATAATGTCTATGCTACCAAGATCAAGGAAGAGATTGTTAAATTGTTGTTAGTAGGATTCATATATGAAATTGAACATGTAGAATGGAGATCTCCTATAGTAGTAGTGCCAACAAAAAATAAAACTTAGAGTTTGTATAAACCTTAAGAAACTCAATGTAGCCACTATAAGAGATAATTACCCATTACCCATTATTGACCATTTATTGGAAAGCGAAGCAAGGAAAGAGGTATATAGCTTCCTACATGGTTTCTTTGGATACAATCATAAAATCAACACAAAAGTGCATGTACAATAGATCTTCCAAGATTTTTTAAGACTTTTTTAAATTATATGTAATAATAAATTGTGAATAATTTTTTGTTCCTTTAACACATTTCCCCAAAAGAAAGAAAAGAGTCATGACTTTTTACCTAAAGATGAAAAAATTGTGCTTTTCTACTAGAGATTCAAAAGTTCGTGATATCTTTTGCACTTTTTGAAAAATTCGCAATTTTCTAACTAGAATAAAAAAGTTGCAAAATTTTATAGATCTCAAAAAAGCTGTGATGTTTTTACTTAAGGAGCCAAAAATTCTCTCCTTTTTGCAAACTCCCAAGAAACTGCAATTTTATGCCCTAAACTCACAAAGTTGTGATTCTCTTGGGTTTAACTACCAAAAATCACAATTTTTGGGCCTCTCAAAGACTAGTAAATTTTCAAACATATTTTTAGTTTTGCTTGAGAAAATGATTTTGTTATCATGTACTTTTAAAAATTCGTGATTTTCTCCTAGATGAGAATTATTTTATTCAAAATGACTGTTGTTTGAATTTTCTCTATTACAATAGTATATCTATAATTTTTTATTAATTTTTGACAGAGTCACAACTTTTCCCCCCTCACAATCAACCTAGAAAGTCACAATTTTTGGTCTCTACTGATACCAAGCTCTTCTATACTTATTTTTATTAAGAAAAAAGTACCTTTTTAAGACAAACACTTTGGTATAATTTTTTTCTCAAAATGAACCTCCTAAAGTTTCAACAAAACAAAAAGTCATGATTTTTTGTATTACTTAAAACCATTAGAAAAATTTTGTTTTCAACTTGAAAAAATTTTTAAAAGTAGTTATTGAGATTATCTCTTGCCCTTTCAAATGATCAAAAGCTTGAAAAATGTTTTTGGGTTCTATGGAGGGATAATCAAGCAAAAAAAGAAGAACAAGAAGATAAAAGAAAAAGGAAAAAAATGAGTGATAATAAAAGAATAACCTTACATTGCCTAGATCCCCATAGGGGCATGAATCAAGCTAAAGGAGATTAAAGGGAACAAAAGACATAGGCCAAATGAATGAAGCAAACCCCAATGGATGCAAATCAAGAAGTACAAATGGGGGAAATTGAAGCACCAACTAGGGAGGAATAGTTAGCAAAAGGGGAGGGTTAAAGAAAACCCCTCTCAGATAGCTATGGATGCCATGTCAGCTACATATTGTGTGCAAGAGCAACAACAAGGAAAAAGGCCACTTTCTAGAAAATTCTTGAGCACTTTATCAACTATTGGTTGCACACAAGGCCAATGACAATACAACAAGCCCTAGTGAATGGAGACCAGATGTAAGAAGGGAAGATTTTTGAAGATCAAACAATGGTGATGAAGGCATCTCCAACCCTTTTCAAAAAGCATTGGAAGAATGCACTAGAGATTAGGAAAGAGGGAAAACTAGTTAATTGTAACGATGCACGTCCTCTCATCATGAGTCTAAGTGGAATCTCATCCTTATAAATATGATATTTGAATAGTTTTGATCACACAATCAAGTCCAAAGTGTCCTCTTACAAGATCCTCCTATGCAATCTCTAATATCATCAAATACTCACTTTTGTGCACATATAATCTCAAATATCCAGCCCTTTGAGGCTTGTATAGACTATCACCAATGAGTGTTAGTCTTGAGCTTCTTGCTTTAGACTCCTTTTTCATGCTAAATTCATCTCTTGGGTAAACATTATCATTCTTAGAAAGTCAACTAGGGGATTTCTACAATCAGGTATTAAAGACAATTGATATAGAGTTTCATGTTCAACTAGGGGTCTGATAATATAGTATGGAAAATCCTTCAGCAACCTATAAACATTTGCTTCCATGGTTGGCCAATATAATCCGAATCGCTTCAATGTTTTCAAGGTTTTATGTTTCAAATGATGTTGCCATAATGCACCTATAAGTGCTAATTTCAACCTTTTTTCATGATCTTCCTCTTCCAAACAAAAAGCTAAGATTCCTTGATCAGTTTGTTTGTAAATAATTGCTACGAGTATGTGATACTTTTGACACTTGAATATTTTTTCATCTTTTGTTCTTATCACTAGGTTCTTGGGTCCAAATGTTAGAAAAGACACTAATTGTTTCTTCCAATTTGGAATTGCTTCAAGCTTGAGCAAATATGCATCAAGGAGTTTTTTTAACACACCTTTTAGGGATTCTTCAGAAGTGACTTGCAAAAGGTGTTGAAGGTGGGTCTTACCTTTCCTTACAATTGTTGGAGTTTGAGATCTCTAGAAGCATGAAAAAAACACAAGGAAGAAGATGAAGCTTGTAGCACAACACACAATATTGAATGTATTACCAAGTGAATGTACAAAGATAAGTAAACCGTTAGAGTTATAGGCATATAAACAACCCGGGGAAAAAACCTCCTAAAGAGGGAAAAAAGTGTCCCAAGAATCCTAGTGTGTTGACACACATTACTACTCAAATATATCACCAAATCCCCCCTAGGAGTGATGTGGTGGACAAAGAGCTCACACTCATGTATAAGAAAGCACCAGCCCATTCAAAGTCAAAAAAAGTATGTAAATCTGGGAGTAGTGATCCCCCCTTGGGATAAAACAATCCAAGTAGTGAGGTACCACTAAAGTAGGGAAAGATGCACTTAACTGTGTGTCGGTGCTTGACACATGGGCAAGGCATAAACCTGCTCATCTATGAGACAACAAACCGAATATCAGGTCAAGTTATGCATAAGTAAATCAATCATCCAACAACCTCCTGTTAGAGAACAACATCAAATGCATCTCCAACATCATGAAGACTCAATCATAAGCATGTTTCCATAGGAATGGCAAAAGGTTTGTAGTCTTCAAGGCCAAAAAAATGCAATAATGTGTCAATATATTTTGTTTGACACAAATCTATTCTCCCATAAACTTGCATAAAGTGAATGCCCAAATATTGGTACAAATGCCCCAAAATATGAAATCTCAAAAGAGGCATGCAAATCAACCTTACAATCAGCAATATGTTTCTCATTAGGACTAGCAAGCAGCATGTCATCAACATAGACAACAATCATTAGAAGCACAAGGAATGCTACATTTATCCCAAAATACAGCCTTCACAAACATGTTTACAAGGTGCCTTAAGTTTGGGTAGAGGCACAACCATTTTAGATTATCACAGGCATAAAAAAACTAGCATAATTCAGATGACCAAAACATGCATGCCAAAGCTTTGCATCTGACATAGCCTGAGAATCTTGAGCTTCACATGCTGAATCATTCACATATTTTCCATAATCTATGAGCTTATATAGCCCATGACATAACATGCTAGAAGCAATAAAAACATTGCCATTTGGTAAATCAAGAATTGTACATTTGTCATCAACAAATTTCACAACCAAGCCCATATTGGCTAATTTTGAAATTGATAACATATTTTTCTTGATCCCTGGCATAAACAAAGCATCTGACAATCTGAAAGAACTACCATCAACAGTAGTAAGAATGATCTTACCAACTCCCATTACAGGACAAGAGGAGTTGTTAGCACATGTGATAGTATTCCGTATAGGGGCATGCTCAATCAAACTAAAGAAACGGTGCTGCAAGGTAATATGTTTGGTTGCACCACTCTCAAAGTACCAAACATCTGAGTCTATTGCAGACACATTGTTCATGAGAAGATGGGTCATAACTACGAATAGCAGTAAATGCCCATGCTTCATTCTACATAAGATTAGCAAACTCTATCTACTACAGACATACATTGTTCATGAGAAGATGCCCATACTTCATCAGTAGAAATCAATTGCTCCAAATCTTTGATCTTTATCAAAAAACTATCCATAGAATCTCCTCTATGCTAACGTTTCTTATAATTCCTCTATTTTCTTTTGAAGATTCTCAACTTTTTTAGTGTTTGATGGTAGGGCAATAGCTTCAAGTACCTGTGTACTTGTGGTGACCAATTGCCTCTTGAGTTTCTCGTATTCTTCTTCCATCTTTGTGTATTGGCTTTATGAAATCTGCATGGTCTTCTAGTAAAATTCTTATGTTTTTGAAGGGCACAACTTGAAATTTGGTTGGAATGATAGTCACTTGAGTTCCTTTCAGAGCTGTCTCTAAATTGTCCTAGTTCTATTGTCGGAGTAGTTTGTTCTCCTCCATGGCTGTTGATGTGTGTCATCTTAAAAGGCCCATATTTTGTTGTAACTTGGCATTCATATCCATATATTGTTGCACCATGATCTTCAAATTCTTAACTGCTTCTACATCCACATCTTGCAATATTGAATGGAATTCCTGATGTGCATGTTGGAGTGTAACATACTCGGCTTGTATTCTACAGTTGTCTTCTTCTAATGTTGTCACTATGTCATGTAAGAATTGTGATTCTACTTGGAGCATAGTGTTTCATCCTTCGAATTATTGATATTCTTGTTGTAATTTATTAGCACACTGAATCATAGTATTAGTCATAGTATTTACAGATGTAGATGCAATAGTTATAGGTGGAAATGTAGAGGGAATGGGAATGGGAATGGGCGATGTGAATGCCATGCATATGGGTGCTGGTGATGCTGGTGGTGGGGGAATGGGGGATTGTGGAAGTGTGGGGGGAGGGGGCCGTGCTGTGGGTGGAGAGATGTCCATAGGGTGAGAAAATATTGTGTGTGTGCATTCTACCATAAAAATGGGAATGGTAGGTGATGTGCTTGTAGTGTTAGTGTAGAGTGATGTTGTTACAAATCGATTCGGGCCAAAAGAAAATGGTGCTTGCGATCAAGCAATGGCTTCCATGAATGGAATCAAGAATGATGGTATGGTGGAAGCCATTGTTGGGGGTTGAAGAATGGAATAGCAAGGATTTGCACTAAATCGGACTTGGGTGTGAGGGGTGATGGGGAAACCAATATTTCCCTCTATGAGATGGGAATTGCCTATTGTACTGGTTATGACAGCGTGACCTATGACTCATGCAAGGAATTCAGTGGAGGTATTGTAAAGTGGGTTGGTGATGGTGGAAAAGAGTGTGGCTTAGGAGGTGGGTGCTCCAAAAGTAAAGGATGTTGTGGAGTTGATGGTTTTGGTATGTGGTAGGGACTCGCGAGGAGTGTGAAAGATGGGTTTGGTGGTTTGAGTGGTGGGAGTGGTCTCTATGGTTGTTTGTACATTAGTAGTGGTGGGAGGGGATTGAGGTTGTTGAGAAGAGATTGGAAAAGATTGAACAAAAGTCTTGACCATCAAGTCAATGGTAGTTGTTGAGGTGTCCTCTTGAATTGTAGCCACTTTGTGTTCCAACATGTTGATCCTTATGTTCTTATCAGGGTGCAGTCATGTGTTGACATGTCATTGTTAATAACCGCTTCTGTAATTCCTAAGGTCTTTGTCATAAATTATAGTATCACAATGAATCAGGGATCCAGTCCTTCATCACTTAAGCTTTGATCAATCAATGCTTTTCCTATGCTGAAGGAGAGGAGGTGTCATTCTTGTACACTCACAATTGTGTCATACAATCTTTGTATCTATGCTACATAGTCCACGACTCCTTTGGTTTCTCTACCTTCTTGTTGGATGTCATGTTCTTCATCATCGTATTTCTCTTCATCATCATCATCATCATCATCTTCTTCTTCTTCTTCTTCTTCTTCTTCTTCTTCTTCTTCTTCACTAACTTGTCCTTGTTGTTCCCCTTTGTGTTGTTGCTAATTACCCTCCCCTTCTTCTTTAGACTCTAGGTTCATATCTGGGAGAATCCATTCAAAGTCTTCATTACTAATCTCCTCCAAATGGATTCCTCCTGGGAATTCTAAATGGGATGGCATGGAGGAAAATTCAAATTTGGTCCATTTGTACTTCTTCTTGGTATCCTGAGCACGAATGGTCTTACCACCCTTTGTGATGTAGGCATTACATCTAGAGTCAATGTGGCTCCTATAGGTTGAGCACATGGTATGGATCCTCTCATCCTCTTGGATGGTGGTGTAAAGGATTTCCTCCTCTTAAACTATTTGAATCTATTCAAGGATAGTGCCCATTGAAGGGGTATGTCATAAGTTAGGCATCTATAGATGATCATTATAAGATCACAACAGCCATGCAACACTACCTTCCAGCCATTGCTTGTGAGCTAGGTGGATCTAATCAATAATCCAGTATAGTAGGTTGATGGTCATGTTTTGCATATCTACTAAATACAAACTGAACTAAATTTTCTTTGTGAGGCATTGTGAATCTATCCTACCATGGGAAGATAAGATGTTGCATGCACATCCATAAGTGGACGGCAATGTTGGGTGTCATAGCCACCATATCCTTGATTTTTGTGAGATTCCTATTCTTCATGTTGTCAAGAACTAAACCTTCCTTCTCCATGGGGGTGTGCATACCCTACATATCTAAGGGCTCTTGTACTAGGTGTTTTGTAAAACAAAACTGCTTTAACTCATTGCCACACACTAAGGATGGGATCACAAAAGTAATAGACACTTTGGGGTCCTTGTTGGGCATTAGAGAGTTGATGAGATAATAGCAACACATAAAGTCGGGCTTGGGAAGCTTGGCACTGAAATATTATGTGAGACCTTCTTTATGTCATACCGGATGTAGCTCTGTTGTGTTCTATAGATGCTCAAACTCTCTTAGGAAAAAGTGGTACTTTCCCTACACAGTCATATGTCAAACCTCTTCACGTAGAAATGAGCATCCATGTGAAGGTGGACCAATAAATTCCTTCAAATAGTATTGCTTTGATCACCCTATCTATTCCAAAGTGTCCTCCTGCCACATCTTGGTGAGTAGTTTCTAAGATCTTAAGATATTCACTTTCATGGACACACAATCAAAGATATTCATCTCTTCCATGCCTATACAGGTTATCTCCAATGAGACTATAGTTTAAGGCTTCCTGTTCTAAGCTTTCTCGCCTAGCTAACGTCATCTCTTTAGGGAAAGTTTTCTTCTTCAAAAATCAACCAAAGGACAGCTCCAATCTAGCATTAGGGACACTTGATATAGAGTATGATGTTCTACTTGTGGTCTATTGCAACAAGTTGGACAATCCTTACACATCTTATGGACATGTGCTTCCATGGTTGGCCAATATATGCCTAATCATTATAGAGTTTGGAGGGTTAAATGTTTAGAGTGATGTTGCATCAATGCACCTACATGTGCTAATTGGAACCATTTCATGTACTCATCTTCTTCCACGCAACAAGCCAATATGCCGTGATCTGTGTATTTGTACACATTACCTCCCTTTTATGATAATTTTAGGATCTTAGCACTTCTTTACCTTGCACTTCCTTGAAATTATTTGTTCTAAATAGCTCGATAATGGATCTAACCTTATCTTCATCCATTGATATGCCATTCTTTGACACTATGTGTCCTACAATTTTTCCTTGCCTAACCATGGAGACACTTTTTTGGGTTCAAGCAGACTTGATATTCTCTACATTTGTCAAAAATAGATCTCAATTCAGGAATGTAAGACTTTTTTATGTTGGAATGAGTGCATAAATCATCAACATAGACCTCTAAGTTCTTTTGCAAGAACTCCTTGAACACATGACACATTAACCTTTGAAATGTAGTAGGAGCATTGGTAAGCCCAAAAGGCATCACACAAACTGCAAAAATACCCCACTCTATGGCAAAGACATCTCATGTTGGTCTTCTAGGGCAAAAGCTACTAGATTGTAGCTAGAGAATACATCAAAAGAATTTGTTGAAGATTCCAATCATTGATTGAGGGGGAGTTGTTGGTGTAGACCAATCATTGATTGATTTAATTATAATTATTGATTGAGGGGGAGTGTTGGTGTAGACCAATCACAAATTGATGCTTATGAGAGCATGGAAAAAGATAAAACAAAGATTGATGCACACAAAGATTAATTAGAATGAAGAAAGCAATGAACAGAAGGTGTGACACATGACTGAGCATATATTCACTTCAAGAAGATCCTAATTAGTGTATTATACTTAGATTAATAATAAATAAAGTGAACAACAATGTATTTTTTATGATCCACTTATGAATTCATGGATATATAAGTCAATTATGACTTTAGAAATAAAGAGAGTTCATTATCATAGGTGAACAAAAGTATCGAGGGAAAATTTGTAGATTTAGATGTCATTCTATTTCATATTTCTCTCAAGATGATCACATGGATCAGAAATACTTCTACATAGATCTAATTCAAGCGCTAATCAAGCTCCTTTTTAATGCTCATAGTCTAATTCCTCTCATAATGTGTGAATGATTCATGGAACATTCATATGTCAACTTTCTGAAGTGTAGACTCAAAATGGTGCATCTTTTCAATCAACGTTTTGCTTAAATCTTAGTGGTTCATGTAAATTTTTCTGTGTTTAAGAATTCAAAATCTAAATTGAGACGTAAAGAAGCTATGGCCAAAAGCATTTTGTGAAACGGGTTTTAATTTGTGAGAAATCAGTGTTTAAAGTCACCTATGTCAAAGTTGCCATTTCTGAACATGAGTTTCAGTCATACTTTTGGTCTTAGTGATTAATTAGAGAATTAATCAGTTTAATCAAAGGTTTATTATTCCTCTACGTTGTGCAAGGATCATATGAAGGTTCTTGTATAATTTGAAGTATTTATCCATGACATTTACAAGTAATGAACTTGAAACTTTAAGCAAACTATTGAAGAAGAATAGAAGTTCAAAATTTGAAGAAGGAAGTATGTTTTAGTCTTGAACTTGAAAAGTTTTGAAGTATTTGGTTAAATTCTTGTCTATACTTGTCATAGAAGTGTTTTGAAGTCAAGGTAGACTTAACATTGGAAATTTGGAGGTCTCCATCATCCACCACTTATAAGCTCATTGGCCAAATGAGAGACTCGCTTCAAGCACACGATAGTCAATTGGGGTTCCCTTCAATTGATGCAAGTCATTCCACTTTTGCAAAAAAGTGTAGACAGATCCTTATTTCTCTTTTGTTCATCCCTCATGAATTTTGCTGGTTTGAGATCTTTCAGGAGGGAAGTCTCCTTGGAGCTCTCTCCCTTTTGTTCGCAAGGTTGCAGAATATCCTTCCTAGCCATTTTAGATGTATGATGAGTAGGAATTTCTCTTTCTTTCCTAGCTAGGAAAGAGATGACTTGAGCTTATAAAGAGATCATTTGAGTCTTAAGTTTCTCTATAAGAGAGGTCATGCTACCAATGATCATCTCTATCCTGAGGGTTTGGTCTTTGAGCTCATTGAATTGTTTGTGAGTCAGAAACTCATCATGAAGCTCCAGGTAGGAACACTCTTCCTCTTGTGCAGCCTCTTCCATCCTATGATCCAATTCCTCTAGATTTTTTCCCTTATGTGGGAAGCATGTTCTAATGCTTCTTTACCCTTAGTTTTCATGTTTAACTCCCCCAAAGTATATAATTAGAGTGTTTCAAATAAGATGGAAGTAAACTTTATAAAGCAAGAAAGAGAGAAATGACAATTTGAACTCATCTCTAGACCTAAATGAAAGTTTGAAATGTTTTTTTGGTCCAAGGAGGGTCTTAGCACCAAAGACTAATCAAAATGATCCCAAAAATAGCTTCCGACTGCCCAAAAGGCCAAAATGCAACAAAATTGAACAATATTTTTGTTCTCATCAATCCTTTTTAGTCATAAAATAATTTAACATCACATTTACATCAATCCTATAATGCCGATCCAAGTTCCCAAAGTGAATTTGGACACCAAACACTTAAAAATAAGGCACAAGAGCAATCGACAATGTCCTAATGAAGTATTGTAGAGTTTTTTTTAACCTACTACATCTCCTTTAAATGTAGTTTTCTTTTTGCTAAGCAAAGTTTCTAAGAATAGCTTTCGATGGAGAGCGAAATTGCTTCAATCTGATCTTTGAGTGCTAAGCTATGGCTCGAGGAAGTTGGTGATGTAGGCATATTAAGTGGAATGGGAAAATTGGTAGAGGAGTCACCTTGCAAGATGAAAAACGTATACAATAGAGGTATTTCACTTGCTTTTGATGCCCCATCCTATCAACCACATCCCACACTACATGTGTGCATGGTTTCTTGCCCAATTTCTCCTCAAATTCTCTTTAGATAGCTTCTCCAAAGAGACAAAAAAATGCTCAATTTTTTCTATCTCAAGAAATTGTACCTTGTCTTTATTGAAGAGGAATAAATCCCACATATGAGCTCTTCTGCAGAAGCTTAGAAATCCCAAAGCAATATTTTTCACGACTTCTTGAGGTACAAAAGAGGAAGTTCATTTCTCCTTGACCTATCCAAGTGGGGAGGAAGAGATGAAATGCTCCTCTTGAGTCTTGCGCACAGTGGACAAGTTGTGTGTGAATACACTTTCTATGAGAGTTTCCTCCACCTGCATGGTCACTTCTGTATGTGCATGCATGGCAGTATCCTAGCTTGAATACCAATGTGATGCTTCTCAATGAAACTTTGCAATTTTGCATTGCCAAGGGCTGGACTCCCAAGGTGAACATATCGATGATGATTGCTTGAACAATCAAATGCATGGAGATATGTGTCATAGATTGTCCACCCAACCATGTATCTTTCATATATAAATATATCCCTCTTTCTCAATATAGGAGACATCCATATGACCTCGCACATGGGTGCCACATGATACTTGTGAGAGCGCACTTGTGTATGCTCTAAGGGTGGGTTCATATACCCACTATCACGAGGAAGGAGATAAGGAAGAGAGCTCACACACACACACTCTCTCAATCAAAGAGGAGCACACACACACAGATTGAGGCAAGGAAGAATGATCTTCTTCTTCTTCTTCTTCTTCTTCTATTACATAAAAGGAATGTACAAGAAATGACCTAAAACAACAATACAGCAAGTGCAATATATAAAGAATAGTACATAAGGAAAATCCTAATGTCCCCAAATGAGTGAGCTGGTAAGAAAAAAAATGTGCCATCACTCTCGGTAGATAAATCTAGTAAAGCTCAATGAAGTGTCCTTGACATATACAAGCATGACCACTATACATGTCAGAGAAATGAAAAAGTGATATGTGTCATTCTTGATCATCAAATGTTGAGCTTGATATCTCAACACTCCCCCTCAAGCTCAATGGCATGTCCTCTAATCCAACCATCTTTCGAAACTTCTTCAACTTCTTTGCTCTAAGTGCTTTAGTAAAAGTATTAGTGACTTCCTCGTCTATCCTCAAAAAAGCAAGATCAATATCACATGTTAATACCTTCTCTCGAACGAAGTGAAAATGTACATTGTTATGCTTTGATCTAGCATGAAAAACAAGATTTCATGCTAATTGAATGTTGCTAAGGTTATCACAATAGATGATGAGTGGCTTTTGCACTTCCACACGTAAATATGCAAGTAGCATCTCTAACCATGATGCTTCACATGCTGCCATTGAAGCACCTCTATACTCAACCTCTGCACTTGACAAAGCAATAGTGGGTTGCTTCTTAGCACTCCATCTAATAGCTGCACTTCCAAGTGAGAATAGAAAGCGTCTAGTAGATCTTCTATCTGAAATATTACTAGCCCAATTTGCATTAGTGTATCCATGAACCTCCAATTTTGCACGAGCTTTATAAAACAGTTAATAATCCAAAGTAGCACTCACATATTGTAGAGTGCATCTCAAGGCATCTAAGTGTGGTTTCCTAGGAACTTGCATAAATTAACTTTCAAGTCTAACAGTGTAGCTTAGATCAGGCCTTGTAATTTTGTGAGATATATCAAACATCCCACAATTTTCCTCTACATAGTAGCATTTTCCAATACTTCATGTGATGTAGTATCCAACTTCAAATTTTGATCTAATTGCATAGAAATTGGCTTGCAATCAACCATAGCATACTTTTGCAACATACTCAAGGCATATTGCCTTTGTGACATCCATATACCTATTTTTGTATGTATAAACTCAATGCCCAAGAAATAGTGCTGACAAAGTTTGAAGTGATTTCATTTAGCCAATGCAGAGAAATCGTCGTCGAGGTGCTCACTGGTCTATCTCTGCTACAGTCCTAAAAAGTCGGAGGTATAGCTAATTTTGCTAAATCAATTTCTCTGAGTATAGTTTGTCATTTTACATCATTCTACTTGCAAATGTTAGCTTACTAAGGTAATTGAATACCCCTAGAAGGAATTTTATCAATTGCTACTGTGCTGGTCACACTGAGCAAAACATTGAGCAGGTGTCAAGACCAAAATAGAAGGTTTTCTTGACTTTGTGACTTCCAAAGTTATCTGTTTTGATTCAATCATTGCACACATCATTTCCAAAGGACATAGGCTATTTCTTGGTGTCATTGGGAAGCTAAGGAAGTCTACTAATCAAGTCTGAAGCTAAAGAGGGCTGGTACAAAGCAGGTTTTAGTAGTACCTACTCAATCTCTTGGATCATCCATCCATTTCTCCCAACACAATAGTCCATGTATACTTCTTCTTATAACTCACCATGTACGAAAGCATTCTTCACATCCATCTGATGTAAAGTCTGTCCTTTTTCTATAGCTAATGCAACAAGTATTCTAACAGTAGACATTTTAGCTACATGGGTGAACATTTCTTCATAGTCAATGCCATATGTCTATGTATATCCTTTTGCTACCAATCATGCTTTGTACTTGTTTATGCTACCATCAGCACTGTGCTTTACCTTGTAAACCCACTTGTAGCCTATGGGTTTCTTTCCTTGCGGCAATGGAACCAGCTTTCATGTTTCATTTCCATAGAGTGCACCCATTTCCTCATCCATAGCTTTCTCCTAATTTGCATTTCCAGTTGCATCTTCAAAACAAGAAGGTTCAGCATCATGTATTACCTTGTTCATGTAGGCATAATGACGAGCCATGTAACTATCATAAGTGAATCCTTCTACTGAATTCCACATCCTCCTAGGTCTTCTTGGTCTTGGGTCTCTTCTCCTTGTACCATCTACATGTGCCTTTCTTACTCCTAGAGTCTTCATAGAGGGCAATCCAAGTCTTTTCTGAACAGCTTGAATCTCAATCAATGTCTTCAAAACCTGTGATGTTTTACTACCATTAGAAATCTTTTCTTTACCTTTCTTGGATGTATTTGATGAATTTATTGGACTAAAATTTCCACACAATTTTCCACTCCATGGATTTGAGTTGGAACTATTGCTTGGTGATGCATCCGGTCCACTCAAAACTTGAGATTTTGCAATGTTAGATATGCTCAATACTCCACCCTCAAGTGACCACAAATGATCCATGGGGCTCTAAGTTGTAAGGCCCCCATTATGAGGAGAAGCCATTGTGAGAGCTCATACATTTGTGAAACCTTGACTTCGAAGTTAGATGAGGTCTATGTGTGACCGTTGATGGTTATAGATGATCTATAGAAGGGGGGCTTGTCCCCTTCTACAGGGTCCGGCGTAGAACTTCTAGTCATGGATATATTGTCAGATTGTATATTTTGCCAACTATTGAGTATCTCCTGACTGTATTTATCTATACCAAATCCCCTTGTGAAAGCTATATAAGCATGGCCAAGGTTGAGCTTTACATAGCATTGCACACTAGTAAGCCATTCATCTAGAGTCTATCTAGATCGCGATCTAAGCTCCACATTGGGAGCACACAGGTGGATAGCACCATCATTGTAACTGCATTACGCTTGACAATTTGAGACTTTGAGTTCTCTATCTCTAAGTCTGCATCTATCTTGCATTTTTTCTTTCAACTCTGTCTACATGTCTATTCCACTAGGCTATTTTTTCTTAGATGGTATCAAAGCACACGAGGCTCTAAGTGGTGGACAAGCAGAAACACACAGGTTGTAGAGGACTCAATGACAAAAGAGGGAAGATCTCAAGCGGTGCGTCATCTTCTACAACTAGGAATCAAGGTGGTTCATCAATAGGAGTAGGTGGAGCATAGGTAGGAGCAACAGTGATGCCGTCCATCCCAACATTGCAGATATGACCATCAACCTTCAGGAATGGTAAACTTGATGGTATGAGCTACACCCTCTGGAAGTTTAAAATCACTTCTATCCTTGATTCATATGAGCTTTTGGAGATTGTTCTTTGGACTGATCATGAGCCCCAAGAAACACTTGATCCAAATAATCCTAGTTGAATGATTCCTCGTGATGCTGATCTTCTATGTGCTTGGAAACATAGAAATGTAGATGCACTCTGTGCTCTAGTTACAAGTACTTATGATAGTGTTCTGACTCTCATTCAGCATACTACCAAGGCATGTGAAGCATGGAATATATTGAGAAATCAATATGAAACTCATAATCTGACAAGGATTCAGAACTTAGAGAATCAGCTAGCAACATAAAGGTTTGGATGGGGAGACTGCAGAGGTGTTTATCACTCGCATAAAGAATCTACGAGATCAAATGGCGAGAGCAGGTGTACAAAAGTCAAGCAAAGAGCTAGCTCGATGCTGTCTTTGAATCTATCCACCTAAGTTTGATGGTTTGGTAACTGCTTTTAATACTCAAATCATACCTCAACCACTAACTTTTGAAGAATTAAGTGCCTTACTCATGGAGGAGGAGCTCCGGCTCAAGGCAAGGAGTGGTGGCAGCAAAGGAGATGCTACATTCACAACAAATGCCAAAGAAGGCAATGCGGACTCTTCAAAAGATGGAGACAGAAAAAAGAAGGACAAAAAGAAGTTCAAGGAAGAGTGTTTCCACTACAAGAACAAAGGACATAGAATCCAAGACCGTCACATTAAGAAGGCAGAATGAGAAGAATGGCTCTTCAAAAGGTTGGAAGGGGAAGGAGTCTGCCAACACAACAAAAATAGAGCTTGAGTTATTTGTTACGATAAAGGAGGTGTGCTCCTCGACTAAAGATTCAGGAATAGATAACTCATGGGTGTTGGACAATGGTGCATCGCATCACATGATGAGCAGAAAAGATCTAGAATCCATCACAATAAAGGTAAGGAACAATGCAAGATGTCCTGCAGAGGGTGAAGGTACAGTTTCTTTCATTAACTCTATTGGCGATATTAGAAAGATTTCAAATGTGTTGTATGTTCCACAAATAAAACGAAATCTACTTTCAGTAGCTTCTATAACTCATCAAGGTCATCAAGTATCTTTCGGTAAGACAAGAGCTAACATTATGTATAGTAAAAATAACATTGTTGGGACTCGCATAAGGAGGAACAATATGTATGAGTTGTGTGCTCTTACAACCATTACAAATGTGGGCACAAGTAAGCTATGGCATGAGAGATTTGGCCACATTGGATATCTTGTACTAAAGGAGATGTATCGCATGGGTATGGTTGCACACCTACCATCGATTGCAGAAATGAAGGAACCATGTGAAGCTTGCATGACGGCAAGCAACAGAGGAAGGTGTTTCTACAATAAAGCAAGAATAGGGCAAGCTATCCTCTAGAGTTGGTGCATTCTGACTTGTGTAGAAAAATGCCTACAAAGGCCTTGGGTGGATCTTCCTACTTCATGTTACTTGTCGACGAGTTTAGTAGGAAGATGTGGGTGTACTTCCTTCCGGATAAGGCTCAAGATTTTGGTAAGTTTAAAGAATGGCTTCAGCTTTTTGAAACTAAAACATGGAAGAAGATGAAAAAATTCAAGACAGATGGTGGTGGTGAGCTCACATCAGCAGAGTTTGAAGATTTCGGCAAGAGTAAGGGAATCAAGCATCAACTCACAGTGGCACATAGTCCTCAATAGAATGGTGTTGCAGAACATTGGAATCAAACCATCATGGAGATGGCAAGGTGCATGTTGAAAGGAAAGGGATTGTCTAATCAATTTTGGGAAAAGGCTATCAACATTGTTGTCTACATCTTGAATCGAAGCTACACCAAGGCACTTGATGGAAAGACTCCACAAGAAGCCTACACTATTAAAAAATCCTTTTGTTTCCCATTTCAAAGTATTTGGAAGTGAATATTATGTACATGTTCGAGATAGGGCATTCAGCGAAAAAATGAACGCTGCATGGGCCTTTTAGACTAAGGAGTGATTAATGATTGACCAATCAGAAGAGGGTGGTGGTCACACTCTATAACCTATAAAATACTAGGCTGAAGGGGAGAGAGGGGACAAGTTTCCCCCAATTTAATGAGTTGCCTCTAGAGAAAGAAGAAATCTCATAACTAGGTTGGGCCAAAAATTTCAATTTTTTTTTAAAATTTGAAAGCTCATCATAACGCCTCACAATGGACCCCCCATTACTTTTTAGGGTCAAAATTTCTCTTTTTGACCACAAATAACTTTTTTAAAAAATACTAAGAAAAGAGGTATTTCCCTCCTAAACCTCACATTTTCATACTAGGTCCCAAAAGGACATCCTTTTTCCACTAGTTTCTCTTTGTAACACATCATTGAAGCTCCTGTGTCTGTATTCCAAGCTATCTACATCTCCCATATTGAACTATTGTTGTAGATTGAAGACCTTGAACTTCAATGGCAACATCTAAAGGCTGTAGGCAACCAAAAGATGAAGTTCTCACATTAAGTTGTCACAATATCAAAGCTACAGATGGACAACATGTGCCACATGAGTACTCCAAAGATGCATGGGTGTACATGCGGCCCTCTAGATATGGGCCTCATCAAGTTAGACATCTTGGAAACTTGGGTCTTCATTGTGGCCACAAAGACAATGGGATGGTTGCTATTGCACAACATGTCTTGAAATGGCAACTATGAAACTCGAAAACTCTGCTAGAATGAGATATTCTATCAATTGTGAGTTTTACTCTACAATATTGCATGGTTTATAGTGTTGAATATATCTTTGACCTATATCTATATGCTTTTATTTGTTATAGATATATTTCCTTTTAGTTTGGTGGATGAACAACCACTTCATACCCTTACAGGTGCTTTCTCAAAATTGCATGAAGATCTATGCATTTTTTTGTGAAATTTTGAGTTGTTGATGACATTGAATATTGTTTGACCTATCTACATATGTTTTGTTTGTGGTTTGGCTACATTTCTTTCTATGTAGTTGGAAGAACAACCATTCCATAGCCTTACAAGTACATTCTCAACATTGCATTGAATTTTTAAGGCATTAGTCATTCCATAGCATTAATCATTTCTTAATGATGGAGTTTTCTTTCCATCTATGTAGATTGCAACAATCTTTTGGGTGAAGATATCCAACGTAGGACTAACAAGGTTTACTAGGAGAAAAAATAGTTTTGATTATCTATTTGAATATAGGATATCTTTTGGCAACTGCATAAGGTTAGGAATCTACAAATGTTTTTCTTATACATGATATAATATTTCTTTCTAGAATACTTATATTTTATTTTGGATTGTTCATAGGTTGTGAAGAGAGTGGATAATATAATTAAATTCCTTCAAAATTAAACTATAAATGAGGTTGGCATTTTATTGTCATATATCTTTTTCTATGTGATGATTTATTTTTTATTCTCTAAAACAAGTTTAACTTCAAAAAAATGAGAGAAATAGAAGAAATTTCAAGGGAATTTCAAAGGAGGTTGATTATCATGATGTCGCTTTCAAGCAAGATCCACTTTCTTTTAGCTTGTTATTTTGGAAGATAAACAACCTTGACTCTTTGAAGGGTGGACTCCTCCCAAAGTTCTTATTCTTCTACCCAAGCAATCTATAGATTTGTCAATGGATCAGTCTTTGGAAGAGCGATTGGAGTAGTAATAACACATCTTTCCTTCTAAATTTTCTAGAGGGCTTTGCTTTTGGTTACATTCAAGAGCATCACCAAGTATGTCTTCTTTCTAGTTGAGCGGTCCATTTAGCATGAGGGCTCTCTTCACATTATTCCAAACTAAATATGGAGAGGAGAAAAAAAAATTCTTTGATACCTTTGCTCCTAGTAAGATATCTAAAAATCTTTTTGATCTAGAATTGGTCCAGAAATACTTTACACCATGGATGAGCATCACAAATTTTGTGATGATTTCTTGCATTTGCAAGCACTTCAAGTTGTACAATCATTGATACTAATAATTGTTAAACTTTGTAGGATTTGATATTTGTAATGAAAACATGTCTACTTTCACATTTTTGTAGTCTACAACTGTGCATTTATAATTTCTCTTGGTGATTATTCAATTTTCTTTTTTATATAGATTATGTTCAAGTTCACATTAATTGACTTATTATTGGTTAAATTTCTCAATAGATTATCATTTATGAAGTTTGGAATTACAAAGGGTATAACTCAAAAAGGTCATTCATGTTAGATATACTCAATACTTACTCCTCAAGTAACCACAAATGATCCATGGTGCTCTAAGTTATAAGGCCCCCATTATGAGGAGAAACCACTTTGAGAGCATAAACATCCATGGAACCTTAACTTCTAAGCTAGATGAGGTTTATATGTGAACATTTATGGTGAAAAATGGTGTTTATGATTGAGGCCATGAGGTAAGTGGGGCATAAACTTTTTACCAATTTGGTTGCCATTCAACGTGAAAATAAAGGCCCGCTAGTGCCATGGAATTTCCACATAGAACCTTAATGGGAGGAGTTCAAAGGGGGGATTTCCGCCTTATGTGGGGTATAGAGGCATAACAAGACTTCCAGACATGAAGACATTATCAAAAATTATATTTTGCAAATTATTTTATCTCGTGTGACTATGTTCGCCTATATTGGCTCCCATTGTAGAAGCTATATATGCATGGATCACTATAGAGAAAATGACTTGTTAGAAAGAAGTTCCATGGCCCTAAAACCTTTACGAATAAAGTTTCATATCCACTAAAAATCACCTTGCATGGCCTCAAAAGCAACAAAAAAGGGGAGCCACAGAAACACGGGACATGCCTTTGCAAAATTTTTGAAGAGGCCTATTGCTTGTTTTTCTGGATTACCTTTTTTGGTGTCTTTGAGGCCATGCAAATTTATTTATAGTGGATATGAAACTTTATTATTACAAATTTAAGGTCCATGAAACTCATTATGTGCTCAACTCAATTTACCAATGGAAAAATGAGTTTATAACCATAAATGATTTTCTTTGCACACATAGCATGTTGAATTGAGTGCATACGATTCTGAACATATGATATAGATCAATGTGGACTTAAGCATGTGTAAGAAAGGTTATGAAAAATTATATTACAAATACGATACTTTCACATTACAAAACATCTCTTCAAGAAGAATGATCACATAGTCATATATGGTCCTATCTAGTTTCTTGGGTTGTATAGTTCATCAATTTCCCTAAAATTTGCAAGAAATAATTTTTATTTCCACCATTAATGACCTTGCATTTCCTCAAAGCACCAAAAAAGGGGTAGCCACAGAAATGCGGAATACACCTCTGCAAAAAGTTTGCAGATTCCTATCCTGCATTTCTGTGGCTGCCCCTTTTTTGGTGCTTTTTGAGGTTATCAAGGCTCTGGATGTCAAAATCAGAAAAATTGACAGTCGATCTTAGGGTTTTGCATTTTTGGGATGCGATGGTAGGATCAATTTCTACATATTATGAACCAATCATGAGATATATGCATTTGCATAGAATATAATGCTTTAGGATGGTTTCCTTTGCATTTATGACATCACCTCCCTCTCAAAGCAATGAGTTCCACATGAAGCAGTTATGTAACTATGATATTTTCTTTTTGTTCAAGCGGAGGAGTCCTCGAGCTTCAGGAGTACTAAAACTATCATGCTACCAATTTTCATAATTTTTAGACTCCATTTGAGCCCCCAAATAAGCCTTGGAACCTATTTCTAACTAGGCTGGACACTAAGTTTGGACAAGGCCAGAACCACTCAAAAAACTATAAAAAGGGTTGGAGAGCTCATTTTTGAGGTAAGCTTGTTGTAGATTTGAGCTTTGTAAGAGAGTTCTTTTGTAATCGAAGATCTTCCATTGTTCCACTCTTTGCTCTTAACTTGTGCGCGTGTGTGTATGTGTGTGCATGCTTGCGTGCTTCAACTCACGCACTTGTGCCATCACTTGCTTGTGGTCTTCATACTAGTCCTCACGCCTCCACGGATTGACATTTATGAGGTGAATCTCCTCACGTTGGTACTTGCCATTGTGCTAGAGTGACACCAAATTTGGCACCATTGCCGGGGAGACAGAGCTTGGAGGACGAGTGTATGACGGTAAGACATAGAGTAGCGATGTTGCAAGCTAAAAAAATCACCATTTTTAGTTCAGTTTCTGAGTTTTTCCTCACCTTCATCATCATCATCATCACCACCATCTCCTCCCATCTCTAGCTTCTTTGATTTTTGGCTTTTTTTACTGCACATTCCCTATTTTTGCCTCTTCTTCTTCATTCTTGGCTGTGCGAGGAGTTCAGAGAGAGTTCAGAGCTTAAGCATGGATGAAATACAAAGATTTGTGCCATTAAAACATCAAAAATCAGAGCAGCAATATCGCGGACTGAGACTACCTGCGTCTCGTATCGCAGTGGTGGTATCGTGAGTTTGGTGGGTGACTTTGCATATACAGACATATAAGAGTGATAAGGAGGACACAAGGTACACATATCTGCAAAAATTTTTGAATTTGGGTGTCAAAAACTCCAAGTATCATGTCCGGTTGAGATTTGGTATCGCGATACTGAAACTCCCATCTATTGCGATACTTGTCTAGGTATCGTATCGTGCACACCCACTTGAGGTATCGTGATACCATTCTGGTATCGTATCGTCAAGTGTTGGTATCGTGATCACAGTCGCCCCGGTCGTATTGTATCGCAGTCCACCTGGTATGTATCGTGTCAATCTTGGTATCGTATCACTGACTGAGTAGTATCGTATCGCGTGCACAATTGGTATCGTATCGTGCATCTTGCAGTATCGTATTGTCCAAGTAGGAGGTAGCATATCGTGAGGTTCAGTGGTATCGTATCGCGTAGCACGAGCAGTATCGTATCGCAGTTCGTGTGGTATCGTATCATGAGCCCGGTGGTATCGTATCGCCTAGAAGGTATCGTATCATCTAGTGAGCGGTATCGTATCATCCTAACTACTACTATCGCATCGTGAGACTATCAAGTATCGTATCGTTAGCTGTCTTAGTATTGTACCTTGAGGTTGACTAGGTTGGTATCGTATTGTGAGGTTGGTATCGTATCGTTTATAGACTGGTATCGTATCGCAGAGTTAGTATCATATCATGTCAATCAGAGGTATCATATCGTGACCATTTCAGTATCGTATCGTGCAAACAACAGTATCGAATCGTGGAAGTTGGTATCGGCTTGGTGGTATCCTATCATCTAAGGTGGTATCATTTGAAGTGGTATCGTGTATCATGGGAAAAGAGGTAACGTATCACCTATTCCGAGGTACTCCCAGAGAGAGCCTATTTCGTTTTTTTGTGATTTTGAGTTCGTTGGAAAGCTCATGGGGAGTACTACAAAAACATTGAACGGTTATGGTAAAAATAAAATGTTGATTATTAGATATAGTATTTTGAAGTTGGCCCTCAGGTGGACTAGCAAACCAAGGAGTTCCAAAGGATTTTGAGCAATACAAGAGAACCTTGGGACCAGAAGACAAGGCTTATGAACCTGAGATCTGGTAGACACCTAGGCAAGGATAGACAAAGCATTAGATCATCTGAGGTCAATGTCAACCATACAGCTAGGTCGTGGTCACAACAACTAAGTGGTTATCCCTACATACTAAGTTCTGAAACAAGTGACTCAAAAATGTCTTTTAGCATGGAAAGACCCACACGTACCTCAGGTACTGCCTATTTACAAACACCAGAAGGTCCCTATAAGACACAATTGGAATATATCAGGACCAACCGATTAGGTGCTCACATCTATGAGGATGGCCTAAGATGATTAGTGGTCCAAATCAAAAATCCAGACCAACCCTTTGGACTTGAACACCCCATGGTCAAGTTCGAAGAGGGTTCATATATCGATAAGGAAGGAACCATGTATGTGGTTACTAGCTTACCAGATAGGATGGATGAGTTTGGAAATATCATTCCTGAGAATGAAATAGGAGACCTAGGACGAGAACCCAAGACTCCTAGAGGTAAGTCAGTCTTGACTAGGGTGATCACTCTAGATTGGATTCCCCAGGACAACAAAAGCATAGAACTGTTCTTGAATAGAGAAACGGAGGAAGCCTTCTTGAGATTCAAGCCAGATCAAGATAACCCAATAGTCACCATCTATGAGTTCAAAGATCCTGAGACACCAGGCAAGGTTGTATATTTGGATAACACATATGAGAAAATGTTCTTGGTAACAGAGTAGGATAGGCATGCATACACTTGGAAAGGTGAATCAATTTTCCCTCCACCAAGATCCAGTGTTTCCCATGGTCTCCAAGGACTAGGATCATCCAAGGCTCATGAAACCCAAAGGGAAAGAACTAGAGAGAGACCGGAGGTAAGCTTTGCACACACTATGGGCTGAGACAGATCAGGACATGAGGGTGAAAGACCTGAAAGAGAGAGACATAGGCATCAAAGAGATAAACATGAGTTTCCATTGCCTAGACCCCGAGAGCACCCAAGAACCCTCAGACCCTCTCAATTGGTCAAGGCAATGAAAAACTATTTTGATGGATTTGGAGATCCTTATGCTCATGTGGCCGAGTTCAAACAAGTGCTAAGAGCCAAACATGTCGAAGACTTATTCACCCAGTTTGAAGCATTTGGTTTGACTCTCAAGGGTACTACCTTAGCTTGGTTTCAACCTCTAAACAGTCGCAATTATGGAGAGATAGGCCAACTGCTAGAGGAATTCATTGTAGAATTTTCCAAGAGTTGCATAAGGCATGACACATCATCCTTGATCCATAGATTCAAGAAAACACCTCAAGAAATAGTGCGACTTGCAGGAAGACGGTTCAGATAGTACTTAGAAAGATGCCCTATTCGAGAGTTGCCCACACCGGCTAAACAAGTGGCCTTGTTTCTAGATGGCTTACTGAGCACCAAGTTAAGATCATATGTGTACTTGAAAGAGCCTAGATCCATAGAAGAGTGTGTGAGGATATGCATTGACATAGAAGACAATTTGGATAAGGAGTTAGGATTGGCCAAACTCTACAAGGATTCTGACAGTTCTACTAGTCATACCTCAAGAGCCTCCAATGAGATAGATGAGATAGTTGAGCAAGTTGCCAAGAAGCTAGGAGTTCAAAATAGACAACCACCAAGGGTCACCTCATTGAAGCGATGCTACAATTATGGAGGAGACCACATGGCTAATGTTTGCCCAATGATGGCTCAGCCCCAGGGAAACCCTAATGCTCTATATTGCACTATTGAGAGAAAATACAGGAACCATACGGCTCAAGATTGTCCATACAATAGGCAGGCTGTCAGACAAAATTATCAGCAACCTTACTAGTAGAGTAGGTATCAGAATCAACACCAACAGTCATATTATAGGCCACAATAGCAATATCAGGCACCATATAGGCCACAACCAGCCCTAGGAAACCAACCACTAGCTCTTGCAAACGTGATTCCAGTTAAGTACATAGTGGTAGAGGAGAACCTTAATAGAGCATTGGTGCCACTAACACCGCTCGTCTCAGAAAATGACTCTCATGCTCATAGTTCTGACTACTCCCATGAAGATAGTCCACATGGTTATTACACAGAGTCACCGAAGCCTAGTGAGAATTATTCGTATCAATATGAGGTACCACCTATGGAACAAAATTGGGAGCCAGAATACTCCAATGTCATGTACACGAATCCTAATCCGAGGCCCCAATTGAGACAAGCAAGACCACATGCCCCTAGAGGACCATGTTTTAGATGTCAGGGAGACCATTTCATTCATGAATGTCCCCACCCATCTACTCTGGGACAAGGACAAAACATCACAATACAAGGCTTTTATCCCGAGTGTGGCAAAGAACATCTTTCAAGAGATTGTTCCAAGATTCCCTCTAGTGCACCCAAGGTTACACCCATCAATGTGGTAGGCTTAGTGGCGGATTCAAGTTCAAGAAGTAGTAATGTGGATCCTGTACAGGCAGTCACTAGGGCATAAGGATTGAACCAGGATAAGCCAGCTGAACAATCAGAGTCAAGTGAAGCAGGAGAGCCTAGTAAAAGGAAAACAAGAACATGGAAGGATACCAGAGAGAAAGCCAATCAAAAGTGGAACAAAAAGTTATCTGAAATAGAAGAAAACCTAAAGGATACAAAAACAAAAATAGAAGACATCACATCTCAAACCCCCTCGCATGCCGAAGCTCCATCCACTCCGCCTCATCCCACCCCACCAGTCACTATAAATAAATCGCAACCAGGGTCTATTTTTGCAGATCCAACCCTAGAAGGCTTGGACATGATGTTCAAAGCCTACGAAGCTCGACTTCAAGAAGAGCCAATAGCTGCAAACCTAGACAAGTGTTACCCTAGAGTAGATTTAGAGATTGAACGGACAAAAATGTGCATGAAAATGGTAGAGCTAGCTCAGGCTATGCTCGAGACTAGTCAATCATTCAATCAAACAAACTTTGTCAAATTGGATTTGCATTTCCAAGGCTTACTAGAAAGATTAGAGCAGCTGGTAAACAAACAACAGGCTTCTTTACCTCCACAGGCTCAACCAGTTGTGGAAAGAGAAAACTCTCCACCAAGGAAAGCTTATGTTCTTGATTCCGTGGATGAGGGAGCACCTCTTTCAATTCGGCAATACTCTCAAGAGTTCTTGCGGGAAGTACAAGAGGAGAAATGGGCCAAGGAGAAGGGTAATCCCCCTCCTATGCTTGAAATTGATGATCTTCATGATCAATTTCCCCAAGACATTCCATCTATCTATGGAGACCAAGAAGAGCAACAAGAAGATGAAAGACTAGACTTTGAATCTAATTCTTTACAAGAGTTGCCACAATTCACACGCCCATGGGAATTTGAATCTCTCTAGATCAGAGCTCCCACAATATTGGTAAGAAATGAAGACTTAGTGGTTCCAAGAAACATTGACGTTGTCAAGAACACTAAGGTTCAGTGTCATCTCACTATAGAAGAGCTGCTCAAAGAAAAACCTGAGCTATGGAATCATGTGAAGGATCAGGTTCCAGAACTTGATTCCAATATGCCAAAAGCAGGATTTAAGCAGAAACTACCTGAGATGCCTCTAGAAAAGATAGGGGACATGAGTGAGGGGGAAGAAGGTAATACTTATCTTTCGATCACCTATCAGGGTTACATAACCAAAGCAATCGTAGATTCAGGTGCTGGTGTGGCTATTGCGACCACCTCCTTGTGGAAGCGATGGGGCAAACCCACATCAAGACCAACTAGAATGAAGCTTCAAATGGCAGACGGTCATTTTGAAAGACCTCTAGGATTGCTCGAAGTGATAACTCTAACCACTTGTGTTGTAGAGTTTGAACATACATTTGTTATATGTGACTTAAAAAAAAATAATGTATATGAGATGATCCTAGGAAGACCCTTCCTACGACAACTGCAAATAGTCCAGGATTGGGGAACCAACTCCTTGTACTTACAACATTTAGGGGTCACTACTGAGGTTAATTTGAAGGATTACACCTTCAGAGATGTACCACCCCCACAGTGGAATCCTATCCACAAAGCAAAAGAAGATTCAATCTCTGTGCATTCTAGAAGTTCACCTGATCCATCATGGCTGAATGAAGATACTCACTTGTGGATGTGCAAATTCATAGAGGAAGAGGACAAATACCTAAAAGCGAGAGAAGAAGGAACTTCTCTAGGAGATAGACCAGTTAAAGACCCAACCTATACACCGATGATCTTTCCAGATGAGGAATTTGAGCCTCATGGTTGGGTAGAAATCTTAGCTACCATGGACATTGCAGTCAATGAAGAACAATGGACACCTCATTGTGATGAAGAGGGTTATGATATTTCAGTGTTTATGTGTCAACCCTTGTTGGAAGAATGTGATCCTAGTGATGTCATAGAAGAAGAAGACAATGATGATGATCTAGAGTCCATTGTGATGGATAGTTGATTTAATTCAGAAAAGCACTATCTAGAATATGTATAAGTATTTAACCAACACAAAGAAGAACCTCTCACAAGCATTAAAACTGTAAATTCGAAGGAAGGAAGTGAAGGAGGTCAAAAGAAAAAGAAACAAAAAGTAGTGAAACAAGAAGAGGAGGAATCAATACCAGAAATTTTCAAGAAATACGAAGTGGAAGACCGAAATTTTGGTACGAATGCCTAAGAGAGAGGCCATTATAGGAGAATCATATGACAATAAAGAAAAGACCAAAAAGATTGTAGCAACCATTGAAGAGAACGAAGAGAGATGCACATACATAGGAGATGACCTAAGTGCAAAAGAAGAAGCAGAGCTTGTAACTCTATTAAGGGAATATAGGGACGTGTTTGTGTGGAACTATAGAGACTTGAAGGGAGTAGATCCAAAAATTTTCTCTCATACTATCCCCATGACTGCTGATGCCAAGCCCAACAAACAAAAGCCCTACACATATAATGATACATATACAACCAAAATAAAAGAAGAAATTGATAGGTTGATTGAAGCTGGATTTATCTATGAGATTGAGCACACTGAATGGGTGTCCCCCATTGTAGTGGTGCCCAAGAAGAATGGAAAGCGGCGAGTGTGTAATAACCTTAAAAAAGTTAATGCCACTACAATCAGAGATAGTTATCCGCTTCCAGTCACTGAACATCTATTGGTGCGTGTTGCAGGCAAGGAAGTTTATAGCTTCCTTGATGGAGTTTCAGGTTACAACCAAGTAGCCATCGCCCCAAAAGATCGACACAAAATGGCTTTTGCTATAGAATGGGGAATTTTTGCATTTCATGTGATGCCATTTGGGCACACCAATGCACCTGCAACATTCCAAAGGCTCATGTATCATGTCTTCAAGGAGTTCTTGCGAAAGAACTTAGAAGTATATGTGGAAAATTTATGTGCTCATTCCCAAGTAAGAAGATACCACATCCCTGAGCTCAAACAAATCTTCAACAAGTGTAGAGAATATCGAGTGTGTCTAAATCCAGAGAAGTGTGTGTTCATGGTACGACAAGGTAAAATCTTAGGTCATATTGTTTCTAAGAACGGAATATCAATAGATGTCGACAAAGTAAAAGCCATCACGAAGTTGCCAAGACCAAGGAACGTTAAAGAGGTACAAGCCTTTATGGGCCATTGTGGATATTACCGTAGGTTTATCCACATGTATGCAATCATAGCTAAACCTCTTTATGCTCTCTTGACAAATTTTGAGTGGAATGATGAATGCAAAAATTCCTTCAATGAACTAAAGTGACGTTTGTGCACATCACCAATATTGACCATCCTGATTGGAATAAACCATTCCATGTCCATGTGGATGCATCCAATCACACAATAGGATGTGTGCTAGCACAACCCATAGGTGAAGGAAATCTAGATTTACCCATAGCATATGCTAGAAGAGAGCTCAATGCAGCTGAACGAAATTATACCACAATCGAGCGAGAAGGCTTAGGCATGGTGTATGTTATGAAAAAGTTTAAACACTATCTATTGGCCAACAAGTTTAAGTTTTTCACTGATCATCAAACATTACTCTATTTGTTCAATAAACCTTGAAATACAAGACGCTTAGTAAGATGGTTCCTCTTACAAATGGAATATGACTTTGAAGTTGTTGTCAGGAAAGGTAGAACCCACCTCAAGGCAAATCATCTTTCTCGCATCACTTCACGAGAGTCCCGCAAGGAGTGGGCAAATATCAAATATTGGCAGGAAGCATGTACAGAGGGTGTACTAGCTTGTTGTGTCGAGGATGATGAACATAGTAGTTGGTTGCAACAAGCCCATGAAGGACTGCTAGGAAATCACTATTCTAAACAACGAACATTGTAGAATCTAAAATGTTTAGGAGTATATTGGCCTAGCATGGATAGAGAAATACATGAGTGGATAAAAAATTGTCCAGTGTGCAAAGAGAAACCCCCAGAGCATGCTACCCTTTATCACGTATCACTAATCCTAGATTGGAGTGCTCCATTGGTAGAATTTATGAAATCAGGAACACTACCGAACGAGGCTAGTCTAACAAGAAGATGAAGCATGGAGCAAGAGGCTAAAGACTATGCCTTATTTGGAGAGAACCTATACCGAAGAGGAAAATATGGTTACCTAAGATTGTGTGTTCATGAATCAAATTATTTGAAAATCTTAAAGACTGCCCATAGCAGTGTTGCAGGCGGACATTTTGGTCCTGATCGAGTAATCAAGATGATTCTATTCTTAGGACTTTGGTGGCCCACTCTTCATATGGATGCACATACCTATGTGAAGAAATGCGACACATGCAAATGTGCCCAGTATCCAGTCAGAAAAGATGAGATGCCTTTGAGACCAATGATGGGAGGACGCACATTCTCGAAGTGGGGTATCGACTTTGTAGGTCCTATTCACCCCCTACTAGAAACTCCCATGCAGAGTACATTATTGTAGCCATAGATTACCTCACAAAGTGGGTAGAAGTAAAAGCCATGACAAAGAATGATGCTCAAACAACGGCCAAGTTCTTATCTGAGAACGTGTTCACTAGATATGGGTTACCAATAGATTTAGTAAGTGATAAAGGTACGCACTTCTTGAACGAAGTTATTGAAAACCTTCTCCAAGAATTCTTGGTAATACATAAGAAGTCTGCCCCCTATCATCCACAAGCTAATGGACAAGTTGAGAGCACGAATAAGATCCTATGTAATGTAGTGACAAAATTGGTAAACAATAAACGCTCTAATTGGGACAAACAACCTCATCATGCTGTTTGGGCTTATCAAGTGGCCTACAAAATGGTACTCAATGCCACCCCATTTCAGATGGTCTTTGGACAGAATGTTGTGCTACCATTAGACTTTCTAATCCCAGCTTTAAAAGTAGCACAAGAGCACGAGTGGGATGGACCTAAATTATCCTCTAGGATCTTTGATCTAGAACCCTTAGTTGAGACGAGGCTACGAGTGGTAGCAAGCACTTATGCTACAAAGAAACGGCAAAAGGCATACTTTGATGCCCATATAAAGGATGATTAGCTTGAAAGAAATAGATCTAGTGCTAGTGTACACACTAAAGCAGCATGCCCATAAATTGGATAAACAAGGATATGGACCCATGATCATTAATAGAATCTCCACTAGCGGTGAGGTTCAATTGGCGACCTTGGAAGGTGACATCTTACCAAGCTATATTAGTGGATGTAGAGTCAACCTATATCAAGAACCTCTTATGGACGATATGCTAATGAGACTCAACATTGCTAAGAAGCGAAAGGAAGAAGAGTTGAGAGTTAGAGAAGAAGCACAGGCAGAGGCTAGAGAGCGCATTAGATGGAATACGTTAAGGTGACTAGGCCTAGATGTCAACCCAAAAGACCCAAAATATCACATGGACATGTGCCAAAAATCGGGCATAATTACTTCTCGCATAATCGATCGACACCCCTTTGTGACCATGGAGGTAGGACACGGAAAGAGGGTAAGGACTGCGAGAGCCTTGGTTGACTCAGATGCAGCAACTAGTGCAGTTAGACTTTCATACTGCCAAGACCTGCAATTGAACATCAAGCCTATAAAAGCCTATCTCATCGGATTGGGAGGTGTGGAAACCCCTTGTTTGGGAGAGGTGGAACTTCCCATCTACCTTCAAGATGTTCCAATGAAAGTCAAAATGTTAGTGTGTCATGAGGAGGACCTTACAGAGATACTTGTCTTGGGTCAAGATTGGATTTACGACCATGCAGTCAACTTGAATCTAAGGAGTCAACTTCTTCAAGTTTGGGTACAGGAACAATGCATTACATTAGAATTAGAGAATTGCATGCTCACAAATCCAGATGTCACACATTCTCTTAGTTCTTCTAGGACTCATCTTAGCAAAAAAGATGTTGTATGTATCAAAAGCTCTATGTTCCAAAAGAACTCAACCGTGGAAGAATAGGCTCAAAGACCGCTGGACTCCTCCTCTTGTACAAGGACTAAGGTCGCCACTAGAACTCAACCAAAAAGGTAAGCAAAATAGCACATGGTAACTGCTATATCAAATAGACAAAGAGATTTCAAGAAGAAAGTAGTTACAGGCATGAAGCAGATCTAGGTACGAAAAGGAGAGCAACCACCTAACTTTCCAACACAATTCCCACCTAGGCAAGCCAACCATGTGAAGACAAGAACCAAGCCACCAGGACTCAACGAAAAGGCCCACAAAAAATTTGGGTGCCTAAGAAATTAGTTGCATATCAACAAGGACGATTCCACATGTGGGTTCCCAAAGGACTCTTACATGCAAAAAGGCCTATGCTCTCCACCATGCAAAAGGTCTCAACAAAGAAATGAAGGAGAGCAAAGGGTAAGAACCAAGCACAAAGACCAAAAGAAGATAAACTCAACCCATCGGCAAAAGTAAGAAGACAATCATCAAGGATATGGGTTTGGAAGCCAAAAGCATGAGTCGCACCCACAAAACCAAAGAGCCAACCATGAGGATTAAAAAATTCAAGCAACATCCGCAGATGAAGAAGCCACATTTGATCTCTATGCAGTCAAACATTGTTCTCAAATGGATCCCTGAAGGGAGGAATGGGCAGTTATCATTTAACCATCGACTTATCACATCATTTCAAGATCCACTAGCTACCTCCAACAAAGAGTGTATCAACATCCATCAACAACATTGAAAGCCTTGACGTGCAACAACCATGTGCCGTTGGCATAACCTTGTCTTTTGCACCATTCAGGTCATGCATTTTAGTGACATATGAGACTCACTTGACATATGTACAATATTTTAGTGCTACTAACCATTGTCTTGTTGTTTTTGACATTGTTCCAAAAAAAAAAGGGAAGAAGAAAAAAAGGGGAAGTAGAAACCGAACCAGGCGCTCAAAGAATCTCATCATCGAACCATCAACAAGGATATCCATCAACAGAACCAAGCTGATGGTCAATCACCATGATGGGCATACAACATGAAGAGAAAAACATCGACCTACCTTTTACCATGGTAAGCACACCCTACTTCGGCAACACCTCTTCGTCAGCATACCCTTGAGCGGTAAGCTCAAGACCCAACTTCTTGCACCATACTTCTTCCAATGCATTTCCAAGTATGCATGCATAGGGCTACATTACAAGGCCATGCACAAGGCACATATTCTGTTCAACCCATGCACTAATGCACTTACACATCATACAAGTACTTGGCATGAGAACTATGAAAGCCATCTTTGCAAGAACTAGAGGACATCAAGGTGATGAAAACAAGAGCAAGGAAGCAATCCACCGTCGAGAGTTTCTCATAATCAACATTGACCACCTCTTTCGAGCAACTGTCAATTTTTTAAAGCTTCCAAATACACCATCAAGCTGGCATTGAAGGAAGAAGTACATACAAAGGGACTACAACTGGCAAAGGATAGTAGCAACAAAATGAAGATCAGGACCATGGACCCTACTACATGGACACTACCTCTCAAGTACTACATGGAACAACCATTCCAACAAGGGTCTATTAGGGACAATAGACTCAAAAGGGTGGGAGTGTTGAAGCTCAAGGTCAAGCACAAAGCATGGAAGCACATCCAGGAAGTGGACACACAAGAAGAAGGAGCAAATAGGGAGCTCCAAGAAGCACATGTCAAAATTTCAGAAGAAATCCCTATAAAAATAGTGATTTTTATCACTAAAAACCATTGTAAATACCATTTTTCATTTTTGCAACTCCATTTTGTTCAAGCCGAGGAGTCATGAAGCTTGAGGAGTACTAGAACTATCATCCGACCAATTTTTATAATTTTTAGACTCCATTTGAGCCCCCAAATAAGTTGGAACCTATTTTTAACTAGGTCGGATATTAGGTTTGGACAGGGCCAAAACCACTCAAAAAACTATAAAAAGGGTTGAAGAGCTCATTTTCGAGGTTAGATTGTTGTAGATTTGAGCTTTGTAAGAGAGTTCTTTTGTAATCGAAGATCTTCCATTGTTCCACTCTTTGCTCTTACCTTGTGTGTGTGTGTATGTGTGTGCATGCTTGTGTGCTTTCACTCACACACTTGTGCCATCACTTGCTTGCGGTCTTCATACCAGTCCTCACGTCTCCACGGATTGACATTTATGAGGTGAATCTCCTCACATTGGTACTTGCCATTGTGCTAGAGCGACAGTGTTAGTTAATAGTTAGTGGTTTGTCCCTAGATGCATACTCTCGATGTGCATTGTACTCGGAATGCATCTATTCTGGTGTGACTAAGTTTACAAACTTGGGTCGGGTGGTTTGATACAAGGTTTTATTCTCCAAACTTTTAGTGTGTGATTAGAGCTTCCGAGTGTGATGACCTTTACATGTTTTTGACATATGACTGCTTGGATTTGAGACCTTTTTGGGTACCCATTTCTAGACAGTCCTAGGTGTGATTTCATGTGTGGATGTGTTGATTGTAGATATGTGCCCTGAAGTGCATGATGTGAGTGGCTATTCAAGCTTGTGAGCTTATGTGAAGCTACTTGGGCGTGTAAGTAGGTCTTGGGCACCTAGATTTCTTGTGCATTGGGGTGAGCCTTCATTGACAGCTTTGGGGCCCAAATAGAAATGTCCGTGTTGGGAAATCCCTAGAATACTCTTTCTTTGTAGTCCTTACCCGAGTAGTTAGTTTGGTGCATCCTTGAGGTACCACCTCTCCAGCAGGGAGTTGTTCACCCTTGTGGATCCAAATATGCTTCATCGCTTGAGTCGTCTTGCTTCTCGCTCTCCATTGACTATGAGGATAAACTGTCTTCTTCCTCTGCTTCTTGTGCTCCTTGGTTTGCTTTGTCTCGATCACTTTTGGAAAACAAAAGAGTTCCATCGGTTCTTTAACTTATTTGTTGAGAACATCATCCTTTTGCATCATAGAGTCTTGGACAAGAATAGCATCTTTATCTTCATCTGTACTCCTGGAAGAACCAGGAGTTGGTGCCTTTCTTAGTTCCTTGAGTGCTTGATTTTCTAACTCAATGGTGATGCGATTTTGATTTACCCATACCGGAAGAAGTCCACTTCTTAGGTTCAGGTTGACTGCATGATTATAGATTCAGTTTTGACCCAAGATAAGAGGTTCTATGAGATCCTCATCTTGACACACTAGCACCTTCACTATCAAAAGAACATCTTGAAGGTAGATGGGAAGCTCCACCTCACCCATGCAAGGGGTTTCCACACCTCCCAATCCTATGAGATATGATTCTATAGGATTGAAAATTAATTGCAATTCTTGACGGTAAGAAATCCTATCTGCACTAGTGGCTTCACGAGAGTCAATCAAGGCTCTTACAGTACTTGCACTATTTTCTTGTCCTACCTCTATGATCACAAAAGGATATCAATCAATTATTCTATGGGAATGTACACCTGATGCTTTGCACATGGCCTTGTAATATCTTGAAGCTTCATAAGCATTTGACCTAGGCTGATCTCTACCTTGTCTTCTCAATTTCATTCTTCGGATGCATTCTAAGGCTTCTACCTATGCTTCTTCTCACACTCTTTTCTCCTCTTCCTTACATTTCTTGGCAATATTGAGTCAGTTTAGCATTTCCTATGTGAGAGGTTCTTGATATAATTTGACTCTGCATCCACTGATGTAACTAGGTAGGATATCGCTTTCTAGAGTAGCTAATTGAACTCCTCTACTCGTCGAGATCCTATTGATGATCATAGGTCCATACCCTCGCTTCTCCAACTTCCGTGCATGTTGCTTCAAGGTGTATACTAGGACTAAATCTCCTGCTTTCAAGCGTTTATCTTTTCTTGGTTGCATAAATCCCTGCTACTTCTCTCAACCTTGTTTTACCTAAACGTTCCAGATCAAAGATTCTAGATGAGAGCTCATGGCCGGTCCATTGATGCTCTTGTGCTACTTTCAATGTAGGTATCAAGAATTCTAATGGTAGCACTGCATTTTGGCTAAATACCATCTAAAAGGGTGTGGCTTGGAGTACCGTTTTATAGGTGACTCGATATGCCCAAACAATGTGGTGTATCTATTTGTCCCAATCAAAGCATTTATTATTCACCAATTTTTTCAATACATTATAGAGTATCTTGTTCGTGCTTTCGACTTGGCCATTGGCTTGTGGGTGATATGGAGCTGACTTCTTGTGAACCACCATGAACTCTTATAACAAGTATTCAATAACCTGATTCAAGAAGTGCGTACCATGATCACTTATCAATTCTATTGGCAACCCATATCTTGTAAATACATTCTCAAATAGGAACCTGGCTATAGTCTACGCATCATTTTTTCTTGTTGCCTTCACTTCCACCCATTTAGTCAGATAATCAGTTTCCACAATGATATATTGAGCATGTGAACTCTTAGCTGGGGGATTAATAGGACCAACAAAGTCTATTCCCCACTTAGAGTGCACGTCCACCCATCATAGGTTTTAGTAGCATCTCATCTTTATGTATAGGAAACTGAGTTTGCTGACAAATATTGCATCTCTTCACGTAGGTGTGTGCATCCATGTGAAGAGTTGGCCAACATAGACCTACAAACATAATTACCTTGATCACATGATCTGGCCCAAAATGTCCTCCTGCCACACCTTTGTGAACAGTCTCCAAGTTCTTGAGATATTCACTCTCATGGACACACAGTCTTAGGTGCCCATCTTTACCATGCTTATATAAATTATTTCCAATGAGTGAGTAATCTAGTGCCTCTTGTTTTAAGCTCCTTCGTCTAGCCACATTTATCTCTTGAGGGAATGTTTTCATCCTCAAAAATGCTACTAATGGTTTTCTCCAATCTGGCACTAAATCCACTTGATATAGAGTGGCATGTTTCACAGGTGGTCTAGTACTGTAGATTGGACATTCCTTACACATCCTATGAACATCTACTTCCATTGTTGGCCTATATACCCCTAACCTTTGCAGATTCTATAGGGTTCAATGTTTGGAAGTGGTGTTGTTGTAGTGCACCTACATGTGCTATTTGCAACCACTTTGCATGCTCATCTTCTTCTACAGAGCAAGCTAGTATACCTTGATTTGTGTGTTTATACATATTGCCTGCCATGATGTGGCATTTCTAGGATCTCACCACTTCTTTATCTTTGGCTTTTAGTACAGGATGTTTAGGTCCAAAAATAGGCACTATAGTTTCTGTTGGAGAATTCCTCTCCTATTGGCAAAGGAATGTGTAGAAGACCTTCTCAGGATCAAGACTCTTGCTAACAGCAGAACCTTCAAATGAAAACTGATACCAATTGAAAAATGCAATGAACTTGAAACTTTGGTCACTTAAACTAGACACCTATAGCTTTCAAATGAGCTATCAAAAACTCAATTTGGAGTAGATTTGGGTTGGCAACTCTTTGATACAAGACAGGCTACCTATCCACTCTTGAAAACTAGACTTCACTAAAAATTGAATAACTCACAGAGCATAAAGAATTTCATAAAACTGTTTTAGGTAGAGGAAGTGCTCAAGATAAACGTTCCAATGAATGTTTAAACACTAAAATTGGATACATATATTGAGAGATATGACTCTCACAAGGAGACTACCCAAAAATGGGTGTGCGGCTGGACATACTCTATGAGAGTGAACTGAACGAAATGACTCAAACCAAATGAGCTAGCTACAAGGGGACTTCCACGCATTCTTCCTCTATTTTTGAGTATCCTCCCTTGCCTCTTTTATAGCCAAGTGACCAAAAACTCTCATGATGAGTTTGAGAGCTCTTCTCCATCATTTCTCCACTACTTTGGACAGCCACTCCTCTTACAGTTCAGTTTTTGGATTTGATTCTCTTTTGGCCTCCACTACTTGCTGAAGTAAATGCTTCCATTTTTCATTTTTGTATTTTCCTTCTACTTGAAGAAAATCCTTTTTGCAAAAATATATATGAGCTTACTTCTTTATTTTTAACACTCCTCCTCAAGCTCACATGTGAGCTTGCACCTTTAGCCATATCCTGCAAGTTGATGTCATCCTTGAACCTCTTTAGCTTAGAAGCATCTAAGGACTTTGTAAACATGTCTGCAACCTGGTCATTAGTTCCAATGAAGTTTATATCCACATCCTTGCTCAAAAATTTTTCTCGAACATAATGATAATGCACTTCTATGTGCTTGCTTCGTGCATGAAACATTGGATTGTTTGTCAAGTGAATGCTTGACATGTTGTCACCATAAATTGGAATGATCTCCACTTGCACATCAAGATCAGCCAAGAGCTTCTTAATCCACATAGCCTCACAAGTTGCAAAGGCTAATCCTCTATATTCAGCCTCTATCGATGATAGTGCAACAGTAGGTTGCTTCTTCGAGATCCATGTGATAGGTTTGCTACCTATCATGAACACATAACCTGAAGTGGATCTTCTATCTTCCTTTGAAGCAGCCCAATCAGCATCACTGAAGCCTTTTACCTACACTTCTTCATTATATCTATAAAACAAGGCATGATTGACTGTCTGCTTCACATATCTTAACACTCGTTTGGCTGAATTTAAATGTTCACTTGTTGGAGCTTGCATAAATTGAAAAAGAACTCCAACAATATAACACAAATCTGGTCTTGTTATCGTAGCATAGATCAACGAACCTATAATACTCCTGTATGTAATTACATCATGAAACTTCTCTCCATCATTTGAGCATAGCTTCAAATTTGTGTCCATAGGTTGAGTGAGTGGTTTGCATTCACTCATCCCAAATCTGAAAAGAACATCCAATAGGTACTTTCTTTGCATCAAGTAAATGCCATCTTTCTCGTAGACTATCTCAATGCCTAAAAAGTATTTCAGCTCATCAAAATATGAAAATTTAAACTCCTTACCAAGTTTTTCTTTTTATATGTTGTATTCCTGTAACATTACTTCCTGTTATGATGAGATCATCAACGTATATGCAAATATATACCTGCTTGCCTTCTTCTTTCTTCATGTAGAGAGAGGGATCTGCATTACTTGGGCTATACCCACATCTTGTGAGGTACTCGACCAATCTTTGATTCCAAGCACGTGGTGCTTCCTTCAGCCCATACAAAGCTTTCTTCAATCTACAAACAAAATTTGGATGCTTTCTATCTTTAAATCCAATTAGTTGACTCATGTATACCTCTTCTTGAAATTCACCATTGAGAAAAGCATTTTTTATGTCAAGTTGGTATAATGGCCATCTCCTTGCTGCACTCACTGCAATCAAGGTTCTAATTGTTCCCATCTTTGCAATCGGGCTGAAAGTCTCTTCATAGTCGATGCCGTGAGTTTGCTTGAATCCTTTTGCTACGAGTCTAGCTTTATGCCTTGCTCGAGAACCATCAACATTTCTCTTTATTTTAAACACCCATTTATTTGGAACGATCTTCATACCTTCAGCCTTTGGAACTAGCTACCATGTGTGATTGTCCTTGAGAGCTTTCATCTCTTCTTGCATAGCTTCTTGCCATTCTTTTTGTGTACATGCTTCTTCATATGCATCCGGTTCTTTGTCTTTGACCACCTGTGTCATATATGCAAAATGCTTTGCAATAAAACTATCATAGCTCAGCCTTTGAATTGGATACCTTGCTCTCGAAGACCTCCTTTCATTTCCTTTTGAATATTGCTTCTTCAACCGGTCCAGCTTTACCTTTGGTGTAATCACCTCTTCATACTCTTCTTCACTTGCATTTGAATCACTATTTTGGGCAGCACTTTCAGCTTCAAATCTTTCAAAACCTGATGTTGGTGATGAGGAATGACTCCTTAGTCTCTCCTTCCATGTTGAGCTTTCTCCAAGTGATGTAGAAGCTTCTGGACCTGATATTTGAGTGCTTGTTTTCTGAAATTCTTCTTGGACAGCACCTCCATCATCTTTGCAATCTTCTTCAAGAATCTTCTCTTTCCCTTTGTCTCCAAACCATGGTCATAGCTCATCAAATATCACATCTCGTGAGACTCGTAGCTCCTTTGTCACCGGATTGTAGCACCGATATCCCTTTTGCTCCAATGAATATCCAATGAAAATACATTTTTCTGACTTTGCCTCCATCTTTGTCCTTAGTTCTTGAGGGATGTGTACATAACACACACATCCGAAAACTTTGAGATGTGTAAGGTTAGGTTTCTTACCGGAATAAACCTCCTCAGGAGTTACATTATGCACTCCAACTGTTGTGCACTTGTTCATCAAATAAACGACTGTACTAGTTGCTTCAGCCCAATAGTTTAGTGGCACCTTCATCTCATTGAGCATGCATATTGCAACTTCTGTGATATGTCTATTTTTCCTGACTGTACTAGTTGCTTCAGCCCAATAGTTTAGTGGAACCTTCATCTCGTTGAGCATGCATATTGCAACTTCTGTGATATGTCTATTTTTCCTTTCAGCTATTCCATTTTGTTGAGGTGTGTACCTACATGTAAATTGTCTCTTGATGCCATTTTCATAAAGAAAATCTGAAAATTCTTTGGAGAAATATTCTCCTCCTCCATCGGACCTCAAGGTCTTTATGTAGCGTCCTGTTTCCTTTTCTACCTATGCTTTAAATCTCTTGAACATGGAGAACAAATCAGATTTTTGTTTTATGCAAAACATCCATGCTTTTCTTGATTGATCATCAATAAAAGTGACAAAATATCGATTACCAGCCACCGATGGTTGTTGTGATGGTCCCCATACATCCATGTGTATCAAGTCGAGGACATTCCTTGCCACATAGTTGCTTTTCTTGAATGGTTGTCGAGTTTGCTTTCCTAGTTGGCATGCTTCACAAAACTCATGTAGTCCGTCATCATTGAATCTTGGAAGACCTCTTACCACTTCATGGTTGCTCATGTCCTTGAGCTTGGGAATGTTGATATGGCCAAACCTTTTGTGCCGCAAATCGATTTCAGCAATCCTCTTGTTTCCAAATTGAATATACATCACCTTTCCATGTGGTTGTTGAATGTCCAAAGTGAACATCCTACCTTCTTTCCTTCCTTGAGCAATGACCTTGAATCCTTCTTTTGGATTCTTTATAAAGCAGCCTTTTTCATTGAAGATAACATGATATCCTTTCTCTACCATTTGTCCTACTGAAATCAAATTCTTTGCAATAGTAGGAACATGAAGAACATCAGCCAATACCTTTTTATCTCCATGCTTGATATCTCCAACATGCTCAATTGCATGTTGGGTTTCATTGCCGGTCTCCACACATCCTTTTCCACTTGGAACTTGTAGCATTGTGAATAAATCTCCTTGGCATGTCATATGGTTGCTGAAACCTGAATCTATGAACCATTTTTTATCATCACTTCTCGAGTTGTTGTAGTCATGCTTCATGGCAAGCATGGTTTGCTTGTCTCCTTCACTTGATGTACTTGCATAGTTATTTTGGCTCCTTTGGTTGCCTCCATTCAGCCTTCCATTCTTTTGCCAATAATCATTTGCATAATGTCCTAGTTTACCACAATGATAACATGTTATACCTTTATGAGGATTGTATGAACCTCGACCTCTTCCTCTATTTCTTCCTCGACCTCTTCCATGTGTGTTGTCATTTGAGTTGTCCTTGTCCTCCGAGTTGTGTTGGCTGAAATTTGTGTTGTTGTAGCTTCTTCCTCTTCTTCTCGAGCCTCCTCTTGAGTTCCTTCCTCTACCTCGTCCTGCATATAACATTTGACTATGGTTGTCCTTACCTTTGTTGCCTTCTCCTTGTTGAGCAACCTCTTCAGCCACAAGATTTGGTATAATCTCGTCGAATGTTGGAAGAGGATCTCTATAAAGAATGTTTGTGATGAGGGGCTTCCACTTTTCTTCACTCCTCAAGCCATTGAGGGCTGTTTGGACGATGTCTTCCTCTTCTATCTTGCATCCAACTGATGCTAGATGATCTTGAAGCTCCTTGATCCTCAATGTACACTCACTAATGCTTTGGTTTGAGCTTTTCTTCATGTTGTTGAGCTCGTTCTTGAGTTGCATCCTCTGAGACCTTGTTGAGGTAGCATACACCTTCTCCAATGCTTCCCCAACTTCCTTGGCTGTTTCTAAGCTTTGCACATGACCAATCATAGTGTTACAAATAACTTGTGAGATGAGGAACATCACCCTTCGATTCCTCTCTTCCCAATCAACAAATTGTCTCCTTTGTGCCGGAGTAATGTTGGGATCTTCAAGGTCCACCGGTTGTGGATCGTCTCCACTAACTAGACTCCATAAACCTTTACCTTTAAGGTAATTTATCATTCTATACCTCCAAGACTGAAAATTATCTTTGTCTAACTTCTCAACTTGTTGTCCTAAATCAGCCATTGAAAACTTCCAAGATTGAAGTTTACCTCAAGTATTGTGTGGCACTCTTCCTTGACTTTACAAAGCTCCCCCTTGATTTGTAGCTTCTCCTTTGCTTTACTTCAGCTCCAATGCTTTGACTCTTCAAAATCCAATGCTCTGATACCCATTGTTGAAGAAATCCTCTCCTATTCGCAGCGGAATGTGTAGAAGACCTTCTCAAGATCAAGACTCTTGCCAATAGTAGAACCTTGAAATGAAAATTGGTACCAATTGAAAACTGCAATGAACTTGAAACTTTGGTCACTCAAACTAGAAACTTATAGCTTCCAAATGAGCTATCAAACACTCAATTTGGAGTAGATTTGGGTTGGCAATTATTTGATACAAAATAGGCTACATGTCCACTCAGTTAGGCTGAAAACTAGACTTCACTAAAAACTAAATAACTCACAGAGCATAAAGATTTTCATAAAACTGTTTTAGATAGAGGAAGTACTCAAGATAATATTTTCAAGAAATTTTCAAACACTAAAATTGGATACATATATTGAGAGATATGACTCTCACAAGTAGACTACCCAAAAATGGGTGTGCGGCTGGACATACTCTATGAGAGTGAACTGAACGAAATGACTCAAACCAAATGAACTAGCTACAAAGGGACTTCCACGCCTTCTTCCTCTATTCTCGAGTGTCCTCCATTGCCTCTTTTATAGCCAAGTGACCAAAAACTCTCGTGATGAGTCTGAGAGCTCTTCTCCATCATTTCTCCACTACTTTCGACAGCCACTCCTCTTACAGTTCAGCTTTTGGATTTGATTCTCTTTTGATTGATTCTCTTTTGGCCTCCACTACTTGCTGAAGTAAATGCTTCCATTTTTCATTTTTGTATTTTACTTCTACTTGAAGAAAATTCTTTTTGCAAAAATATATACGAGCTTACTTCTTTATTTTTAACAGTTTTGGCCCAATCAGGCACTACCTCTAGATTGAACAAATAGGCATCTTGAAGCTCATGTGGAAGTCCTTGGGGGGACTCTCTTGAAGCTAGTCTAGGAAGGTGATCTGCCCTAAGGTGAGTCCTACCTTTCTTAACCATAACTTCAAAGTCATATTCCATTAGTAAGAGGAACCATCTTACTAATCTTCCAGTATTGCAGGTTTGTTCACTAGATAATCATGCTTGATGGTCTGTAAAAATTTAAACTTATTTGCAAGCAAATAATGACTAAAATTTTTAACTCCATATACCATGCCTAAACCTTCTCTTTTAGTAGTGGTATAATTTGTTCAGTCGCATTCAATTGTCTACTAGCATAGGCAATGGGAAGATCCATGTTACCTTCACTAGTAGGTTATGCGAGTACACACCCAATAGCATAATTGGATATGTGTTTGTCTTATGTTGGAATGAGCACATAGGTCATCAACATAGACTTTTAGGTTTTTACGCAAGAACTCGTTGAACACATGACACATCAACCTCTAGAAGCTAGCCCATGCATTGGTAAGACCAAATGGCATTACTCAAAAAGCAAATATGCCCCACTCTATGGCAAAAGCCATCATATGTTGTCAATGACCACTTGATTGTAGCCAAAAAACCCATCAAGGAAGCTGTATACTTCCTTTCCTACCACTCTTTCTAATAGATGTTCAATGATACAAAATTGATAGCTATCTCGAATAGTGGCTCCGTTAAATTTCTTCAAGTTAATGCAAACACATAGCTTGCCATTCTTTTTGGGAACCACTACAATGGGAGAAACCCATTCAGTGTTCTCAATTTCATAGATAAATCTAGCTTCCACCAACCAATCTATCTCTTCCTTAATCTTAGCGGCATAATTGTCATTATATGTGTATGGTTTCTGCTTAGAGGGTTTAGCTTCTGAGGTCATGGGAATTGTATGTGAAAATATGTCAGGGTCTACTCCTTTTAAGTCCTTATAACTCCATGCAAAACATCTCTGTATTCTCTTAGCAAGGCTATCAACTCTTGCTCTTCATCCTCTATCAAATCATGTCCTATGTACGTACATCGCTCTTCACCTTCCTCTATGTTCACAATGAATTTTTTAGTTTTCTCTTTGTTATCATAGGCCTCTCCTTCTAGTGCTTCACGTTTAGGCATCCTTATCATGACTTTTCTATCCTCTATCTCATACTTCTTAAAATTCTCAAGGACCTTAAACAAAGATTCTTCTTCTTTTGGTGAGGCTTCTCTCTTCTTTTTTTTCTTACCTTCACTCCTGGTGGTTACTTGTGTGGCTAATCTCACATCATTCGTAAGCTCTCCTTGTCCTTGAGGTTGAGCTTCTACTTTGTACAAGTATTCCTCTTCTGATGCACAAAAAGGATCCATAATGATTGATTCTAGATCTGAGTCACTTGCTTCTTCAAGTACATTAGAGCTAGGCTCACATTCCTCAATAACCAAATCACACATGAGTGGTTCTATAGTGAAAATTAAAATGTCATAACCATCTTCATCGTAGTGTGATGTCCATTGTTCTTCATTGATGGCTACATCCATTGTTGTTAGAATTTCTGCCCAACCATGAGGTTCAAACTCTTTGTGTGGAAATACTACAGGTGCATAGGCTAGGTCTCGACATGATCTATGACTTTCCTTTGCACTTACCGCTCTAGCATTCTCTCTTTTCTCTTCTTCTTCTGCAACTTTACACATCCATAAGTGAGTGTATTCATGCATCCATGAGGATCTTGATCCTATGGAACGCATTGAATATGTATCATTTGTGGCTCTATGGATGGGATTCCACTAGATAGGGGGCACATCTCTATGAGAGTAATCCTTGAGATTGACTTTGGTAGTAACACCTAAGTGTTGCAAATACAAGAAATTGGTTCTCCAATTATGTACTACATGCAACTGTCTCTGAATGGCCTTCCCAAAATCATCTCATAAGCTTGTTTTTTGATAAAGTCACATATGGCAAAAGTATGCTCGAACTCTACACCACAAGTAGTGAGAGTTATCCCTTCTAGCAATCCTAAAGGTCTCTCTATGTGACCATTGGCCATTTGCAATTTCATTCTTGTTGACCTGAGTGTTGGCTTGCCCCAACGCTTCCATATGGAAGTGGTAGCAATTGCAACTCCCGCACCTAAGTCCAAAATAGCCTTGGTTGTGTAACCTTGATAAGTGATAGGGAGATAGGTGTTGCCTTCTTCTCCTTCTCTCATGTCTCCTATCTTATCCAAGGGTATCTTTGGAATTTTTCTATGAGATCCTACCTTGGAATGGGTTTTGGCCACTTTTGGTACTTGATTGTCTACATGTTTCCACAATTTTGGCTTAACCTTGAGTAGCTCCTCTAAAGTGAGATTGCAGTGCACCTTAGTGTTCTTCACTACCTCTATATTCCCAGGTATGACTGAGTCTTTGTCTCTCACCATGACTGTGGGTGCTCTCATACAGGTAGACTTTGCTTCCCATACCTGTGAATGGAGGCAATTCTTGTAGGGAATTAGACTCAAAGTCTAATCGCTCACTAGACTCGGCATCCTCTTGTTCTCCATAAATAGAGGGAATATCTTGTGGGAATTGATCATGTAGGTCATCCACAAGTTCAATGGCTAGAGGTTTTTCACTTTCTTTAGACCATTTCTCTTCTTGAATTTCTCTTAAAAAATCCTGGAAATACCAATTCATAGAAGAAATGGTGTTTGGTTTGATGGAATTAGGCACATAATCTTCCTTGGGAGGAATGCTCACTCTTTCATTTGCCTTGTTCTTACCTTGTGAGGTGGCTTCTTTTCCAAATTTTTCAATTAAACTCTCAAGTCTTTCTGATAGTCCATCAAAATGCAATTGAGTCTTAGTTGAACTAGAGTATTTAAAGAGGCGGGTGGCTTCAAACATGGTTTGAGCCAATTCTACCATCTTAGCACAAAGCTTGGTTTGTTCAATCTTTAGCTCAGGTCTAGGGTAACATTTTTCATGATCTATTACATTTGGCCCTTCTTGGATTCTGGCTTGATATGCTTTAAGCATCATGTCTAGGTCTTCAAAAGTGGGATCTGCTAGGACTGATCCTACTCTAGGTGGTGGTGGGGTTATATGAGGTGGATTAGAAGGTGGTGGATTAGGATGAGATGGGGTGTTGCTCTAGCACAATGGTAAGCACCACATTAAGAAGCTCCACCTCCTTAATGTCAATCCGCAAAAGAGATAGGAGTGATATGAAGATGGTGAATGCGAAATGTAGTGAGAGTGAAGGCGAGAAGCATAGAGATGCACACACACATACACACACACAAGGAAGAGACAAGCAAGACACAATGGAAGGTTGAAAGTGGAGTCTATTACTCAAGATCACTCTTACAAGCTCAAACTATCTCTTAGCTCTTCTCTACTCATACAAGCTAACCTCAAAAATGAGATCTCTAGCTCTATTTATAGTTTTTAGACTAGTTTTGACCGGTTTCACATCTAGTCTCTGGCATAGTTAAAAAATATGTTCTGGGCACTATTTGGAGGTCTAAATGAAATCTAAAAATAGCCAAAAATGGTATGCTTGTTCTACCTAAGCTCCTCAAGCTGGAGGACTCCTCGGATTGCACAAAAGGGAGCATATAATTACAGAAATGTGTGCTTCTATGTCACATATGATACAAGAGTGATGAAAATTGCTATTTGGAGTTTTGAGTAAGTAATATAAAACATGTTTCTTTGAAAAAAATAAACAACCTGGCTCCCCACGACTTCGTCGTAATTTGCCTTCACATGCTTCCTCGTCATCTCTGCCTTTGGCTACTACCAACACCCCCCTCCCTGTCGCGTCTGTCGTCCTCGATAGAACCAGATATAGTTTTGTAGGAGGTCATGAGCGAGGGGGTGCTCCGTGATGCGAATACCTCTGGCAAGATCAGCTTCAAGTTTTGCCCAATCTATGGGCTTAGGTTCATCAAGTGGTGGAAGTCAGTAGTGTGTGGAGTACACGAGTTGTTCATAGGCAAGTAATTGAAGTAGGTGTATGGACCTACTTATAAAAACCTCCGAATGGTACTCCCAAAAGTTGGCGGTAAACATATGTTCAAATGTTGTCTTATAACAAGTTGGTAAATACTTGATTTGGCAGTGCCAAGCATAACACACCCCGAGTGATGGCATAGTGCTCATGTCATATGCCAGGTCCTAATTACCATGCTCAGATCTCGGGGTGTTGACATGCGGCGCTTTGATTTGGCGGTGTAAGCAGGGGAGCCAATGGCAAATCGTGGCCATCATGTATCTGCGTGTGGGGGATCCGCAGGATGGAGTGAAATAAGGATAATTAAGCCAGTCCTAGCACTACTTATTATTCTAAACTTTGATTGTGAATGCCATCCAGGAGTGGCGTCTTGGCATAGGTCCCTAACATGGGTTATATTTCAAATGCAATGATGCCTTGACCCATGTATGCATCATCTCTAGATATTTTTGTAGTAACTCCTGCCACCAATTTGGTTGAAAGATTTGACCTTTTTGTGCTTCCAGTGGCAAGTCCTCAGGCTTGAAGTGAGTGGCATGTGATGGTTTCTTGCCCATCTCCTTTTCAATTGCCAATTGATATTTTGCCATTAACATGAAATATGATTTATATTGAAGCTCATGGCGTGAGATATACCATCGAGGGGCCAAGTGAGCGAAGTAAGGTGATTGTAAAATGCATTCCTCTATCATAGCCATGGCATGTAATTGTGCCTCCACCCATGTTGAGTGTGTCTTTCAAAGTTCTTCTATTGGCTTCATCCATGTGGGTGTAGGGATTTCGAAAGTTTCTTGGCCTTCAACAGTGACACATCCACCTAGGATGGGTTGTGGTTCATAGGCCTCTTCATAAGTTTCTTCCACCAGGATAGAAATAGTTTCTTCATCATTTGGGAGTTTCGGTGGGGAATCGGGCCAAGGGGGCTCGGAGAAAGCAGCAATCTACGCTTGAAGAGTAAGTACCTGAGCACGTAAAGTATTGAGTTCCTCTATAATCTCTAGAGGGATGACTTCAGGAGCTCGTGGTGGTTGTTGTGCAGGTGTGCACAACAGTAGCATTTTATGGTAGTCCTCGAGTTTCTGATATGCTTCATTCATATTTTCATAATCCCCTAAGAGTCATGATTGATCTTCTAATAATATCTGCATGGACTCCGATGGTACCGCTTTAAAGCGGTTGGGACTCAGAGGTTCATCCAGTTGATCCAGAGTTGCTTCAAGATTTTCTCTATTATGTTCTTGCAATCTTTGATTCTATTCCTTGGCCGCTATGAGGTGGTGTCTTAACAATCCCATATTTCGAGTGAGGGTCACATTTCTGATTGTTTGAGCCCGTAATAGGTTGTCAATATCGATAATGGCATCCTTTGTCTTCTGTTCGCTTTGTAGTTCGAGGGAGTGATAGGCCTCACGTAGCTCTTGATATCGCGCGTTAAGTGACACATTCTCGATGGTTAAAGAGTTTAATTGCACCTATAAATCTGTAGTTGTTTGTTGTAGTGTCTGGTAGCTGGTCCCGAGAGATGCGAATTCATCTCGGACTTCTGTCAAGAGAACATCTGGCGAAAAGCGGTGTCGATTGTGGGCGACAATATTAATCGTGGAGTGAGTGAAGATGTTGTGTGTGTGGTTGTTGATGCAAGGGGAAGGGGAAAGAGGGATGGGAAGGTGGATGTAGTGTGACCATGGAGAAGTGTGACGTGCCAAAATGGGGTGGTGAAAGAGGTGAGGAGAGTGGTGGTGTTGTGGGTGGTGAGATGTCCATGTCACTAGATGTGTTTTCGAGTGTAGTGACTGTGAAGAGTGGTGTGATAGTGGGTGCATGAGTGGGTGTGAATATCAGATTTACAAAGGTTGACGAATAAATTACAGATTGGGTTTTGCAAATTGCTTGGTGGAGAGGGGAGGAGAGAGGGAATACAGTGGCATGCGGTGGTGAAATGGGTGAGAAGGTCATTGGAGGGGGAAATCGAAATATAGGTCTTGGAGGGATGGGGAAAGAAAGAAAGGATGGAGGGAGAAATGGACGGGGAGGAATGGTGGGAGCCATAGGAGGAAGGATAGGTCGAATGGGTGTGGGAAGAGTTTGAGGGGTTGAGGCAAAGAGGGCTTCTGATACAATACTTTCTATAAACGTGGTCATTCTAGGAGAGGTGGGGTGTTCCGGGAAAATTGGCGGGGCGGGAGGTGAAAGAGGAGCAGGTGGTGTGGTGGGTACTTCGATGATGGTAGTGGTAGTTACAGTAGAAGGATGAGGCAAGGAGTCGATGACTATGGTCGATTCTTCAAGAGGGTCTTCCCAAATAAGTCGTGCTTCCTGGCATGGTGTGAAGATTGGGCATCTGTTGGTATGTGAATATACTGATCCGGCTTGGATAGTAGACGGATTCGTCATGGGTCAAAATTCGGTAGTGGCTTTCTTTGCAAATATCATAGTGCTTCATTGGTTCCAACTGATTTAACTAATTCCCTGAAGCCTTGAATATAAGCTTCTTCGAATCCTCCTGTAGCGAGCTCCTGTTCTAGAATTGCTTGACTTTTTGCTTCTAAGAGTTGTTTCCATGCCCACACTGCCTGCATAGTGCGATATAGTTTCTAGATTGCCGAAGTGTAGGCGGCAGCTTCGACGTGTCCTCTTCATGGGTACTTGTGTCACCTTGAGCTTCAGTTTTTTGTTCATGTTTGTCATTTTGCAAATCCTGTTGAGAGTCATGGATACCCTCATTGGCTTCATCATCACCGTCCTCATTGTCGATTTTGGTTCTCTCATCTTCGGAGCTAGAGATTACTTGCTCTTGTGGTTGATTAAGGGGTGTGGTCGGGTAACTGGGACGTTCATACTCTTATGAGAAAAATTGCCCCTCTAAAAGCATCATGCATTTCAAAGACAAAGGTGGTGTTCGTTGGTTCTGCCTCCAAGTTGAGTATAGGGAAAGTGAAGGCTTTTGCATCGATGGTGGTGGAAAGTTCTCCTGCTGTACTGGTAGGTTCTTGATTGGGGGTTGCTTGAGAAGTCCCCGTACTGATAGTGCCTTCTATGATAACAGCTCATGAAAGGCATATATGGATGGGTTGTACAGGTGTGGGGGGATTCGTTGGTGACTGTTCTAGGGACGGCTATGGTGATGGGGACTTTAGAACTTGCAAACATGGGATAGAACCATGCATGCATTGGCCTGCCCGTCCCTTGCTTTCCTAACTTTCTTGGTAGTTCCTTTGAATGCTTTCAATTTTTCGCTAGTGATTGCGTGTTCTATGGGCAAATCATATGCCAAACACATGTAGAAAATTTGAGTAAGAATGCAACAACCATGCATGACATGTTTTCTTTCCCATCTCTATTGAGCTAAATACAACTACTCGATAATCCAACTAGCCAGCTCTATGGTTTGGGGCCCAATGCATGCTAGATATAATCCAAACTAGATGCATTTCTGAGGGATGGCGAAGCGATCCTGACTTGGGAATGCAAAATGTTGCATACATATGTGTAACGGCTTAGAGAGTTCCGGTGTAATGGCCGAAATATCCGGCCATTTCAAAACATCACCACGCTTCATGGGCTCTGGAATCAGCCTTTCGTGCTTTGTGAGCGTGTGAGTCCCATGGATTTTAATTGCTGCTCGAATGAGGTCTATTGAAAGATAAAACTTCTTGTAAGGGGGGTCATTTACCAAGGATGGGAAAATGAAAGTTTCGGGTAAGTCCTTGTTCTCAGAGGCCTGAAGTGATGTTACCAGGTAGTACCATCTATAAAAATTAGGTTTGGGCAATGGGTCACTAAAATATTCTGTAAAAACCTACTCTAGTCCAAATGGGCTTTAACTCTTCTAAATTTTGGAGTTCTTCAAATTCTCTGGAGAAAAATTGATACTTGCCCCACTTAATATTGTAGGGTCCTGCTAAACCTTGGAACCAATGAGAATTGCTGTGAACTTTTTCAGTGTATCCCATAGGAGGATCATCTATCGGCATTGGTCCTAGGAATCCGTAAAACTCAGGTGGTTGTAACGTAGGATATAGCTCAGCCAGTAAATTGCCAAAATTGACCACTAGCGCACTAGGGCCAGCTGTAGAAGGTCCTTCAGTTTGGATGATGAGCAATATGAATGCAGAGAATATCTGCTACAAAAGATTAACACATTAGTATGAAAATTAATCATGATCCCAATAAGGTGAGACCACTGTTGGGATGAAATCCCTCAGGGAAGTGTGCATGATTTTTGTTCAAACTTCATTGATTTCTGGTTTTGGAGTGATGATTTTGAGCAAGAAAGAGTTGAAAAAGTTTTGGTGGATTTGATTGATTGTGAGATGTGAAACCATGTTAAATGTGTACATTAGACCTATGTGTGTAAATAGCTAAATTTTGATCCATAAACCCCTAGGTTTGACCCTTGAAGCCCCTTGAAAATGAGAGTTTTATCCTTGAAAAACCTGACCTGAACCCTTGGAAACCCTTGGAGTTTAGGTCCAAACTATAAATAAGCCCTTGGATTAATATGCTTGACTTAATTGTGATCAAAATCCTAATTTTTTCGACTAAAAACCCTAGCTTAGACCCTTGGAATTGGCGTTTATCCTAGGTCAAACCCTTAAAAATAATTAAATAAATGTATATGTGTGGAATCGAAACCTTAGTCTAGAAAAAATTAAAAGACCGTCAAAAATAGAAACTTAACTGAGGAGGTTAGAACGTTTTAGAAGGAAGTCCTAAGGGAGACTTATATATAAGTGTAAATTCGTTTGATTCTTCCCCATCCCGTGGATCTTGCTTGTGGAACTTCTTTCCAGGTATGCTCCTTGTCCATTTTTTGTTCATTCATGTTCTTTCTCATACATTACGGTAGTGCATCTAGGAAGAGAGAAAGATCTGTTTACATTACGGTAGTGCATCTAGGAAGAGAGAAAGATCCGTTTACGTGTACCGGAATCCACATAAGCTTAAGAGCTTCCATGCTTTTAAGAAGGAGGGTAGCTTGTGGGGATAGCACGCAAAGAGAGAAAAGAGAGAATCTTTGTTTTGCAAGCCTCGTAAAATCGAAGTCACATAAAATCGAAGCCATGTGACTGCATCCTCTTCTTGGTTATGTATCTGGCACGTTTATTTGGAGGTGGTTTTGTTTACATTAACAAAGCAGTTGTAAGAGGTAGTAGTAGAACCCTTCATGAGATTGGAAAGAGAGAGGAGGCCAAGATGGCGCTATAGATGACGGAGAATGAAGCAGTTTCTGTGTACGAGAGAGAGAGAGAGAGAGAGTGATATAGAGAGATATGTGCGCAGATACTCCTTGAGAGAGAGTCAACCATGGCTATAGATGTAGGCTGCCGCGTGTGTCAGAGAGAACTGATGGCAATTGCACACTGTAGGGACGTTCGCAGAGAGCCTGTAGGGACGTTCATATGTGGAGAGAGGGAAGCGAGATATGGCGGCGCTGCAGAATACGTGGATGAAGAACAAAGGGAGAGAGAAAGCGAAGTTCGTTGTTGGTTGTCAAGCGGCAGGGAGAAAGAGAGAAATGGGCGAGGGCTCTGACTAGCTGTCGCCACACAGAAGTCAACAGAGAGAGAGAGGAGGTAGGCTTTGACGTCCGCTGACACACATAGAGAAAGGAGAGGCGGTGCATAATCCTGGCCGGCATGTCGTATAGAGAGAGGAAATAGGCAGGTCGGCATTGTAGATGTGATGCTAAGAGACTCGCCAAGGAGACGTGGAGAAATGGCAGCTGCTGGTGCACAGAATTCGCGTCGACGGAGATCCGTAAGGGGGGAGAGAGAGAGAGAGAGAGAGAGAGAGAGAGAGAGAGAGAGAGAGAGGGGGGAGAGAGAGAAAGGTGGACACAGAGACCTGTTGATGCAGAGCACGAAGAAAGGAGGATTCGACGCACGCAGAGATTATGGCGTGGAGAGAGAGAGAGAGAGAGAGAGAGAGAGAGAGAGAGAAGAGAGAGAGAACATGGCAGTGGCGATGTGAAGCAAGGACATAGGAGAGAGATAGCGGAACATCTGGGGCGGCCCGTCGATTGTTGCACGCACAATTTTGGGGTGGAGAGAGAGAAAGGCCAGCATGGACAGAAGTCTATCCAGACATGGCAGCGCGTAGATAGACATGGAAGTCAAATTCAGAGAGAGAGAGAGAGATTCGGCGGCGTAGAGAAATCACAGGAAGAGAGAGCATGGACAGAAGTCTATCCAGACATGGCAGCGCGTAGATAGACATGGAAGTCAAATTCAGAGAGAGAGACAGATTCGGCGGCGTAGAGAAATCACAGGAAGAGAGAGGGACAGAGAGACAGGAGCTATGGCGGTGGAGGACGGCGGCGTGGATATCCAGAGAGAGAGAGACAAAGAGTTCTAGATTAAAATTAATCTCGATGGCAAGCTTACGATGATATATGATGATACGCTCATAAAATTAAGGACAAAGGTTTAAACCTTAATAAAAGTGGCAACAATAGCAAGAAACATGTGAATTTGCAATAAAGATGTTTGTTTTCAAATTGAGTTATCTCGAGAATTCAATTTATCATCCCATTAGAGCTTAACCATGAGCACAGTCATATTCTTCGATTCCATATATGTTGTAAGAACGAAACTAAAGTACATTCTAGAGAGTTTTTTTTCAAACCTATACATCTATTTTAAATGAAATGCTTTATTTGCGTTTATTATAAATTAAGCAAGAAGAATTGAAACGAAAAATGAAGTAAAGTCAAGACATAATGAGTGTGTTTAATTCATTTTCAAGAAGTACTAACATGTTTTTGCCCCCATCCCGTGGATCTTGCTTGTGGAACTTCTTTCTAGAATTACAGCGTGATTGGAGGCTACTATGGTTTTATGAAGTAAAGAGAAGACTTGAAGTAAAACTTGGACCAAAAACCGAAGAAAAGGAAGGCTGACTGAGGACCGAAGTCGAGACTCGTGGGCGCCTTCAGAGAAAAAGGTTTCCATTACCTGAAGATGTGGAGATGGAAGAGGCGACTGAAGATACCCAAGTGACAAATGAAGCAATAGCATTAAGTGATACTTATGATGATGAGAATGATGAGGTTGCTAGGTGCCATAAGAATTCCTTAGGTCCTATTACACCAGATGACGAGATGAGAATGATAGAAAGTGAGTATACCAAGACTTTTTGGGCAAGAGGCACACCTAAAATGAAGGTGAAATTAGGAAGCAATGAGGACTCATGTTTTGCTCTGGCCTTGAGTGACTCAGGGTCAGAAATAAATGTGATCTCCAAGAAGTTATATGATCAATTTAGGTGGCCAATAGATAAAGACCATGAATGGAGGATGAGGACGAAGGATAATGGCTCAGGAGCACTATTTGGGGCATGCACATTTGTGCATGTGACCATAGGAGGGATTTATGAGGAATTCCACTTCTTCGTCTAGGACCGTTCTTTATATAAGGCTATCCTTGGGCAACCCTTTATAGTTGAGGTGCAAATGGAGACTAAGGTGATGGATGATGGATCTGCCTATGCACAAATTTGTTCTAGATCTGGCCTTCATTCTTTGCAAGTTATGACAGTGTGCCCGAATCACTCCAGAAATAGAAAGAGTATAAGAAAGAGACCCATTAACTCTCATGACCATGATGATTGTATGCCCATAGGAGAGTATGGGGCTTCTGCTGAGCAAAATTTATGTTAGGATCCACTGTTGAGCGAGACAATAGTGGGAATTGGTTTGATGTCTCGCGTGATTGTGTACATAGTTTTGAGAGTTTTTCCATTTACTCATCTGCATTTAAGTTGTTATGCTTACAAAAAGAGAATGTTTTAAATAAGTTCAGAAAAGTTCATGAAAGATACTATAAAGATTTAGGAATCATGTTACCTGATGAGAGGATTGAGGATGTGATCCAGTTAGAGAGGAGTTCGACTACTTTGGAAGAACTTGAGCAAGCATTTGCGAGAAATGAGAAATCAAAAATCATTATGCTCAGCTCTATCCAAGAGTATGAGATGATCGATGAGCTCATGAGAGAGAATTTTGTAAATGTAAACACGAAATATAAGACTGCTGACAAGAAAGTGAAACCTATAGCTCAACCATTGCTAGAAGATAGTCATGAGAAGTATCTACGAGTGTCAGATGATCCTATGTTGAGAAATCGAAAGCTCATAGGGCATCATTTTACCGATGAGACTGTTAAAGAGATAAAGTTTGGTGAGAAACCATTCCTGAGAGAAGAAGAGAAAAAGAAGTTCATTGAATTCATCAAGAAATACGAAAAAACATTTGCACTTTTTTCCACATGAGATAGGGTGTGCAGACCGGAAACAAGTACCTCCCATGATTATATTTACGGTGCCACATATACCATGGAATATCCGGCCTATACCAGTCCCAAAAGCTCACTTACTTGAGTTAATGAGGCTGCTAAGAATGTAATAAAGTAAGTCTATGATCCAAGGGTCTGGCCGGTTCAAAGAGATCTGAAAGCAGACACCGTTTGGTCATCCATGTGTATGACCAAAGATCTCGAGTTTAGACTTACTAGGAGGTCTTGTGCTCTTGTGAACAAGTGATCCACTTAGCTTAGTGGTTAAGTCTCAAGGATGTGAAGGAAGAGCTCTTGGGTTCAATCCCCATGGGAGACATGGGGAGAGTATTTTGCCCAAAGAGATCTAGAGCCTTCTAGAAGCATCTACTTGAGACTTAACCACTGAGCTAAGTGGATCACTTGTTCACAAGAGCACAATTCCTCCTAGTAAGTCTAAACTCGAGATCTTTGGTCATACACACGGATGACCAAACGGTGTCCGATTTCAGATCTGTCTGAACCGGCCAGACCCTTGGATCATAGACTTACTTTATTACATCCTTTCCCCCTTGGAAAATATTTTCGTCACGCCGAAGTAGAGGTGACGAACACCTATAGGATTTGCGGATAGCGCAACGCTTTCTAATCGGAAGAATGAGAGTTCGAATCCCCTTGTTGCTCACATTGGAGGTGATAATCCTTTTGGTACTCTCTTCCTAAGCTTCTCCTCAAGCCATATCCGCCAAGATCACATCTATTTGGATCTTTGGACGCAGCATCATAGAATATAAAGGTGCCGCCTGTGAGATTATCAGAGAACTGAGCGCAAAATTGAAGAGCAGATATCGATGGCAACAATCGAGCTCATACGGGTTTATCAAGAGGACGCTGCATTGAGTAATAAGCCCAACGCTGCAGACGATGTTTTCTAAGCTCAGTCGAACAATATATTCTCGGAGCTCGAGTCCAGCAGAATCGAACGCAGGAGGTGTCTGCTACATGCGATGGATTGATCTCATGACATCTCAGATCGCAGAGCATGGCTATATTGGTACAGACCAGGCTGATGCCTGAAGTTTTTAATCAAAACTATTTGATTCTCTTGCAACGCAATTCTTCAGTGAAAGCTAAGTATAAAGAGAATAGCTCTTCCAAAGGATCAAGGGAAGGACGTAGCTCTATGTGGAGCTAAGTATTTTCCAAATTATGTTTTCATTTTGATATTTGTTTTCTCGAATGCTTTCATTTAGGATGCATTAATTAGGACTAAAAGCATAGTCCAATTATGATTATCTCAACATGAAAGCTAATTAGAGAACTAAACGGTATTGAAATGACATAAAAGTATACAAAGTACTTTTTCAGTCTTAGGCATGCAATTGACATTTCTATTTCCATTCATGCACAAAATTAAAAAGATTATTTGTGCATAAAAGAATGTTATGTGCACATCAAGTTCGCACTTGCTTGGGAAAGGTAGTTAATTCTCCAGTTCACGCACTTGAATAATTACCTTTTGCTAGAATAGCAAGCAGGTTGTTTTTGCATGGATGCTTGTTTGCATACCTAATAAGCTTGAGATTTGCTTAAGTTCATTACACTTGCATGTACTCACATGCATTTGCACCCAAGAATGGGCATTTGATACATGCATTTGCATGCAAGTAGATGCATGAGCATACGCATGATCTTTTGGTAAGTAGCTGAACATGTATACTTTCATTCCTTTCTTTTTCTAACTTGACTTAGCTAGGTGGGAAAAATAGAAAATTACCTAGTTGCAAGGATCTTGACCATCATGCAACTAAGTATCTAGTCTATTTTTTCCCAAAAAGTGATACATAGGTACCACTTAGTAGGAGTCTTTGTGAGGAAAAGAAAGCATGTTGAAAGTAAGTATTCATTTTTTCTTGTCATTAAGATGCCAAGAAAATAAAGCTACTTTCCAATGTGCATGCTCAGTCTAAGTTTGGGAAAAAACCTAGACATTCTTAGCAACTAACGAGGATTTAGTTGTTTTTGGATGTTCATGTTCATGCACCCAAGTAGGGAAGTTTCTGTTGAAACACAAAAAACAAACCAATTGAACATTTAAGTTCAACAAATGTTGGAAGGTTTAATACTTTAATATTCATCAAACATTGATGGAAATAAGTAGAATTATTGAACTTCTAGAATCCCTGGAATTTAGTGTTCATAGATGTTAGTTTTCATAAATGCATCTCGAGGCATGATGCAAGGACTTTAATCGACGCGAAAACTTTTGAAGGAAACTTGCTTGATTCTATTTAAGCTAACTCAGAGCTTAAAGAAGAGACCCAAGCAAGGTAATCTTTGGAAATTAAGCTATTTCCTAAAGATTAGCTAATGAAAGAGTCCAATTAACTATTTCATTAGTTAAATGAGAATGTCTTTTGGACAAGCAAAGCCTTAAGTCTTGGTCTTGTCCAAAAGTCTAGAATTCCTTTTGAAGATCTTTCCAGTAAAGGAGAAGATTCCAAGATGAATCATTGACTGGAAAGCAAAAGATTCCAAGATGAAGCATTAGCTTAGTATTTGATTCCTTGGTAGGAATTAAAAAGTTCTTGAAAGTAAAATCTCCCCAGATGTGAGACTAGCATCTTTCAAGAGAAGTTTTATAGCAAGTAGTTCCCAGTAAATCCCTAACCACCAATTTTGGTATTTAATTCCAAAAAATTTTAATAACCTTAAGGTATATCATAGATTCTTAGCTTTGGAATTTGAAAAGCATTAGAAAATGCTTGGACTTAAGTTGAGGGAAAGATCTCTAAAATCCTGCAGGTAAGCAAAGAAGCTTAAGATAGTTTAAGAGATCTTAAAGATAAAGACTAAGTCTTTATTTTGTCACAAGTATCAACCAGACTTGATCAAACTTGGCCATGATTGTCCAAGAATGTGTGATTAGAACTACTCTGTAGATTGCCCAAGTATTGGCAGTAAAAATTCCGTTAGGAATTATTCACTCAAGTTCCATTTATCGAATGGAAATTTGTGAAAAAATAAGCTGTTCCAATTATGAACAGAGTGAAGGAAATCCAAAAATGTAGTCTGCAACCGTGCAAACGGTACTTACATCTGTGGAAGGTAAAACATAAACGTTTGCCTATCCTTAAAGGGAGGGAATCAAGTAATTTCCTAAAGTAATGACAATTAATGAAATGATTCAAATTATTTTCATTTCTGAAATAGATATCTTAGGAAATCCCGATATTTCCTAAAGATAAACTAATGAAAGAGTCTAATTAACTATTTCATTGGCTAAAAGAGAATACCTTTTGGACAAGGAAAGCCTTAAGACTTGGTCTTATCCAAAAGTCTAGAATTCCTTTTGAAGATCTTTCGAGTAAAGCAAAAGATTCCAAGATGAATCATTAGACTGGAAAGCAAAAGATTCCAAGGTGAATCATTAGCTTAGTATTTGATTCCTTGGTAGAAATTAAAAAGTTCTTGAAAGAAAAATCTCCCCAGATGTGAGACTAGCATCTTTCAAGAGAAGTTTTATCGTAAGTAGTTCCCAGCAAACGCCTAACCACCAGGTTTGGTATTTAAGTCCAAATAAGTGATATAACCTTAAGGTATATCATAGATTCTTAGCTTTGGAATCTGAAAAAGCATTAGAAAATGCTTGGACTTAAGTTGAGGGAAAGATCTCTAAAATCCTGCAGGTAAGCAAAGAAGCTTAAGATAGTTTAGGAGATCTTAAAGATAAAGACTAAGTCTTTATTTTTGTCGCAAGTATCAACCAGATTTGATCAAACTTGGCCATGAATGTCCAAGAATGTGCGATTAGAACTACTCTGTAGATTGCCCAAGTATTGGCAGTAAAAATTCTGTTAGGAATTATTCACTCAAGTTCCATTTATCGAATGGAAAATTGTGAAAAAAATAAGCTGTTCCAAGTATGAACAGAGTGAAGGAATTCCAAAAATGTAGTATGCAACCGTGAAGACGGTACTTAAGTCTGTGGAAGGTAAAACATAAGTGTTTGCCTATCCTTAAAGGGATTTTGGTACAAATCTAGAAAGCATGAGCGGATGCTCAGACTTATGCAGTAGAGAGATTCCTATAAAAGTCCTGGCCAGGATAGGTACCTAAAAGCATCAGTTAAGAAAGGAATCTAAAGACAAGAAGCTAAAAGCTCTTGTCACTACGAAATTGGTCAAGAATAACCAATTGAACTTGAATTTGAGAAATTCAAGAACTTGGAATTTTGATTAGTTTTCATTTGAAAACCCTAGCAAAAAGGATTAGAGATATTCTATTAAAGGTTTTCAAGTTCCCAAGGTTAAGCACAAGATCGTGAAACAATCATGTCAAGGGATTAAAACCTAGAATATAAAGATAGAGATAGTGCCTAAAACTACAAAATTCTTGTCAAGAATTAAAGCTAGAAGGTTCTCTATCAAAAGATGTTGTAGACTTTAGGATAAAATTCATTCACATGTCAATGTGAGTATAAAATAAGGTGGTACGGGACACCAGATTTTATACTCAGATTGATGTAGGAAAGATGGTATGGGACATCGGAGCGTGAGATGATGATTATCTTCTAGTAGTGTTATTGATCAAAAATATTTGATAAATTTTTGAAAGAAGTTGAACTTTTATTTTGAGTTGATCTTTTCAACTAAAGATATAATTGACTAATTCAAGCATCAAGTTCCTAGTGTAACTTGGTAAATTCACTCTTTTGACTCAAAGAAATGCACAAGAATTGCATTCACGAATAGGAGTCAATAAGACTTAATGTGACCTGAACTTAGTCTCGAGAGAAGCATTATCTAAATACGAAACTCATCGATAGAACCTCAATGGGTCGACACACTGATGTTGGTTACCACACTAGTATCTTGTGGTTGGATGATGTTTTTTATTTTCTTTGAATCTTTTTGAGAATCCAGCTTATTTCTCTTAAAGATAAAGACAATGCTTCAATACCTTGTTGAAATAGATCGTTGAGAAGTTAAAGTCCTGAGTCAACTAGACTCTGACTCATAGCAAGTTTACGTATCTTTGAAGTTTGAATTGGTTGTACAGAGTTTTAGTTATTTCTTTTTTCTTTCCAAATCTTTTGGAATTGGCTCAGACACGGTATCTGATTCCTTTTGCAAAAGACCAGGGTTAGCCGGTTAGAATAAAATAACTAACTTGAACATCCTAAATAGATGTTATGTACAAGAACCTTTTCAATCTTCAAAAGATGATAAGTCTAAGTGGACTTATTCATTTGAGTTTGCTTCAAGTTATAGCATAAATAATTTCCTAGAGTCCAGTATACTCTAGAATAGACAAGTTAGGAATTGCTCAACAGATTGACAATTCCCAAGAACTTTTAGCTCAAGTCTTTGAAGAAAATGTCCTAAGTTGGACAATTTTCATTTTGAAGTTGTATTGGTCAAGTTGGTATGGTTGACTCCACCGAAATGGTAAACTTTCTCCTACAGTTTACAAAGGATTTTTAAACTCATTAGGACAAAGTAGTCCTCTAGTCGGGTGAAAAAATCGAGTAACTGTTGGATCCAAACATCTAAGTTAGATGTTTGGGACAACCAAACTTCAAGTTCTCCAAAACAAATTCAAGTGACTCAAGAATTCCCAAAAGTCTTGCGAGGGATAAGAATCCCACCTTCATTACTAAGTCCATGCACCAGTCATGCCCAGAAATGGACTGGTAAGTTGAATCCACCTAGTCGACATGTTTGTGCCTAGATCGCATATCCAGAAACTGTGAATTAGCCAGGGATGTATTTTGATCCACCCTTATTATTCTTCACCAGTTCTAGAACATGAGGCTCGGGGGTTGCCTACAGTATGTATATAGCTCTATTTTTGAGGATGAAAATATTTTCCAAGAGGGGAAGAATGTAATAAAGTAAGTCTACGATCCAAGGGTCTGGTCGGTTCAGACAGATCTGAAATCGGACACCATTTGGTCATCCGTGTGTATGACCAAAGATCTCGAGTTTAGAGTTACTAGGAGGTCTTGTGCTCTTGTGAACAAATGACCCACTTAGCCTAGTGGTTAAGTCTCATGGATGTGAAGGAGGAGGTCTTGGGTTCAATCCCCATGGGGAACATGGGGAGAGTATTTTGCCCAAAGAGCTCTAGAGCCTTCTAGAAGCATCCACTTGAGTTAACTCGAGTTAACTGGGACACTTGGCGCACATGTAGTTACATGGCCGACACATGGCTGGCTAGTATCCACCTGCCCAAGAAGGCAGTCCCCTAGAGAGAGCTATATTTTTGGGCATGACTGGTGCATGGACTTAGTAATGAAGGTGGGATTCTTATCCCTCGCAAGACTTTGAGAATTCTTGATTCACTTGAATTTGTTTTGGATAACTTGAAGCTTGGTTGTCTCATACATCTAACTTAGATGTTTGTACAATGGTTTACTTTGATCCAACAGTTACTTGATTTTTTCACCTGACTAGAGGACTACTTTGTCCTAATGAGTTGAAAAAATCCTATGTAAACTGTAAGAGAAAGTTACCATTTTCTTTGAGTCAACCATACTATAACTTGCCCAATACAAATCCATAATGAAATTTGTCCATCTTAGGACACTTTTCTCAAAGACTTTAACTGAAAGTTCTTGGGAATTGTCAATCTAATGAGCAATTCCTAACTTCTTTAATATAGAGTATACTGGACTCTAGGAAATCATTTATGCTATAACTTGAAGCAAACTCAAATGAATAAGTCCACTTAGACTTATCATCTTTTGAAGTTTGAAAAGGTTCTTGTACATAACATCTATCTAGGATGTTCAAGATGGTTATCTAATTCTAACTGGCTAACCCTGGACTTTTGCAAAAGGAATCAGATACCATATCTGAGTTAATTCCAAAAGATTTTTGGAAAACGGAAAATAACTAAAACTTTGTACAACCAATTCAAACTTCGAACTCGTTATGAGTCAAAGGCTAGATGACTCAGGACTTCAACTTTTCAAAGATCTATTTCAACAAGGTATTGAAGCATTGTCTTTATCTTTAAGAGAAATAAGCTAGATTCTCACAAAGATTCAAAGAAAATCAAAAACATCATCCAACCACAAGATAGTAGTGTGGTAACCAACATCAGTGTGTTGACCCACTGAGGTTTTGACGATGAGTTTGGTATTCAAATAACGCTTCTCTTGAGACTAAGTTCATGTCAAATTCAGACTTTTTTGACTCCTAATCGTGAATGCAATTCTTGTGCATTTCTTTGAGTCAAAAGAGTGAATTTACCAAGTTACACTAGGAACTTGATGCTTGACTTAGTCAACTAAATCTTTAGTTGAAAAGATCAACTCAAAATCAAAGTCCAACTTCTTTCAAAAATTTATCAAATATTTCTGATCAATAACACTTAAGCTTGAAGTGTTCGAAGAAGATCTTGGAAGTTACTTACTTCATATCTTCAGTTTCCTTGATCTTGAAGTCAAGGTTATCATCAGATCAGAATCAAAGATGATGATATTCCCAAGACAGCTGTTCGAACAAAGTTTGGTCACTACGAGTTTTTGGTGATGCCGTTCGAGTTGACAAACGCACCCGCAACATTTATGACTTTGATGAATCAAGTGCTTAAGCCGTATTTGGGAAAATTTGTTGTAGATTTTCTCGATGATATTCTGATCTACAGTAAAGATCATGAAAGTCACTTAGAGCACTTGAAAAAAGTTTTTCAACTTCTTCGCGATAATAAACTTTACGGTAAAGAGTCAAAATGTGAATTCTTTACCCCAGAAGTAAAGTATTTAGGCCATATTATTTCCGCGGAAGGAATCAAAGTTGACCCTGAAAAGGTCCAAGCGATCCTTGAATGGCCTGAGCCCAAGACGATTCGAGAACTACAAAGTTTTCTCGGATTGGCAGGATATTATCGAAACTTTGTGGCTCGATATGCCAAGATTGCAGTACCTTTGACAGATCAACTCAAAGGGAAGCATCAAAAGTTAAATTGGAAAGAAGAGCAAGCAAAGAGTTTTCAAGAACTTAAACTTGTTTTAGCATCGGCCCCAGTTCTACAGATCATAGATCCGAACAAGCCTTTCCAATTAGAGACAGATGCAAGTTCATCTGCAGTAGGAGCAATACTAAGCCAAGATGGTCGACCAATAGCTTTTGAGAGTAGAAAGCTAAGTCATGCTCAGCAAAACTACTCTATCTATGAGTGAGAGATGTTCGCTATTATAAATGCTCTAAAGAAATGGTGCCATTACTTGTACGGATCAAAGTTGACCATAGTCTTTGATCAAGAGAGCATTAAGTGGTTTGCAAACCAACCTGATCTTAGAGGTAGAAAAGCGAGATGGGTCGAACAGTTGCAAGAGTTTGATTATGAGCTCAGGTACAGAAAAGGAAAGTACAATGCAGTGGCAGACGCCTTAAGTCGGATGCCTATGTTGAACAATCTAAGTTTTGTACAAATTCAAAGTGAATTTATTTCAACTTTGAAAGGAAGCTGCAAAGAGGATCCAAGCTTCAGTCAAGCATGGAAAGTAGCTGAACAAGCTAAACAAAATGAAGCAAGTACTTCTGAGAGAAAATTTAAACACTATTCTCTCCAAGATGAATATTTGCTTTATAAAGATAAGGTTTGTGTCCCAAGTATAATGGACATACGAAATCAAGTACTTTTCGAATGCCATGATGCTCCAAGTGCAGGACATCCTGGTATTAACCGAACCTATGAGTTAGTGAAAAGACATTTTTATTGGCCTAGTTTGCATCGAGATGTGCAAAACTATGTGTCCAAATGCCATAAATGTCAAGTAAATAAGTTTGAACGACTTAAAATTGGAGGATTGCTGCATCCTTTGGAAGACCAAATCATGTGGACCAAACTCTTGGGGTTGCCACATGTTTTTGGAGATCTGACATGAATGGGTACTGTTGCAGTGCATTATCTGAACCTTCTTTGCACTTGAATTTGCATCCAAGTCCAAAGTTTGAATCAGATGTATTTGCTGCTTACCCTTTCCCTTACTTTCTCTTCCAACTGGACAAGCACGACTACGATGTCCTGGCTTGAGACACTTAAAGCACAAATTTTCTTTTTGTGCTTTTGTGGAACATCCAGACGTGAGTTATCCTCATACATCTAGGCAACCTTAATCGCCTCTTCTAGGGATTTTGGTGCATGCATTTTGACTTCATTTCAAATTCATTGGTTAAGTCCTCTGATAAAACCGCGAAGACGATGAAAGTCATCTAAGTTCTTTAATTTTAGAATAACATCTCGGTATTCTGAAATATACACTGATAACGGTCTACCTTTCTGCTGAATTTTATCCCCCGCCTCCCGATTGCGTTCCTCCTCATTCTCAGGGAGAAACTCTTTCTTGAAAAGGTGGGAAAATTCAACCTAGGTAGTAGGTTTCTTGTGAGGTCTCAGAGAGACTCATCCACCAAGTATAAGCTTTAGGTCCTAGTGATAAACTCGCTTCTACTACTCTCACATGATCGGGGGTATGTTTGAGTTCATGGACATCGTTCCATTTCTCCAAGAAAGTCAAAACCGCATCTTTGTTCCTATCCTTATCCTCTCTAGAGAAATAAGGAGCACGGATCTCCTTTCCTAAGGAAAGATCCACGGGGCGGTTATGGCTTTCTGACATCCCTACCGAAGTGGCAAACAAAGGAGTAGAAGATATCAAACTAAGACGGCTCATACTTCCCATTAGGGGAAACATGTCTATCTGGGGAGAGAATAATCCCTTATCCTTTTCCATCCTAATAGACATTAGAGAAGTTGTGATCATATCTGTGTGACTACCCAAAGTAGCCTTACTGATATCCCTAGGCATCTGAAGTAAGTTCAGAATGGTAGTAAGGTGATCTTGGATTCCATCAACAGATTAATGGAGTACCACAACCTCATTCGGAATACTGGACAACCGTCCAAGTCTTTGCTCAACTAGCAACATCCTACTTTCCATATCTTTCCCCTCGTTTAAAGTAGTGTTTGTTTCCTCTTTTCTTGCAGAATCTTCAACGTCTAATGCTACAATCGTTGATTCTATTTTAGATGCATCAGACGCATCACTAGTATTTGAAACCATAGGTGCAGATGAATGCAATGCACGTGCAACTATTGGTGGTCTAGTCATGAATGAGGATGTTACGAACATAGGAATGGAAACATACATGGACGCACTAGTAGTACTTTTAAGCGAGACGTGGCTAGAAGTCCCCTCCATCGCACACAGAGTGTTATTAAACTAACTTAGTATTCCTAACGCAGGTAGTGTGTGCAATCAAAATCAAAAGATCTATGCAAGAATATCACAAGAAATGATCCCTGATGATTTGGTCCGTTGAGGTTGACTTGATTCTAGCCAAAAGTGCTAGAATTATGACGAAGTTAGGCCTCCGGATCTTCACTCCACAACTCCACTTCCTTCAGGCTTTGCTCAAACTTTAACGTCCTTGCTTGTTTCTTTGGCTAAAGAAGAGTGCTCCTCGGGTTCCGGGCTGCAACAGTTGGGCTCCGATCTTCAGCGCACAGTACAGAGTTAATATTAGTCGTTGCCGATAACGAGCATACAATGGAATTGAGCACCTTGGCTACAGCAAATTCTTCTCAGATCTGCCAACCGAGTTCGAATCCCGGACGGTGCAGCTTGTAGAACTTTTGTTTTCCTCATTGCTCCTTATTTGAGAGACCTTCTGCAGCGCCAATGCGAACAATTTCATCTGCTCTGGAGACCGTATCGTGAACGTCCATTTGGCCTTGTGGATAAGGCAGCGCGCTCACGTGTGAGGGACGTGAGTTCGACTCCTCTGCTCTCCACAGCAGAAAGTATTAACCTTTTGCTTCTTATTGAAGGCTCATCCTGCACAAATCGACTCCACCGTGGATCGAAAGTCACAAACACCTGTGTACTTCGTGGATAGGCGACCGATTTCCCAAGTCGAGGACGGGTGTTCGAGTCCCGCAGGCTTACAATAAAGATGATTAGCCTTTTTAGCTTGAGAGCTTCTGCAGCACAAAACTCAAACTAAGTAAAGCTGCGGCACGCATCTCTAGACACCCGAGAGCAAACTTCGTAGAAGAGCTTATACACGCAAGAACTCATGAGCAAGATGATGAAGATGAGAGCTATGGAGAATGCTCTGATACCAATGCAAGGAATTGAACTCACAACCTCTTGGTTAGGAATGTGATGGGCTAACCACTTGCCCCAAAAGCCATGGTTGAGGATTACTTCCTAATCCTCTCTCTTAGGGTGTGGTTCAACCATCTCCTATGAGGATTATGTTACATTAATGTAAGGAATTGAACTCACAACCTCTTGGTTAGGAATGTCATGGGCTAACCACTTGCCCCAAAATCCATGGTTGAGGATTACTTCCTAATCCTCTCTCTTAGGGTGTGGTTCAACCATCTCCTACGAGGATTATGTTACATTCTTCCCCCCTTGGTCGATCATTGTCCTCAATGATCTACTCTTGTATCCCTCTAGCCTCGGTGATCAGTCCCTTGAACTCCCTAGGTGCCCTTGAATTGATGTCCCTCAACCTCGCATAGTTTCTTGAACCTTGCTCGCAACCTTGGTCTCTTGAACCCTTGCTCTCAACCTTGGTGTCTTGAACCTTCTTGTTCGCAACCTTGGTGTCTCGAGCCCTTGTTCTCAACCTCAGTCTTGAACCTTCTTCTCACCCATGCTTGGTATCTTGAACACTCAATCAAGTGTCACCCAAGGATTCCCAAGGAATTCACACTTCCAAGCTAGCTCATTGGAAAGTTCATTCCGAGAGCTTTCCAATGGTATATTACACGCCTCTATCCGACCTACGGATTGAGAGATACACCCCAATCATTGTAAGATCCATCCTTGAAACCGATGCGTGCGCCTTCCACAATTCCTACCCTTTCACATAGAGGATGCCCAAGCGCCTTTTTTAGAGGCCATTGGATCATTCCACCTTGCCCAAGCCTACTTCCTAGGCTCTGATACCAATGCAAGAGAACAAGGATTACGACCACCACATGCTAAAGAGATGACTCTCCTCCCAACCAAATGCCTCTATATATAGCTCTCTCTAGGAGACTGCCTTCTTGGGCAGGTGGATACTAACCATCCAAGTGTCAGCCATGTAACTACATGTGCGCCAAGTGTCCCAGTTAACTCAAGTTAACTCAAGTGGATGCTTCTAGAAGGCTCTAGAGCTCTTTGGGCAAAATACTCTCCCCATGTTCCCCATGGGGATTGAACCCAATACCTCCTCCTTCACATCCATGAGACTTAACCACTAGGCTAAGTGGGTCACTTGTTCACAAGAGCACAAGACCTCTTAGTAAGTCTAAACTCGAGATCTTTGGTCATACACACGGATGACCAAACGGTGTCCGATTTCAGATTTGTCTGAACCGGCCAGACCCTTGGATCATAGACTTACTTTGTTACATTCTTCCTCCCTTGGAAACTATTTTCGTCCTCGAAAATAGAGCTATATACATACTGTAGGCAACCCTCGAGCCTCATGTTCTAGAACTGGAAGAACATGGTCATGTTCTAAAACTGGAAGAACATGTCTCATCTCTATGGTGGCATCCATGCCCAAATGATTCAAAACACTATCTGATTTTGCACTTTGATGAATGGGACAAAGTACAAACTAGTGAGTCCATTGTGTGCTCATTATCGGCAACAACTAATATTAACTCTGCAGTGCGCGCTGAAGATCGGAGCCCAACTGTTGCAGCCCGGAACCCGATGAGCACTCTTCTTTAGCCAAAGAAACAAGCAAGGACAGTTAAAGTTTGAGCAAAGCCTGAAGGAAGTGGAGCTGTGGAGTGAAGATCCGGAGGCCTAACTTCGTCATAATTCTAGCACTTTTGGCTAGAATCAAGTCAACCTCAATGGACCAAATCATCAGGGACGATCTCTTGTGATATTCTTGCATAGCTCTTTTGATTTTGATTGCACACACCACCTATGTTAGGAATACTAAGTTAGTTTAATAATGCTCTGTGTGCGATGGAGGGGACTTCTAGCCACGTCTCGCTTACAAGTACTACTAGTGCGTCCATGTATGTTTCCATTCCTATGTTAGTAACATCCTCATTCATGACTAGACCACCAATAGTTGCACGTGCATTGCATTCATCTGCACCTATGGTTTCAAATACTAGTCATGCGTCTGATGCATCTAAAATAGAATCAACGATTGTAGCATTAGATGTTGAGGATTCTGCAAGAAAAGGGGAACAAACACTACTTTAAACGAGGGGAAAGATATGGAAAGTAGGATGTTGCTAGTTGAGCAAAGACTTGGACGGTTGTCCAGTATTCCGGATGAGGTTGCGATACTCCGTCAATCTGTTGATGGAATCCAAGATCACCTTAAGGCCATTCTGAACTTACTTCAGACGCCTAGGGATATCAGTAAGGCTACTTTGGGTAGTCACACAGATACGATCGCAACTTCTCCAATGTCTATTAGGATGGAAAAGGATAAGGGATTATCCTCTCCCCAGATAGACATGTTTCCCCTAACGGGAAGTATGAGCCGTCTTAGTTTGATATCTTCTACTCTTTGTTTGCCACTTCGATAGGGATGTCAGAAAGCCATAACCGCCCCGTGGATCTTTCCTTAGGAAAGGAGATTCGTCCTCCTTATTTCTCTGGAGAGAATAAGGATAGGAACAAAGATGTGGTTTTGACTTTCTTGGAGAAATGGAACGATGTCCATGAACTCAAACATACCCCCGATCATGTGAGAGTAGTAGAAGCAAGTTTATCACTAGGACCTAAAGCTTATACTTGGTGGATGAGTCTCTCTGAGACTCACAAGAAACCTACTACCTGGGTTGAATTTTCCCGCCTTTTCAAGAAAGAGTTTCTCCGCGAGAATGAGGAGGAACGCAATTGGGAGGCGTGGGATAAAACTCAACAGAAAGGTAGACCGTTATCAGTGTATATTTTAGAATACCGAGATGTTATTCTGAAATTAAAGAACTTAGATGACTTTCATCGTCTTCGCGGTTTTGTCAGAGGACTTAACCAGCGATTTTGAAATGAAGTCAAAAGGCATGCACCAAAATCCCTAGAAGAGGCGATTAAGGTTGCCCAGATTTATGAGGATAACTCATGTCTGGATGTCCCGCAAGAAAGTAGTTATTTCCAGAAGAATAACTTTAAGCGCAAGGGCAAAGGGGCAAGATCAAATGAAAGGGTGACTAAAAAACCTGGTGGTTTTAGACACGTCCTTTCTCCAGAAGATCATGATAAAGCGCAAAAAGAAAATTTGTGCTTTAAGTGTCTCAAGCCAGGACATCGTAGTCGTGCCTATCCAGTTGGAAGAGAAAGTAAGGGAAAGGGTAAGCAGCATATACATCTGATTCAAACTTTGGACTTGGATGCAAATTCAAGTGCAAAGAAGGTTCAGATAATGCACTGTGACAGTACCCATTCATAACAGATCTCCAAAAACATGTGGCAACCTCAAGAGTTTGGTCCACATGATTTGGTCAAGCTGCATGGATCAGTAAAAGGGCACACCATCCGGATAATGGTGGATGACTCTGCTACGCATAATTTTATCAATTATGCGTTAGTGAAAAAACTGGCTCTTCCTCAAAAACCATCTCCTCATAAATACATTGTTTCCATGATGCATGGTCAAGACACCCGTGTTTGGGACACAATGATATGTAATTTGGAACTAGAAATCCAAGGATTTAAAGACACCTTGGACTTCCAAATAATGAACATGGATCGGGTAGATCTGGTATTAGGGAGAGAGTGGCTATGGAGTCTAGGACCTTCATTGACCAGGTGTTATTTTGCTAATACTTTGGAATTCCAGCGTGATGGTGTAGTGTATAAAATCAAGGGTGAACATGATGTTCCAAGTATCCCTTTGATTTCATATACTGAACTTAAGAAACTTGCAAATAATGAAGCCAGGACTCAAGCTTTTCTTGTCCTTGGCACCGATGTAACAGATTCTGATAATATAAATCAAGTTTCTTATGTCTCGTCCTTTATTCCTCGAGAAGTTCATGCTAAATTTAACAATTCAACGAAGGAATTTAAAGATGTGTTCCCTAAGGAACTCCCCTACGGCTTGCCACCCTCTCGTGGAAACATCGATCACAGCATAGATCTGTTTCCGGGTACCAAGCCAAAATCTCAAAACCCATACCGCCTCCCCTATGTCCAGAATCAAGAAGTAGAAAATCATATTCAAGAGTATTTGGATAAAGGATTTATCTGCCCAAGCCAGTCTCCATGGGCAGCACCCATCCTTCTAGTGAAAAAGAAAGATGGAACTATGAGGCTCTGCGTAGATTATAGGGTGTTAAACAATCTTACGATAAAGAACAAGTATCCCATGCCACTAGTCGAAGATCTTTTCAATAGTTTAAAAGGGGCTATAGCCTTTTCTAAGATTGATTTACGCCAAGGTTATCATCAGATCAGAATCAAAGATGATGATATTCCCAAGACAGCTTTTCGAACAAAGTTTGGTCACTACGAGTTTTTAGTGATGTCATTTTGGTTGACAAACGCACCCGCAACATTTATGACTTTGATGAATCAAGTGCTTAAGCCGTATTTGGGAAAATTTGTTGTAGATTTTCTCGATGATATTCTGATCTACAGTAAAGATCATGAAAGTCACTTAGAGCACTTGAAAAAAGTTTTTCAACTTCTTCGCGATAATAAACTTTATGGTAAAGAGTCAAAATGTGAATTCTTTACCCCAGAAGTAAAGTATTTAGGCCATATTATTTCCGCGGAAGGAATCAAAGTTGACCCTGAAAAGGTCCAAGCGATTCTTGAATGGCCTGAGCCCAAGACGGTTCGAGAACTACAAAGTTTTCTCGGATTGGTAGGATATTATCAGAAGTTTGTGGCTGGATATGCCAAGATTGCAGTACCTTTGATAGATCAACTCAAAGGGAAGCATCAAAAGTTAAATTGGAAAGAAGAGCAAGCAAAGAGTTTTCAAGAACTTAAACTTGCTTTAACATCAGCCCCGGTTCTACAGATCATAGATCCAAACAAGCCTTTCCAATTAGAGACAGATGCAAGTTCATCTGCAGTAGGAGCAGTACTAAGCCAAGATGGTTGACCAATAGCTTTCGAGAGTAGAAAGCTAAGTCATTCTCAGCAAAACTACTCTATCTATGAGCGAGAGATGTTCGCTATTATAAATTCTCTAAAGAAATGGTGCCATTACTTGTACGGATCAAAGTTGACCATAGTCTTTGATCAAGAGAGCATTAAGTGGTTTGCAAACCAACCTGATCTTAGAGGTAGAAAAGCTAGATGGGTCGAACAGTTGCAAGAGTTCGATTATGAGCTCAGGTACAGAAAAGGAAAGTACAATGCAGTGGTAGATGCCTTAAGTCGGATGCCTATGTTGAACAATCTAAGTTTTGTACAAATTCAAAGTGAATTTATTTCAACTTTGAAAGGAAGCTGCAAAGAGGATCCAAGCTTCAGTCAACCATGGAAAGTAGCTGAACAAGCTAAACAAAATGAAGCAAGTACTTCTGAGAGAAAGTTTAAACACTATTCTCTCCAAGATGAATATTTGCTTTATAAAGGTAAGGTTTGTGTCCCAAGTATAATGGACATACGAAATCAAGTACTTTTCAAATGCCATGATGCTCCAAGTGCATGACATCCTGGTATTAACCGAACCTATGAGTTAGTGAAAAGACATTTTTATTGGCCTAGTTTGCATCGAGATGTCCAAAACTATGTGTCCAAGTGCCATAAATGTCAAGTAAATAAGTTTGAACGACTTAAAATTGGAGGATTGCTGCATCTTTTGGAAATTCCCAAAGGAAAGTGGGAAAGCATTTCCATGGATTTCATTTCTAGATTACCCCGCACTTAGAAGGGCTTTGATTCACTCTGGGTTGTAGTTTATCGATTGACTAAACTTGCTGAGTTTATTCCAGTCAAGACTACTTATAAGACTCCAGAACTTGCAAAATATTTGTAAATCAACTTTATAGACTCTATGGTCTTCCAATAGACATAGTCTCTGATAGAGATGCTCGATTTACAAGTCATTTTTGGCGAGCAGTCTTTAGTAGACTTGAAACTAAACTAAGTTTAAGTATAGCTGAACATCCCCAGACGGATGGACAGACAGAGAAAGTCAATCAAATCTTGGAAGACATACTCAGAGCTTATGTTACTTCCAAATATACTGATTGGGAAGATTATCTTCCTTTAGCTGAGTTTGCTTATAACAGTGCCAAGAATTCATCAATTGAATTTATTCCATTCATGTTGATGTACAATTTCTAGCCTAGGTCTCCTTATGCAGTGGGACTTCAAAATGAATGAGTTCAAGCAGCTCAAGAGTTCCTTCAAGACATGAATTTTAAACTTAAGTTAGCTAAAGAAAACTTAAAGAAAGCTCAAGATCGTGCAAAGGCTTATGCCGATCCAAAGCGAAGAGATGTTACTTTTCAGGTTGGCGATCAAGTTTCTCTTCGTATTCCTGAAAGATCGGAAAAGTTCAAGATTGGTCAATGCGCCAAGTTGTCGCCTAGATATTGCGGTCCTTTTCCAATCACCAAGAAAGTTGGTTTGTGGGCTTATGAATTACAACTTCCAGATGATAGTTGGATTCATCCAGTGTTCCATGTTAGTCGACGTAGGAAGAGTCTAACAGATTCAGATAATCTCGTTGGATAACAGGTCATACTTCCTATTCCAGTAAATGAAACAGTTCCTCATGAACCTGAAAGGATACTTCGCACCCGAGATAAACGTACAAGAAGCCACTTGTATGAAGAGTGCTTAGTAAAATGGAAGGATGGAACTGAAAAAAATTCAACATGGGAAAAAGTTTCCACAATCCAACGACGTTTTCCAGCTTTCAAGTTTTAAGTTGGTCCCAAATAAAGAAGGTTTTCTACTTTCAAGTTTTAAGTAGATAAACCGATCATGTTCTTCAAGATCTACAATATGATAAGGTTTTTTACTCTCAAGTTCTAAGTAAATAACCTGTTTGAATGAACTTCAAGTTTTAGAACATGAGGCTCGAGGGTTGCCTACAGTATGTATAGCTCTAATTTTCGAGTACGAAAATATTTTCCAAGGGGGGAAGAATGTAATAAAGTAAGTTTTTGATCTAGGGATCCGATTGGTTCAGACAGATCTGAAATCGGACTTTGTTTGGTCATTCGTTTGTGTGGCCAAAGATCTCGAGTCTAGACTTACTAGTAGGTCATTTACTCTTGTAACCAAGTAATCCACTTAGCCTAATGGTTAAGACTCAAGGATGTGAAGGAAGAGGTCTTGGGTTCAATCTCCATGGGATACATGGGAAGAGTGTTTTGCCCAAAGAGTTCTAGAACCTTCTAGAAGCATCCACTGGAGTTAACTCTGGCTAACTAGGACACTTGGCGCACATGTAGTTACATGGCTGACACTTGGATGGTTAGTATCCACCTACCCATGCAGGCAGTCCCTTGGAGAGAGCTATATATAGAGGCATATGGTTGGGAGGAGATTCATTCATTCAAGAGCATTTCCAGTCGTTATGTTGTTGCATTAATTACGACCACCACATGCTTGAGAGATGACTATCCTCCCAACCAAATGCCTCTATATGTAGCTCTCTCTAGGGGACTGCCTTCTTGGGCAGGTGGATACTAACCATCCAAGTGTCACCCATGTAACTACATGTGCACCAAGTATCCCAGTTAACTCAAGTTAACTCAAGTGGATGCTTCTAGAAGGCTCTAGAGCTCTTTGGGCAAAACACTCTCCCCATGTCCCCCATGGAGATTGAGCCCAAGACCTCCTCCTTCACATCCTTGAGACTTAACCACTAAGCTAAGTGGATCACTTGTTCACAAGAGCACAAGACCTCCTAGTAAGTGTAAACTCGAGATCCTTGGTCATACACACAGATGACTATAGTTCAGTGATGAGTAGCACCTCCTTTAATGTCAATCCGGGAAGACATGAGGATGGTATGAAGACCTCGAGCAAGTGAAGGCACAAATGTGTGAGTGCGAAGCACACTAACATGCACACACATACACACACACGTGCACACACAACAAGAACAAAGAGAGTAAGACAATGGAATCACTTCTATTGCAACAAAGTTCTCATACAAGCTCAAAACTACAAGAAGCTTTCTAAAAATGAGCTCTCTAGCTCTATTTATAGTTTTTAACTAGCTTTGGCCCTGTCAAGACCTAGTGTCCGGCCTAGTTGAAAATTAGGTTCTAGGGCTTATTTGAGGGCTCAAACGAGGTCTAAAAAATACGAAAATTGGTAGGCAACTACTTCTAAGGCTCCTCAAGCTCGAGGACTCCTCGGCTTGTACAAAATGGAGCTACAAAAAGGTGAAAATGGTATTTACAGGGGTTTTTAGTGATGAGAATCACTTTTAAATGGTGTAAGGGTTTTGAAAAAATAAAGGGTTGCCTTAGTGCTAGATCTGCGTGTATGCTCGTACTTGCTTCTTCCCGTATACTGCCAACACTCTCCCCCCCCTAGCGTCTGTCGCCTCTGACAGACCTTTGATCTGCGGGTTGATCAATATAGTCCTGGAGAATGTCAGCTGCCACATCATGTTCTTTGATTCGCAGCCCTCGGATCAGGTCTCTCTGCAGGGTATCCCAATTGACTGGGCCCGGTATGTCCGGCTGTGGCGTTGTGTAGAGTTCTGAGTGCATCGTTTGTTTGCATGCAAAGAGGTGTAACAAATGGGTGGGCCGTGGCGCGAACACCTTTGAGTGTGCTTCCCAGAACCCCGTGGTGAACATTTCATCGAAATGTAGCAGGCAAGGAGATATCTGATGCGTGCGTGCCATGCATAAGCAACTCGTATGCTCGGGGTGGTGCTCATATCATATAGCAGGTCGTAATTACCATTAACAAACCCGGGAATCGGAGGTTGAATATGACATACATTGCGGAAAGTTTTGAGCACAACCTGCATCATATCGAAGATCTTGAGCATCATCTGGGCAGCCACATCTAGCATGGGGTGGAGGCGTGGAAGCCAATGTGTGATGGTAGCCATCATGTATGCTACAGTAGGCGTGCCGTTTGGGGGTGCAATGGTAGGGTAATTGAGCCATTCTTTGCAATTGGCGTTGTTCTTGACTTTGATGGCAAATGACTTCCATGTTCTTCTCCGTTGCACTGGTCCATAGCAATTGTTATACTTCAAATGCATGGGCGCGTGGTCCCATGTCCGTAGCATCTCGGGATAGGTTTCCAATAGCTTTTGCCTCCAGATGGGTTGGTGTTTTTCCCTTTGCGCGCCTCCTCTGGAATGTCCTCCAGTTCAAATTGTGTTGTGAAAGTTGGGTACTTGTTGGTCTTACGTTTGATCTCGGCGTTGTAGTCTGCCAACAGTACAAAATATGGTTTATATTGTAATTCTGAGCTGGTTATTAGTCTTCTAGGGGCCAGATGTCTGAAGTAGTCTGATTGAAGTATGGTTTCTTCAATGGTCTTCATGGCCAACATCTGGTAGGAGATACATTCTTCATGAGTCTGCCCTATTTCTTCTACCTGTTTCATCCATGCCGATGGGGGTTCCTCATAAGTGTCCTGTCCCTCCTTAGTGATTGTGCCTCCTGGAAAAGGTTGAGGCTCATAGTTCTCTTCAAATGCTTCCTCCACTGGAATAATAACTGCTTCTTCTTCTATGGGTTGCTCAGGTGGGGAAGGAGGTCGTTCATATTGTAACAACTTGATTTTCAACTCTGCAATCTGTTGCCGTAGCTCAAGCACCTCACTGTTGGTAGAAGATTCAGGTTCTGGCGAAGTAGCGGCATCGACCGTCTCTTTAGGTGTGGTTGGGTGTGTTGTCGATACTTTGGATCCTTGTAGTTCCTTTATCTGGTCTGCCAACTGATCATGGGCTTCCAAGAGGGTCGCATAACCTTCTAAAACCTGTAGAATATGCTCTGAGGGGACAGCCTGGAATTTTGCAGGATCTATGGGTGCTCCCGGGGTATTTTCCATGGCCGCTTCTAGGTTCTCCTGGTTTTGTTGTTGTAGCCTTCGGTTCTCTTCTTGAGCCGCTGCTAGATGACGACGTAGTAGGGCAATGTTGCGTTGAAGTCTCGCGTTGCGGCCCATTTGTTCTCTGAGTTGTTCCTCCATAGCTTTGCTTGTCTCTGCATACTTAGCTTCGAGTTCTGTCTTCGATTGTTGGAGGTCGGTCACCTGGTGTTGTAGTGCTGTATTACCTAGTTCCAAGGCATCGACTCGTGCCTGGAGTTGAGCCGAGAGATTGCACAGCTCTAAGTTATTTTCCTCCAATAACTTATATTCTTGCTTCAGCTGAGTGGCCGCTTCAACCATGGTATCTAGTGCATTACTAAATGATGTGGGTGCATGGGTAGAGGTGGAACATGCAACGGGTCAGGAAATGGGAAAGGCAACAATGGATGACGTGCCTATGAGTGAAGTGAGATGTGATGATAGTGGAACAGACATGGTGGTGGGTGCTCCTGTGGATGGTGAAATATCCATGGGATTGGATGTGATAGTGTGTGAAGTGTGAATTGTGAACACGGGAACGGTAGGTGGTGTGTTAGTGGTGGCAGTGAATGTGGGGGAGTGGGGTTGGGAAAGGGACTTTTTATTATAGTTCTCAACCTGTTGGAGTATATTTACAAGGTTTGTCCAGAATGACAGTTGTGTGACTTGGGTTGAGCCTGAGGCAGTTACAAGGGAAGTGGTGGATAGGGTTTGGGAGAGGGGAAATGTGTGGGTGAATGGAAAAGGATGGGATAAGATCTGGCTAGTGGCAAGTGGTTGTCCAAGGGCGGGGAGATAGGAAGGGTGACCTATTATGGTTTGATCGGTGGCAGGATGACTGGTGTGAGGTTCAAAAATTTGGGCGGAAGTGATGGATGTGGGTAAAGGGAAGGATGTAAAAACAGAGGTGTGTACAATGGTTTCATGTTGGGTGGATATCGGTTGTTCAGAAAGACTAGTGGAGAAGGGTTCTGAGGGTTGAATGGAAGGTGACGGTGGAGATGGTACCTGTGTATTTACATCTTGTTCGTCAGTGGGACTTGGGCTAGTCATGTGAACATCCTCTGAAATTGTGGTAGGCAAGGCAGTAGAGACTTCCATTTGAATCATTTTTCCTCGCCGTGGCCGTGTATCAATCCTTCGTTGATCATAGGTAGGGTTCTCCCGATAGACCATTGTCCTCAATGCTGCCCCAATCCCACATGTGTCCGCCAATAGATTCAATGATTCAACAAAATGTGAGTCTACATTCTCGGCTTGAAGCATTTGGTTCACTAGAGCTCGATTCGCCTCTTCTGTCATCTTATGTCTTCTCTGTACCTGCTTGATTGTCTTGTATAGCCGTTTGAGTTGTGCCGTGTAGGTAGGGGCCTCCTCTTCACTCTCCTCTGGTTCATTCCCCCGTTCTTCTTCCTAATTTTGTGTGCTTGGACCATGAGGATGTTGTGCCTCTTCTTCCCAATGTACCCTGCTTGTCTCGCCCTGTGGCTGTTCTCCTTGGAATGATGATCCCGGATCGGCATTGTCAAAAAAACCTTCGCTATCAAATAAGTGGGCCGTCTGCAGGAATCTTTCAAAATCAAAATTGGGATCCTCAGTTAAGGTGGCCATAGATGCAAACTCGGCATCAGTAGATAGTGGAGGGGCGGATGGAGTGGGCTGTACCACACCCCCTGATTGAGTTCCTTGGAGATGTACCGTGAAAGGTGCCACGTGGGCTTCTTCTCTAGGGGGAGCTTCGGCTGTGGCCTCGTGAGGGATCATGACCTGGGAGAGTGATCCACGCATTCGTTTAGCCGGTTGATTCCCTGACTTCCGCCCCTTGAAAAACTCTAGTTGTGAGTATTTAAGGGCCCTGGCTATTGGCACGTCATATGCAAGACATCTATAAATAATTCTGGTGATCCCACAGTAGCCATGTAACGTATGCTTCCTCACACCCCGCTTGCCTGCTTCATACAATTGGTCTAGAATCCATACAGGCATCTTAATTGGCAAGCTTCCTGTCTCTGCTAGATATAATCCATACCATATTTTCTTGTGAGGTTGGGTAAAACGGTCTTGAGCTGGAAATGCGAAGTGTTGAAGGCACATTCGCAGGGGTATGGCGATGTTAGGGGTGAGGGCACACATTTCTTTCAACTTCTTGATTCTGTTGCTCTTCATTGACTCTGGTATCAAGGGATCTCTATCAGAGGGAACGTGGGTGCCATACATCTGAAGAGCTTCCCTGATTAAAGTAACATTCAACTCAAACTTCTTCATTTCCTCCTGGTTTGATAGGGAGGGCACCTAAAATGTGCCTGAATGATCTTTATCCCTTGTCGGCTTCAGTGTGGCTATCAAGTAGTAGCACCTAAGAAAATCCGGTCTAGGCAAGGCTGCACTAAAGTAATCTTGCAATCCCGCTTTCTGCCAAATATCCTGAAGAGGAGCTGCCTTTTGCAATGCTTCAAATTCTCGTGAGAAGAACTGAAAGGTCCACCACACTCCTCCACATTCCATCTTGGATTCCCAGATATGATTTGCGTCTCCCAAATCCCCTGGCATCTCATTGAACCAATGAGAATGCCCCTTTACTCTTTCTGTTAGGCCACTTAGTGGATCCGGAATGGGAATTCTTCTTACGTTCAAAAGCTCCTCCGGCCTAGCTGTCAGTGGAACCTCCACAGGCATGGTATCCCAATTGATTTGAGTGCTGGTGCCTGCCTGAGAACTCGTGCCTTCTGCTGCTGCCATGGGAATCGGGTGCTTATCTGCTAGAAGAAGAAAGGCACATTAGTGTTGCATAGGAAACAGGATGTAATGGTGTTCCCTTCACAATACTAACATGACAATCCCGAAGGTTAGTGGTCAGAGGTGAAGTGCTTGTGATAGATGTGAGTGGTGATTAGAGGTCAGTATCATCCTAGATGCCTACTTTGGTTATGCAATGGACTCAGAATGCACCTATGTCAGAGAGGATGGATTTACAAAAATTGGGTCTAGGGGTTTGATACATGGTTTAAGTCTCCAAACTTTGCTAGAGGGTTCGTAGCTCTTAGAGCTAAAGACAGGTAGAGATTTATGAACTAGAGTGTGATGGAGTTGGGGCCTTTTGGGCACCCATTTCCAGACATTTCTCGATTTGGTTGAGTGTGGGTTAGGGTGGTCTTTAGGTAGAGTTCCTACGTTGTTAGTCGAGAGGACGTGTGAGTGTTGAATTATGCCAATAACTAGAGTTGGAGCTATTTGGGCTCATAAACAGGCCTTGGGCACCCATATGTGTCTAGCATTGGGGCTAGCCTTCATTGACCGCTTAGGGACCCAAATAGACGTGGTGTGCCTAGGAGGTTGTCTAGGGGACTCCTTCACTTGTGTCCGTGATGGTGTGGCTTGTTTGTGGCCTCCTCGAGAGTCTGCTATTAGAGTTGTGAGTTTTCCATCCTTGCATATCCAGATCTGCTTCGCGCCACGAGGTACTCCGTGTTGCACTAGTTGGCGCTCCTGCTTCTTGATCAATGGCCTCCTTCGTGTTGTATAGTGTTTGGTCTTCATGTTTAGAATCTCCTTTGACCCCGCTATGAATTCCTCATTGACTCCTGTACCTTTGGTAAGATTGACAATCCTCTGCACCATAGAAGTTTGGACAAGAAGAGCATCATTATCTTTATGTGGATTCCTGGAGGGACCAGGAGTTGGTGCCTGTTCTATTGGTTTGAGTGCTTGATTTTCTAATTCAATCGTAAGACGGCTTTGGCCTACCCAAGCCTGAAGAAGTCCACTTCTTAGGTTGAGGTTGACTGCGTGATCATAGATCCAGTCTTGGCCTAAGACAAGAGGCTCAGTAAGATCCTCGTCTTCACATACTAGCACTCTTACTGGCATTAGTACCTCCTGAATGTAGAGGGGTAGATCCACCTCTCCCATGCAAGGGGTTTCAACGCCTCCTAATCCTATCAGATATGCCTCTAGGGGTTTTACCTCCAATTGCAGCTGCTGGCAATAAGAAAGCCGAACTGCACTAGTGGCTGCTCCTGAATCAATTAAAGCTCTCACGCTTGTTGTGCTATATCTTTGTCCTATTTCTAGGGTTACAAAAGGTCGCCGATCCACAATCTTATGGGTACGTTCACCTGAAGCCTCGCACATGGCCATGTGATAGCCTGGAGACTCTTGAGTGTCAATCATAGGCTGATCTCGCCCTTGCCTCCTCAATTTCATTCGTCAGATGCGCTCTAAGGCCTCTGCTTGTGCTTCTTCTCGAATTCGTTTTTCCTCCTCTTTACGTTTCTTGGCCGTGTTGAGCCGATTTAACATCTCTTTAGTCAGGGGTTCTTGGTATAACTTGACTCTACATCCGCTTATGTAGCTAGGGAGAATATCGCCTTCCAAAGTGGCTAGTTGTACTGCCCCACTAGTTGAAATTCTATTTATGATCATAGGTCCATAGCCTCTTTTCTCTAATTTCCGTGCATGCTGCTTCAATGTGTAGACTAGGACTAGGTCTCCTGCTTTCAAGCCTTTATCCTTCACATGTGTATCAAAATATGCCTTTTGCCTCTTCTTCGCTGCATAGATTCCTGCTGCAGCTCTCAATCGTGTCTCGCCTAGACGTTCAAGATCAAAAATTCGAGAGGAGAGTTCATGACCTGTCCGGTCATGCTCTTGTGCTACCTTCAATGTAGGTATCAAAAAGTCCAAGGGTAGCACCGCATTCTGACCGAACACCATCTGAAAGGGTGTGGCTTGGAGTACCGTCTTATAGGCCACTCGGTATGCCCAAATAGCATGGTGTAGCTGTTTGTCCCAATCAGAGCGTTTATTGTTCACTAATTTCGTCAGTACATTGAATAAGATCTTATTTGTACTCTCAGCCTGGCCATTAGCTTGAGGGTGATAGGGGGCCGACTTCTTATGTACTACCAAGAATTCTTGGAGAAGGTTTTCTATGACTTCATTCAAGAAGTGTGTGCCTCTATCACTCACCAACTCTATTGGCAATCCGTACCTTGTGAACACATTTTCAAATAAGAACTTTGCTGTTGTTTGAGCATCATTTTTTGTAGTAGCTTTCACTTCTACCTACTTGGTTAGATAGTATGTGGCCACGATGATATATTCAGCATGTGAGCCCTTAGCTGGGGGATTAATAGGACCTACAAAGTCTATTCCCCACTTAGAGAATGCACGTCCGCCCATCATAGGCTTCAGTGGCATCTCATCTTTGCGTATAGGATACTGGGTTCGCTGACAAATCTCACACCTCTTCACATAGGTATGTGCATCCATGTGAAGGGTGGGCCACCAAAATCCTGCAAATAGAATTGCTTTGATCACCCTATCTGGACCAAAGTGTCCTCCTGCTACACCCTGGTGAGCAGTTTCCAAGATCTTTAGATATTCACTCTCATGAACACATAGTCTCAGGTAACCATCTTTTCCATGCTTGTATAGATTATCACCAATGAGTGAGTAATCTAGGGCCTCTTGTTCTAGACTTCTTTGTCTCGTCAGGGTCATATCTTGAGGGAATGTTTTCGTCCTCAGAAACGCCACTAGTGGCTTGCTCCAATCTGGCACTAGAGACACGCGATAAAGGGTGGCATGTTCCACTGGTGGCTTAGTGCGACAAATTGGGCATTCCTTGCACATTCTATGGACGTCTGCTTCCATAGTTGGCCAGTACACTCCAAGTCTCCTTAATGTTTGTAGGGTTCGTTGTTTTGAGTAGTGTTGCTCTAATGCACCTACATGTGCTAATTGCAACCACTTCGCGTGCTCGTCCTCTTCCACACAACAAGCCAAGATCCCTTGATCCGTGTGCTTGTACATACTTCCTGCCATGATGTGATACTTTTGGGCTTTTACTACCTCTCTATCCTGTGTGGCCATTACTGAGTGGTTAGGCCCGTAGGTTAATACTGGCACTAATGGCTTAGCCCACTGCGGTACAACTTCCAAGTTAAACAAGTAAGCATCAGGTAAGTCATCTGACACTCCTTGTGGGGCTTCTCCTGATGTGAGCCTTGAGAGATGATCTGCTCTCAGGTGAGTTCTGCCTTTCCTCACTACTACCTCAAAGTCATACTCCATTAGTAAGAGAAACCATCTTACTAATCTGCCCGTATTACATGGCTTGTTTACCAGGTACAGTAGAGCTTGGTGATCAGTAAAAAATTTGAACTTATTTGCAAGCAAATAATGTCTAAACTTTTTAACTGCATATACCATGCCTAGTCCTTCTCTCTCCGTAGTGGTATAATTTCGTCCAGCTGCATTCAACTGTCTACTAGCATAGGCAATTGGAAGATCCATATTACCTTCACCGGTAGGTTGCGCGAGTACACACCCAATAGCATAATTGGATGCATCCACGTGGACATGGAATGGCTTACTCCAATCCGGTGTGGTCAAGATTGGTGCTGAACACAATCTTCGTTTAAGCTCATTGAAGGAATTCTCACATTCGTCAGTCCACTCAAAGTTAGTCAAAAGTCCATACAGAGGCTTTGCTATGATGGCGTACATGTGTATAAACAGGCGGTAGTAACCACAATGCCCCATGAAAGCCTATACTTCCTTGACGTTCTTTGGCCTAGGTAATTCTGCGATGGCTCTCACTTTCTCTTCGCCAGTGGATATGCCGTTCTTAGACACTATGTGTCCTAGAATTTTGCCTTGCCTGACCATGAAAACACACTTTTCTGGGTTCAAGCAGACTTGATATTCTCTGCATTTATCAAAGATTTGTCTGAGTTCAGGTATATGGGTCTGTCTAATGTTGGAATGAGCGCACAGATCATCAACATAGACTTCCAAATTCTTCCTCAAGAACTCTTTAAACATGTGACACATCAATCTTTGAAAGGTAGCAGGTGCATTAGTAAGCCCGAATGGCATTACCCGAAAGGCAAATATGCCCCACTCCGTGGAAAAAGCCGTTTTATGTTGATCCTCTGGAGCAATGGCTACTTGATTGTAGCCTGAAAACCCATCTAGGAAGTTGTACACTTCCTTGCCTGCTACCCTTTCTAATAGGTGCTCAGTGATAGGAAGAGGATAACTGTCTCTAATCGTGGCGGCATTAACTTTTTTAAGGTTAATACACACACGCAGTTTTCCATTTTTCTTGGGCACCACTACAATGGGGGATACCCACTCAGTGTGCTCAATTTCATAGATGAATCCGGCTTCAACCAGTCTATCTATCTCCTCTTTGATCTTAGCAGCATAGTTATCATTGTATGTGTAGGGCTTCTGCTTCGAGGGTCTGGCATCTGAGGTCATGGGGATTGTATGTGAACATATATCAGGGTCTACCCCTTTCAAGTCCTTATAACTCCAAGCAAATACATCTCGGTATTCTCTTAGCAAGGCTATTAGCTCTTGTTCTTCCTCTTCTGTCAGGTCATGACCTATGTACGTGCATCTTTCTTCTCCTTCCTCGATGGCTACAACTATTTTCTTGGTAGTTTCCTTGCTATCATAGGCTTCTCCTGCTTGTGCCTCACGTTTAGGCATTCTTATCATGACTCTCCTATCGTCTATCTCATATTTTTTAAAATTTTTAGGGACCTCAAACAACGATTCTTCTGCCTCCGGAGTGACTTCCTTCTTCTTCTTTTTTTTCTTTCCTCCGCTCTTAGTAGCTACTTGTGTGGCTAACCTCACCTCATTTGTAAGCTCTCCGTGCCTCTGGGGTTGAAATTCTACTTCATAGAAGTATTCTTCATCTGATGCAAAAGGTGGGTCCATAATGATTGACTCCAGATCGGAGTCACTCGCATCCTCAAATGCATCAGGGCTAGGTTCGCATTCTTCTAAAACTGCATCTCCCATGATTGGCTCTATTGAAAAGACTGAAATGTCATAGCCATCCTCATCACAGTGAGGTGTCCACTGCTCTTCATTGATGGCTACATCCATTGTTGCTAGGATTTCTGCCCAGCCATGGGGTTCAAATTCCTCATCAGGAAAGACTACAGGTGCATAGGCTGGGTCTTGATTTGATCTATGGTTTTCTTTTGCACCTACCTCTCTGGCTTTCTCTCTCTTCTCTTCTTCTACTGCTACCTTACACATCCATAAGTGGGTGTCTTCATGCATCCACGAGGATCCGGATCCTATGGAATGCACAGACTCAGTCTCATCTTTGGCTCTATGGATGGGATTCCATTGAATAGGCGGTACGTCTCTATGAGAGTAATTCTTAAGATTGACTTTGGTTGTAACACCTAGATGTTGCAAATACAAGGAATTGGTTCCCCAATCCTGGACTACTTGCAATTGCCGCATAAATGGCCTTCCCAAAATCATCTCGTAGGCTTGGTTTTTGCTAAAGTCGCATATAGCAAAAGTATGCTCAAACTCAACCCCACATGTAGTGAGAGTTATTCCTTCTAGCAATCCTAAGGGCCTTTCAATATGACCATCAGCCATCTGCAATTTCATTCTCGTTGGTCGGAGTGCTGGCTTGCCCCATCCCTTCCATAGGGAAGTTGTAGCAATTGCAACTCCTGCACCTGAGTCCAAAATCGCCTTGGTTGTCTAACCCTGATGAGTAACTGGGAGATAGGTATTTCCTTCTTCTCCTTCACTCATGTCTCCTATCTTATCCAATGGTATTTCAGGCACTGTTCTATGAGATCCTACTTGGGAGCGCGATTTTACTATGTCTGGCACTTGTTTGGCTACATGTTTCCACACCTCTGGCTTAATGTTAAGTAGCTCTTCTAAAGTGAGATTGCACTGCACTTTAGTGTTCTTTACTACCTCTGTATTCCTAGGTATGATAGAATCTTCATTTCTTATCATGACTGTGGGCGCTCTCAGACAAGTAGACTTGGTTTCCCATGGGCCTGTGAAATGTGGTAATTCTTGTAGAGAATTAGACTCAAAGTCTACTCTCTCTTGAGAGTGGATGCTCTCATGCTCCTCATAAATGGATGGGATGTCCTGTGGGAATTGCTCGTGTGCATCATCCACAAGTTCAATGGGAGGAGGGACTTCACTTTCTTTAGCCCATTTTTCTTCTTGAATCTCTCGTAGGAATTCTGGTGTGAACCGATTCATAGAAGATGATGTGTCTGGCTCCGTAGAGTTAGGCACGTAGGCTTCCTGGGGAGGTAGGCTCACGTTCTCACTTGCCTTGCCCTTATTTTGAGAGGCGGGTTCCTTTTCTGATTGTGCAATTAGCCTCTCTATTCGTTCTAGTAGTCCATCAAAGTGTAACTGCGTCTTAGCTGAACTAGAGATGTTAAAGAGGCGACTGGCTTCAAACATAGTCTGAGCCAATTCCACCATCTTAGCACAAATTTTGGTTCGTTCTAGCTCTAGTTCTGCTCTAGGGTAACACTTTTCATGATCAGTTACGTTTGGCCCTTCTTGGATTCTGGCCTGATATGCTCTAAGCATCATGTTTAGGTCCTCGGGAGTGGGATCGGCTAGGACGGATCCTACTCTGGGTGGTGGGTGGGTTAAGGGTGGTGTATTGAAAGGTTGGGGAATGGAAGAAGGTGGATTGGCGGGTAAAGGGAGAGGTGGTGGAGGGGTGGTGTGAGAGTGGTTTTGAGATGCGAGTTCACTTATCTTTGCTTTGGTTTCTCTCAAGCTTTCTTCAAGTTCGCTCATCTTTTTTGCCCATTGCCTTTTCATTCTTTCATGACTATCCTTCCAGGCTCTAGTCCGTGCTCTCTGTTTCACTCACCTCGGGGCTCTTTTCCTGACCCACACCTTGGTTTTGCTGTAGTGCTTGGGCTCTTGTGATCACTTGCACAGGTGCAATGGAAGTCACACTCCCTGTGGAGTCTACAACTAACCCAACCACATTGATAGGAGTGATTTTAGGCATGTTATTAGGGTTCTTTGGGCAATCTTGTAGGAGATGCTCTTTCCCGCAGTCTTGACAGAAACCCTGAATTGTTACTGGTTGAGGTTGTGTAGGGGCAGGCAGTGGACAATCACGTATAAGGTGATCTCCCTGACATCTGAAGCATGGTCCTCTAGGAAATGGGGTTCGTACCTGCCTAGGTTGAGGTCTAGAGTTGGGGTTTGTGTACATGACATTGGCATACTCAGGCTCCCCACTATTTTCACTTGGGTCCTCATAAAAGTATGACTCATTATGCTCGGGTGACTGCATGTAGTAAGCCTGTGGGCTATCAATATGTGTGGAGTCAAAACTATGGTCACTTGGATCACTGTCTGATAGCAATGGGGTGACTGGAACTATGGCTCTGTTCGGATTTTCTTCAGCAGATGCATATTTCACTGGGATCACATTGGTTGGAGCAGGGGGTTGCTGTACTAGGACTGGTTGAGGTCTCTGCTACCCTTGATAAGGTGGCTGATAAGTTTGCGGTGGTCGGTTGTATTGTTGTGGTGGGTACTGATTCTGGTATCTACCCTGTTGTGGATATGGCTGAGGGTAGTTTTGCCTGACAGTTTGTTTGTTATATGGGCAGTCCTGTGCAGTGTGGTTGGTGTACCTTCGCTCTATGGTGCAGTACTGGCTACTAGGATTCACCTGGGGTTGCGCCATAATGGGGCATACATTTGCCATATGGTCACCTCCACAAGTGTAGCACCGCTTAGCTGGGGCAAATCTCGGAATTTGTTTGCTAGAGACACCTAGTTTTTGAGCTACCTTCTCTGCAAGTTCCTCAATGGATGTGGATTGACCAGATGTGAGGCTACTAGAGCTATCAGAATCCTTATAGATTTTTGACAGTTCTAACTCCTCGCCTAAATTGTCCTCAATGTCTATGCACATGCGCACGCACTCTTCTATAGTTCTGGGGTCCTTCAGATACACATATGACCTGAGCTTGGTGCTCAATAATCCATCTAAGAACAAGGCCACTTGCTTGGCCGGTGTAGGTAACTCCGGCATTGGGCATCTCTCTAGGTATTGCCTAAACCGTCTCCCAGCTAGTCTGACCGTCTCTTGAGGTGTTTGCTTGAAGCTATGAATTAGTGAGGAAGTGTTGTGCCTTATGCCACTCTTAGAAAACTCAATGATAAAGGCTTCTAGGAGCTGGTCTATGTTTCTGAAATGCCTCTCGTTCAATGGTTGAAACCACGTGAGGGCAGTGTTCCTAAGGGTTAGACCAAAAGCATTATATTGTGTGAATAGGTCCTCTACCTGTTCAGCTTTCAAGACTTGCCTAAACTCTGCCACATGGTCATAAAGGTCACCCGTGCCATCGAAGTAATTCTTCATGGACTTCACCAGTTGAGTTGGCCGCAGGGTCCTAGGGTGTTCTCTCGGCCTTGGCAAAGGAAAATCATCAGCATTTCTTTGGTTTCTTGGGTCTCTAAATCTCTCAGTTTCCTCTCTGTCCGTCCTTGTTCTCCTTCTTTCTCTTCCCTGGGGGTCGGCAAAGCTTACTTCAGGTCTATCTCTACTTCTATCTCCTTGGACTCCATGAGCCTGGGAGGTCCCGGCTCCTTGGTGACCAAAGGACACATTAGACCTTGGTTGGGGAAAAACAAATTCACCCTTCCATGTGTAGGCATGTCTGCCATGCTCAGTGACCATGAAGATTCTCTTTGATGCATTGTCTAGGTAGGTTACTTTGCCTGGGCTATCAGGGTCTTTAAACTCATAGATTGTGAGGGCACTCACTTCTTGAGGTTGAGCAGATTTATATCTCCAAAAAGCCTCATCGGTTTCTCGGTTTAAAAGCAGATCTATGCTTTTATTATCTTGTGGAATCCACTCTGGAGTCATGATTCTGATCAAGACAGATTTACCACGGGGAGTTCTTGGCTCTCTCTCTACATTCCCTTGCTCTATATCACCCATGTCGGTCTCCGCAATCACATTTCCAAACTCATCTGTTCTATCAGGAAGAGTGGTGACTACATATATAGTCCCCTCTTTATCTAAGTATGCTCCATTCTCGAACTTAACTACTGGGTGTTCTAGTCCATGGGGTTGATCGGGGTTCTTAATCTGGACCACAGATCTTCTCAGGCCATCTTCGTAGATGCGAGCACCTAGACGATTCGTCCTGATGTATTCCAATTGAGTCTTGTAAGGTCCTTCTGGCTTTTCTAGATAAGCCACCCCTGAACTACCTACTGGTCTCTCCATGTGATAGGACATTTCGGAATCACTTGTTTCTGATCGTGGAGTGTATGGGTAATCACTCAACTGCTGGGCCCAAGACCTAGCAGTGTTATTGACACTAGCTTCAGAAGATCTGAGGCTTTGTTGGTCTCAGCCTAAGTGTCTGCCTGACCTAAGGTTCATATGCCTGGTTTCTCTACCCCCTTGATCCCAAGTACACACTCGTTGCAGGTTATTTAACACCAATCACTTGTTCTTTTTAGTTGATTATTTTGTTTATGATCTTGTCTGATAACACGTTGTCGGGTCGTGAGAGATGCTCGGATGGTGGATCAAGTCATCCGCCTAAATCGTTCGGCACACGCAGGGTGTCTGTAGCGGACTCAGACTAAGGACCATATGGACAAGCTGCTTTATATCTGGCAATAGCTATCTGTTTGGGTGTTAACAATAATGACTCTTCGGTTATCTGGTCTTTAACTACCTCTTCTATTGTAGCTTCTAATGGTTTTGGTTGAGTTTGTCTAACTAAAGTTGGTGGAAATAAATCTTCACTACTTTGTGATTCAGGAGATGCAATGGAAGAAAATGCTAGGAATGTAGTTAAACATTGATCATAAGATAAAGACACTAATGATTCCGAAGTAATATTGTTCTTAATAAGTTCTTCTAATACTAATTCTACGGATTCGGTTGTATGTTCAGATGCATGGTATAAATCGGAAGACATGAAAGAACTAATAGAAACAATATGATGCTAAACTGGTTTGAATAAATGAATTAATAAGCTAATACAAATGTAAAGTCTAGATAATTGGATAAATATCTAATCAATTGGGTAAATGACTAAATGGAGATATAAGGTTTAAATGGATCATCAATCTTGTTGCTTCTCTTTTTTCACTTCAATAGCTTGAACTCATCAATGATTCTGCAAAAAAAACATTAAGAGAAACTTGAGGTCAACACTCATTTAAATACAAACACAAGTCGTTTCTAAACCACTCTTTTTAGTTTTAACTTTTAATCTACAACCACACTTTAATCTCCTTACTTCCACCACACTTTCTAGTTTAACTTTTCTACTTTAATTACACTTAATTTCTACTCCTCTCTTTTCATCTTCACTAATTCTCTCCACTCTTTCTCTTAACCAACTTTTTTCACTTTAAGTGCATCTTCTATTGAGACCACTCCTTAAATCTCTTTAGTTACACAACTTATATAAGCCATTCTTTTTCCTAGCACTCATATAGTCCACTAGTTATTTATCCATTTAATTAATCATTTTAATCTAATTAGCCTACATTTCTTATTTAAATAAATAAATTAATTTAAGCTTAGTTTAAGGGTTTAATTAATTAGAACCTTAATATTTAAATACACACATTTACTTAAAGTAATTATTAATAGCATAGTTTAATTTAGAATACATAAATATGTAATTAATGATGATAAATAATATCTATTTTAACCCTTTTAATATAGTAAATCCTAGAAACCCTATTGGAAACCCATAAAACCCCCTGGGTTAGACCATTAAAATCCTTCTGAACCCTAGCTTTAACCCATTATAACTCATCTAAACCCTTAACATTAACCAAATCTTATAAACAACACATGAATTCAAGAAACCCTAGGTTGAATACCCATAATTCTTGAATGTAAAAAAAATAGGAAATTCTCATTAAATGAGTAATTAGGGTAAACCCTAACATGAACATATGTCCTGCTTCATCCTTCATACCTGAAAACACTTTCAAAATAGTTAATCCAATTAACACAACTGATCAACAGTGATATAAAAGAGGTTTAGAATTCACCAATAAATATTTTAATTTTTCGGGTCATCAATTGGAAGATGCAAATCTTCCCGACAACGTCGTCAGGAGTACTTAATTGAGTTTCACACTTGATAAGTGATCGATTCAAGTTTACTTTATTCCCTTAGGGTTTTTGCACTTAAGCCCTACTTAATGCTTGCACTTAGTTGATTAGTTCTCTTGGACTTGAATCATGCCTACCGTAGCCCTAATTAATCACCACACCTAAGTCGCGCTTAGCCTAGGCTAGGAATTGACAAAGGAGGGCTGAGAGAACTTCCAACCTTAATCCTCTGGTTGCTCAGATTGCCGCACAAGCCCAGGAAGCCTTCTCCCAAGCTTGGTACTCACCCTTGCTAGCTTGCTTCGGATTGCCTTGAGTGCACACAATGTTCTTGCAAAAGCTCACCAGTCAGTATAGCTCTATTACCACAAGTAATTGACAGACACACATCAATATTTGCAGTCCCCCCTGGAGTAACTCACCGTACCCCCAAATCCTTATGACCACTTAGTCCCACCTAAAGGCCAACTTAAAAATACATGTTCTAAAACTCCGCGTATGATTCTTACAAAAACCAGTCGAGGTCCAGGTAGGATTCTCAACAAGCTTTCCAACGAGACCAAAATCTCCTCAATCGGAGTTCGTATGGCAAAGTTATGACCATTCAGGCGCCTAGGGGTCAAAACAGGCTCTCAGGGTTCAGGAAATTCCTCCCTGGTTTCTAGGTCTTTTGCCCACTCCTAAGGCTCTAATGTTATCCCAATGTGTCCAAAATTAGGCCCAATTATACCTCAATTCACTCCATTAATTTGACTTTAAAATTTTATGCGTTAAGCCCATGTATCGTGATAGGTCGGGTCGAGGTGTTGCGATAGGTCGAGGTGTCGCGATAGGTCGAGGTGTCGCGATACTTGGGAGTGTCGCGATACTTCGAGGTGTCGCGATACTTTGAGGTGTCGTGATAGGTGGGAAGTGTCGCGATAGGTCGGGGTGGCGCGATACTTGGGAGTGTCGCGATAGGTCGGGGTGTCGCGATAGGTCGAGGTGTCGCGATACTTGGGAGTGTCACGATAGGTCAGGGTCGAGGTGTCGCGATAGGTCGGGGTGTCGCGATACTTGGGAGTGTCGCGATAGGTCGGGGTCGGGGTGTCGCGATACTTGGGAGTGTCGCGATACTTCGAGGTGTCGCGATAGGTCGAGGTGTCGCGATATGTCGAGGTGTCGCGATACTTGGGAGTGTCGCGATACTCCGAGGTGTCGCGATAAGTCGTGAGTGTCGCGATACCTCGAGGTGTCACGATAGGTCGAGCTATGGCGAATTTTGTGGTTGTGTCTTGTGATCCTAGGTGCTCTCGGCCTGCGCAGTGTTGTGGTGCACTCAGAAACGTGATTAGTCGAAGTTTTTGAAGTGTCGCGATAGCTCGAGCTCAACGCCTCGGGGCCTGTGCAGAAGGATTCTGTACCTGCTGAGGTTGCTGGAGATGGTGATGGAGCTGGTACCTGCAAGAAACATGCAAAAAACACACAACACAAATGCACGCGCTCGCTCTCTCTCAAACTCGCACACAACAAATGAGGGGAATGACAAGGAAGAGGGAATATGTAGTGGAGAAGGAGGTGGAGGTGGAGATGGAGATGGAGATAGAGAAAAATCAGAAATTTACCTACTACATACCATTCCAACGCGTCCTCTCTACGTCTTACCATCACACGCTCGTCCTCAAAGCTCGAATCCCCGGCAACGATGCCAAAATTTGGTGTAGCTCAGTGATGAGTAGCACCTCCTTTAATGTAAATCCGGGAAGACATGAGGATGGTATGAAGACCTCGAGCAAGTAAGGCACAAATGTGTGAGTGCGAAGCACACTAACGTGCACACACATACACACACACGCGCACACACAACAAGAACAAAGAGAGTAAGACAATGGAATCACTTCTATTGCAACAAAGTTCTCATACAGGCTCAAAACTACAAGAAGCTTTCTAAAAATGAGCTCTCTAGCTCTATTTATAGTTTTTAACTAGCTTTGGCCCTGTCCAGACCTAGTGTCCGGCCTAGTTAAAAATTAGGTTCCAGGGCTTATTTGAGGGCTCAAACGAGGTCTAAAAAATACGAAAATTGGTAGGCAACTACTTCTAAGGCTCCTCAAGCTCGAGGACTCCTCGGCTTGTACAAAATGCAGCTACAAAAAGGTAAAAATGGTATTTACACGGGTTTTTAGTGATGAGAATCACTTTTAAATGGTATAAGGGTTTTGAAAAAATAAAGAGTTGCCTTAGTGCTAGATCTGCGTGTATGCTCGTACTTGCTTCTTCCCGTATACTGCCAACAATGACCAAACAGTGTCCGATTTCAGATCTGTCTGAATCGGCCAGACCCTTGGATCATAGACTTACTTTATTACATTCTTCCCTCGTTGGAAAATATTTTCGTCCTCGAAAATAGAGCTATATACATACTATAGGCAACCCCCGAGCCTCATGTTCTAAAACTGGAAGAACATGGTCATGTTCTAGAACTGGAAGAACATGTCTCATCTCTGTGGTGGTATTCCTTCCCAAATGATTCAAAGACTATCTGGGTTGGCACTTTGATGAAACGGGACAAAGTACAAACTAGTGAAGAATAATAAGGGTGGATCTAAACACATCCCTCGTGAGTTCACAGTTTTTGGATATGCGATCTAGGCACAAACATATGAACTAGGTGGATTCAAATTACTAGTCCATTTCTGGGCATGACTGGTGCATGGACTTAGTAATGAAGGTGGGATTCTTATCCCTTGCAAGACTTTGAGAATTCTTGAGTCACTTGAATTTATTTTGGAGAACCTGAAGTTTGGTTGTCCCAAATATCTAACTTAGATGTTTGTATAATGGTTTACTTTGATCCAACAGTTACTTGATTTTTTCACCCGACTAGAGGACTACTTTGTCCTAATGAGTTGAAAAAAACCTATGTAAACTGTAAGAGAAAGTTACCATTTTCTTTGATTCAACCATACTATAACTTGCCCAATACAAATTCATAATGAAATTTGTCCAACTTAGGACACTTTTCTCAAAGACTTTAACTGAAAGTTCTTGGGAATTGTCAATCTAATGAGCAATTCCTAACTTCTTTATTCTAGAGTATATTGGACTCTAGGAAATCATTTATGCTGTAACTTGAAGCAAACTCAAATAAATAAGTCCACTTAGACTTATTATCTTTTGAAGATTGAAAAGGTTCTTGTACATAACATCTATCTAGGATGTTCAAGTTAGTTATTTTATTCTAACCGGCTAACCCTGGTCTTTTGCAAAAGGAATCAAATACCATGTGTGAGCCAATTCCAAAAGATTTGGAAAGCAAAAAGAAATAACTAAAACTCTGTACAACCAATTCAAACTTCGAACATACATAAACTTTCTATGATTCAAAGGCTAGATGACCAAGGACTTTAACTTCTCAAAGATCTGTTTCAATAGGGCATTGAAGCATTGCCTTTATCTTTAAGAGAAATAAGCTCGATTCTCAAAAAGATTCAAAGAAAATCAAAAACATCATCCAACCACAAGATACTAGTGTGGTAACCAACATCAGTGTGTGGACCCACTAAGGTTCTATTGATGAGTTTAGTTTTCAAATAATGCTTCACTTGAGACTAAGTTCAGGTCACATTCAATCTTTTTGATTCCTAATTGTGAATGCAATTCTTGTGCATTTCTTTGAGTCAAAAAGAGTGAATTTATCAAGTTACACTAGGAACTTGTGCTTGACTTAGTCAATTAGATCTTTAGTTGAAAAGATCAACTCAAAATCAAAGTCCAACTTCTTTCAGAAATTTATCAAATATTTCTAATCAATAACACTTAAGCTTGAAGTGTTTTAAGAAGATCTTGGAAGTTACTTACTTCATATCTTTAGTTTCTTTGATCTTGAAGTCGTCTTGAAGTATCTTGAGATCCTTCTTGAATTTAAACTCCTTCTTTGAAGTTTTAATTCCCTTGAAGATCAAACCTAACTTCAAGATCCAAACAAGGACTAAAAGATAATCATCATCTCACGGTCCGATGTCCCATACCATCTTTCCTACATCAATCTGAGTATAAAATCTGGTGTCCCATACCACCTTATTTTATACTCACATTGACATGTGAGTGAATTTTATCCTAAAGTCTACAACATCTTTTGATAGAGAACTTTTAGCTTTAATTCTTGACAAGAATTTCGTAGTTTCAGGCACTATCTCTATCTTGATATTCTAGGTTTTAATCCCTTGACATGATCGTTTCACGATCTTGTACTTTAACCTTGGGAACTTGAAAACCTTTAATAGAATATCTCCAATCCTTCTTTGCTAGGGTTTTCAAATGAAAACCAATCAAAATTCCAAGCTCTTGAATTTTTCAAATTCAAGTTCAATTGGCTATTCTTGACCAATTTTGTAGCGACAAGAGCTTTTGACTTCTTGTCTTTAGATTCCTTTCTACTAATGCTTTTAGGTACCTATCCTGGCCAGGACTTTTATAGGAATCTCTCTACTGCATAAGTCTAAGCATCCGCTCATGCTTTCTGGATTTGTACCGAAATCCCTTTAGGGATAGGCAAACATTTAGGTTTTACCTTCCACAGACTTAAGTACCGTCTTCACGGTTGCAGACTACATTTTTGGAATTCCTTCACTCTGTTCATACTTGGAACAGCTTACTTTTTTCACATTTTTTCCATTCGATAAATGGAACTTGAGTGAATAATTCCTAACGGAATTTTTACTGCCAATACTTGGGCAATCTACAGGGTAGTTCCAATCGCATGTTCTTGGACAATCATGGCCAAGTTTGATCAAGTCTTGTTGATCATGCGATAATAATAAAGACTTTGTCTTTATCATTAAGATCTCCTAAACTATCTAAAGCTTCTTTGCTTACCTGCAGGATTTTAGAGATCTTTCCCTCAACTTAAGTCCAAGCATTTTCTAATGCTTTTCAGATTCCAAAGCTAAGAATCTCTGATATACCTTTAGGTTATATCACTATATGGACTTACATACCAAAACTCGTGGTTAGGGATTTGCTGGGAACTACTTGCTATAAACTTCTTTTGAAAGATGCTAGTCTCACATCTAGGGAGATTTTTCTTTCAAGAACTCTTTAATTCCTACCAAGGAATCAAATACTAAGCTAATGATTCACCTTGGAATCTTTTGCTTTCCAGTCTAATGATTCATCTTGGAATCTTCTGCTTTCCAGTCTAATCATTCATCTTGGAATCTTCTACTTTACTGGAAAGATATTGAAAAGGAATTCTAGATTTTTGGATAAGACAAAGACTTAAGGCTTTGCTTGTCCAAAAGACATTCTCATTTAACTAATGAAATAGTTAATTGGACTCTTTCATTAGCTTATCTTTATGAAATAGCTTAATTTCCAAAGATTACTTTGCTTGGGTCTCTTCAAGACTTTAGGAAATTACTTGATTCCTAAATATCAATTGATATTTGTCTTGGTTTCTTTTTTAAGCCTTGAGTTAGGTTAAATAGAATCAAGCAAGTTTCCTTCAAAAGTTTTCATGTCAATTGAAGACCTTGCATCATGCCTCGAGATGCATTTCTGGAAACTAACATCTATGAACACTAGAGTTCTAAGGATTCTAGAAGTTCAATACTTCTACTTATTTTCATCAATGTTTGATGAATATTAAAGTATTAAACCTTCCAAAATTTGTTGAACTTACAAGTTTCAACAGAAACTTCCTTTCTTGGGTGCATGAACATGAACATCCAAAAAACAACTAAATCCTCGTTAGTTGCTAAGAATGTCTAGGTTTCTTCCCAAACTTAGACTGAGCATGTACATTGGAAAGTAGCTCTATTTTCTTGGCATCTAAATGACAAGAAAAAATGAATACTTACATTCAACATGCTTTCTTTTCATCACAAAGACTCCTACTAAGTGGTACCTATGTATCACTTTTTGGGAAAAAATAGACTAGATACTTAGTTGCATGATGGTCAAGATCCTTGCAACTAGGTAATTTTCTATTTTTTCCACCTAGCTAAGTCAAGTTAGAAAAAGAAAGGAATGAAAGTATACATGTTCAGCTACTTACCAAAAGATCATGCGTATGCTCATGCATCTACTTGCATGCAAATGCATGTATGCAAATGCCCATTCTTGGGTGCAAATGCATGTGAGTACATGCAAGTGTAATGAACTTAAGCAAATCTAAAGCTTATTAGGTATGCAAACAAGCATCCATGCAAAAACAACCTGCTTGCTATTCTGGAAAAAGGTAATTATTCAAGTGCATGAACTGGAGAATTAACTACCTTTCCCAAGCAAGTGCGAACTTGATGTGCATATAACATTCTTTTATGCACAAATAATCTTTTTATTTTTGTGCATGAATGGAAATAGAAATTTCAATTGCATGCCTAAAAACTCAAAAGTACTTTGTATACTTTTGTGTCATTTCAATACCGTTTAGTTCTCTAATTAGCTTTCATGTTGAGATAATCATAATTGGACTATGCTTTTAGTCCTAATTAATGCATCCTAAATGAAAGCATTCGAGAAAACAAATATCAAAATGAAAACATAATTTGGAAAATACTTAGCTCCACATAGAGCTACGTCCTTCCCTTGATCCTTTGGAAGAGCTATTCTCTTGATACTTAGCTTTCACTGAATAATTGAGTTGCAAGAGAATCAAATAGTTTTGATTAAAAACTACAGGCGTCAGCCTGGTCTGTGCCAATATAGCCATGCTCTGCAATCTAAGATGTCATGAGATCGATCCATCGCATGTAGCAGACGCCTCTTGCGTTCGATTCTGCTGGACTGGAGCTCAGAGAATATATTGTCTTTTAACAGAGAACATATTGCTGGACTCGAGCTCAGAGAATATATTTTTCGACTGAGCTTAGAAAACATCATCTGCAGCGTTGGGCTTATTACTCAATGCAGCGTCCTCTTGATAAACCCGTACGAGCTCGATTGTTGCCATCGACATATGCTCTTCAATTTTGCGCTCAGTTCTCTCATGGCTACGGGGAAAACAGCTACCAACTGCGGATCCGGTTCAAATTCCTCGATGAGCGGCGTATTGAAAAACATTGCTTTTTTTTTATTTTAGCCTCCTTCTTCTACAACTTGAAGACGTACGGGGTATGCTCTCTCGGCTACGAGAAAGTGTAGCAGAATCATGGATGCAAGGTCGATCACTGAATCTGGTAGACAGCATCTGGTGTCATGAATCCAGCCATCTTTTGATACTTCCGCATGTGATGCAAAAACTAAGTTCGACGGCATGCCAATGATTCAGACGATTTGTTAATATCAAATTCTCCATCATCAACTGATCGCGTCCAGCACGCGCACGACTGATGGGTAGCTGGAGATGTGTTGGCTACACGGTAGCAATACGTCGCGAGTTCACTATCCGCTGTTTTGATCTTTGTCTCTTCATTTTGCCACCAGACACCTTCTGGACGTCACGTAGCATAGTGTAATATGTAGAGATCATTATGATCATTGATGATCAAGCTAAGGTGTTGCGGACTTGTGATAGAACCAAAACGTCTCCAATCAGATAATTCAAGATCGAATTTTGGTACATACAGTTGATACAATCCGAAAACTAAATCGCTTTGGATTTTCTAAGCATCTCGCTTTAAGATCTCCATGCTACGAGGTCTCCAGATCGAGCCCCGCTCTGGCTACTATTGTTTCTCATCTGCTGAAGAAGATTTGAGCCGCTAGTACTCCATTCCATCTAGAAAGTGAATCTGCAAAACAATTAAACACAACAGCACCTTGGAGACTTGTGTACGACGATGAACTTTCGAACAGCAGGTTGTGAGTTCGACTCCCACGGATTGCTACTCAAAGTGAATATTTTTGTGTAGCCTCCTTCATGTAGACCCACCAAATGGATTCGAGAGCGTTTGCTCACCCGCGAGCAGCAGACCCACTAACGGGAAGCTGAATTTGTGAAAACATGAATGAATCTATAAGCTACAATGATGATCAATGAAGGAAGCTACTAGAGAGAAGCATGATGAAGCTCACTCAAAGGTCACCATGGAAGCTCTGATAGCAATGTAAGGAATTGAACTCAAACCTCTTGGTTAGGAATGTGATGGGCTAACCACTTGCCCCAAAAGCCATGGTTGAGGATTACTTCCTAATCCTCTCTCTTAGAGCGTGGTTCAACCATCTACTACTAGGATTATGTTACAATGCAAAAGAACAAGGATTATGACCACCACATGCTTGAGAGATGACTCTCCTCCCAACCAAATGCCGCTATATATAGCTCTCTCCAGGGGACTGCCTCCTTGGGCAGGTGGATACTAACCATCCAAGTGTCAGCCATGTAACTACATGTGTGCGAAGTGTCCTAGTTAACTCGAGTTAACTCAAGTAGATGCTTCTAGAATGCTCTAGATATCTTTGGGCAAAATACTCTCCCCATGTCTCCTATGGGGATTGAACCCAAGACCTCTTCCTTCACATCCTTGAGACTTAACCACTAAGCTAAGTGGATCACTTGTTCACAAGAGCACAAGACCTCCTAGTAAGTCTAAACTCGAGATCCTTTGGTCATACACACGGATGACCAAACGGTGTCTGATTTTAGATCTGTCTAAACCGGCCAGACCCTTGGATCATAGACTTACTTTGTTACATTCTTCCCCCCTTGGAAAATATTTTCGTCCTCAAAAATAGAGCTATATACATACTGTAGGCAACCCCCAAGCCTCATGTTCTAAAACTGGAAGAACATGGTCATGTTCTAAAACTGGAAGAACATGTCTCATCTCTGTGGTGGCATCCCTGCCCAAATGATTCAAAACACTATCTGGGTTTGCACTTTGATGAACGGGACAAAGTACAAACTAGTGAAGAATAATAAGGGTGGATGTAAACACATCCCTTGCCAGTTCACAGATTCTGGATATGCGATCTAGGCACAAACATATGAACTAGGTGGATTCAAATTACTAGTCCATTTCTGGGCATGACTGGTGCATGGACTTGGTAATGAAGATGGGATTCTTATCCCTCGCAAGACTTTGAGAATTCTTGACTCACTTGAATTTGTTTTGGAGAACTTGAAGTTTGGTTGTCCCAAATATCTAACTTAGATGTTTGTATAATGGTTTACTTTGATCCAACAGTTACTTGATTTTTTCACCCGACTAGAGGACTACTTTGTCCTAATGAGTTGAAAAAAAACCTATGTAAACTGTAAGAGAAAGTTACTATTTTCTTTGAGTCAACCATACTATAACTGGCCCAATACAAATCCATAATGAAATTTGTCCAACTTAGGACACTTTTCTCAAAGACTTTAACTGAAAGTTCTTGGGAATTGTCAATCTAATGAGCAATTCCTAACTTCTTTATTCTAGAGTATACTGGACTCTAGGAAATCATTTATGCTGTAACTTGAAGCAAACTCAAATAAATAAGTCCACTTAGACTTATTATCTTTTGAAGATTGAAAAGGTTCTTGTACATAACATCTATCTAGGATGTTCAAGTTAGTTATTTTATTCTAACGGGCTAACCCTGGTCTTTTGCAAAAGGAATCAGATACCATATCTGAGTCAATTCCAAAAGATTCGAAAAGCGGAAAGAAAAAACTAAAATTCTGTACAACCAATTCATACTTCGAAGATACATAAATTTGCTATGAGTCAAAGGCTAGATGACCAAGGACTTTAACTTCTCAAAGATATGTTTCAACAGGGCATTGAAGCATTGTCTTTATCTTTAAGAGAAATAAGCTGGCTTCTCAAAAAGATTCAAATAAAATCAAAAACATCATCCAACCACAAGATACTAGTGTGGTAACCAACATCAGTGTGTCGACAATGAAGTTCTATCGATGAGTTTAGTTTTCAAATAATGCTTCACTTGAGCCTAAGTTCAAATCCAATTCACTCTTTCTGACTCCTTACTAGTAATGCAATTCTTGTGCATTTCTTTCACTCAAAAGAGTGAATTTACTAAGTTTCACTAGGAACTTGATACTTGACATAGTCAATTAAATCTTAAGTTGAAAAGATCAACTCAAAATCAAAGTCCAACTTTTTTCAGAAATTTATCAAATATTTGTGATCAATAACACTTAAGCTTGAAGTGTTCGAAGAAGATCTTGGAAGTTGCTTACTACATATCTTCAGTTTCCTTGATCTTGAAGTCATCTTGAAGTATCTTGAGATCCTTCTTGAATTTAAACTCCTTTGAATTTTTAATTCCCTTGAAGATCAAACCTAACTTCAAGATCCAAACAAGGACTAAAAGATAATCATCATCTCACGGTCTGATGTCCCATACCATCTTTCCTACATCAATCTGAGTATAAAATCTGGTGTCCCATACCACCTTATTTTATACTCACATTGACGTGTGAGTGATTCTTATCCTAAAGTCTTACAACATCTCTTGATATAGAACCTTTAATTCTTGACAAGAATTTCGGAGTCTCAAGCACTATCTCTATCTTGATATTCTAGGTTTTAATCCCTTGACATGATCGTTTCACGATCTTGTGCTTAACCTTGGGAACTTGAAAACCTTTAATAGAATATCTCCAATCCTTTTTGCTAGGGTTTTCAAATGAAAACCAATCAGAATTCCAAGTACTTGAATTTTTCAAATTCAAGTTCAATTGGTTATTCTTGACCAATTTTGTAGCGACAAGAGCTTTTGACTTCTTGTCTTTAGATTCCTTTCTACTAATGCTTTTAGGTACCTATCCTGGCCAGGACTTTTATAGTAATCTCTCTGCTGCTTAAGTCTAAGCATCCGCTCATGCTTTCTGGATTTGTACCAAAATCCCTTTAAGGATAGGCAAACACTTATGTTTTACCTTCCAAAGACTTAAGTACCATCTTCACGGTTGCAGACTACATTTTTGGAATTCCTTTACTTTGTTCAGACTTGGAACAACTTACTTTTTCCACAATTTTCCATTCAATAAATGGAACTTGAGTGCATCATTCCTTACATAATTTTACTGCCAATACTTGGCAATCTATAGAGTAGTTGTAATCGCACATTCTTGGACAATCATGGCCAAGTTTGATCAAGTCTGGTTGATACTTGCGACAAAATAAAGACTTATAGTCTTTATCTTTAAGATCTCTTAAACTATCTTAAGCTTCTTTGCTTACCTGCGGGATTTTAGAGATCTTTCCCTCAACTTAAGTCCAAGCATTTTCTAATGCTTTTCAGATTCCAAAGCTAAGAATCTTTGATATACCTTAAGGTTATATCACTTATTTGGACTTAAATACCAAAACTGGTGGTTAGGGATTTATTGGGAACTACTTGCTATAAAACTTCTCTTGAAAGATGCTAGTCTCACATCTGGGGAGATTTTTCTTTCAAGAACTTTTTGATTCCTACCAAGGAATCAAGTAATACTAAACTAATGATTCATCTTGGAATCTTTTGCTTTCCAGTCCAATGATTCATCTTGGAATCTTCTCCTTTACTGGAAAGATCTTCAAATGGAATTCTAGACCAAGACTTAAGGCTTTGCTTGTCCAAAACATATTCTCATTTAACTAATGAAATAGTTAATTAGACTCTTTCATTAGCTGTCTTTAAGAAATAGCTTAATTTTGAAAGATTACTCTGCTTGGGTCTCTTCTTTAAGCTCTGAGTCATAGACTTACGACCACCACATGCTAGAGAGATGACTCTACTCCCAACCAAATGCCTCTATATATGGCTCTCTCTAGGGGACTGCCTTCTTGGGCAGGTGGATACTAACCATCCAAGTGTCAACCATGTAACTACATGTGTGCCAAGTGTCCCAGTTAACTCAAGTTAACTCAAGTGGATGCTTCTAGAAGGCTCTAGAGCTCTTTGGGCAAAATACTCTCCCCATGTTCCCCATGGGGATTGAACCCAAGACCTCCTCCTTCACATCCATAAGACTTAACCACTAGGCTAAGTGGGTCACTTGTTCACAAGAGCACAAAACCTCCTAGTAAGTCTAAACTCGAGATCTTTGGTCATACACATGAATGACCAAACGGTGTCCGATTTCAGATATGTCTGAACTGGCCAGACCCTTGGATCATACACTTACTTTATTACATTCTTCCTCCCTTGGAAAATATTTTCCTCCTCGAAAACAGAGCTATATACATACTGTAGGCAACCCCCGAGCCTCATGTTCTAGAACTGGAAGAACATGATCATGTTCTAAAACTGGAAGAACATGTCTCATCTCTGTGGTAGCATCCATGCCCAAATGATTCAAAACACTATCTGATAAACCCGTACGAGCTCGATTGTTGCCATCGACATCTGCTCTTCAATTTTGCGCTCAGTTCTCTCATGGCTACGGGAAAAACAGCTACCAACTGCGGATGCGGTTCAAATCCGTCGATGAGCGGCATATTGAAAAACATTGCTTTTTTTTTATTTTAGCCTCCTTCTTCTACAACTTGAAGACGTACGGGGTATGCTCTCTCGGCTACGAGAAAGTGTAGCAGAATCATGGATGCAAGGTCGATCACTGAATCTGGTAGACAGCATCTGGTGTCATGAATCCAGCCATCTTTTGATACTTCCTCATGTGATGCAAAAACTAAGTTCGACGGCATGCCAATGATTCAGACGATTTGTTAATATCAAATTCTCCATCATCAACTGATCACGTCCAGCACGCGTACGACTGATGGGTAGCTGGAGATGTGTTGGCTACACGGTAGCAGTACGTCGCGAGTTCACTATCCGCTGTTTTGATCTTTGTCTCTTCATTTTGCCACCAGACACCTTCTGGAGGTCACGTAGCATAGTGTAATATGTAGAGATCATTATGATCATTGATGATCAAGCTAAGGTATTGCAGACTTGTGATAGAACCAAAACGTCTTCAATCAGATAATTCAACATCGAATTTTGATACATACAGTTGATACAATCCGAAAACTAAATTGCTTTGGATTTTCTAAGCATCTCGCTTTAAGATCTCCATGCTACGAGGTCTCCAGATCGAGCCCCGCTCTGGCTACTATTGTTTTTCATCTGCTGAAGAAGATTTGAGCCGCTAGTACTCCATTCCATCTAGAAAGTGAATCTGCAAAACAATTAAACACAACAGCGCCTTGGCGACTTGTGTACGACGATGAACTGTCAAACAAGAGGTTGTGAGTTCGACTCCCACGGATTGCTACTCAAAGTGAATATTTTTGTGTAGCCTCCTTCATGTAGACCCATCAAATGGATTCGAGAGCGTTTGCTCACCCGCGAGCAGCAGACCCACTAACGGGCAGCTGAATTTGTGAAAACATGAATGAATCTATAAGCTACAATGATGATCAATGAAGGAAGCTACTAGAGAGAAGCATGATGAAGCTCACTCAAAGGTCACCATGGAAGCTCTGATAGCAATGTAAGGAATTGAACTCAAACCTCTTGGTTAGGAATGTGATGGGCTAACCACTTGCCCCAAAAGCCATGGTTGAGGATTACTTCCTAATCCTCTCTCTTAGAGCGTGGTTCTACCATCTACTACTAGGATTATGTTACAATGCAAGAGAACAAGGATTACGACCATCACATGCTTGAGAGATGACTCTCCTCCCAACCAAATGCCGCTATATATAGCTCTCTCCAGGGGACTGCCTCCTTGGTGGATACTAACCATCCAAGTGTCAGCCATGTAATTACATGTGTGCGAAGTGTCCTAGTTAACTCGAGTTAACTCAAGTAGATGCTTCTTCTAGAAGGCTCTAGATATCTTTGGGCAAAATACTCTCCCCATGTCTCCCATGGGGATTGAACCAGAGACCTCTTCCTTCACATCCTTGAGACTTAACCACTAAGCTAAGTGGATCACTTGTTCACAAGAGCACAAGACCTCCTAGTAAGTCTAAACTCGAGATCCTTTGGTCATACACACGGATGACCAAACGGTGTCTGATTTTAGATCTGTCTAAACCGGCCAGACCCTTGGATCATAGACATACTTTGTTACATTCTTCCCTCCTTGGAAAATATTTTCGTCCTCGAAAATAGAGCTATATACATACTGTAGGCAACCCCCAAGCCTCATGTTCTAAAACTGGAAGAACATGGTCATGTTCTAAAACTAGAAGAACATGTCTCATCTCTGTGGTGGCATCCCTGCCCAAATGATTCAAAACACTATCTGGGTTTGCACTTTGATGAACGGGACAAAGTACAAACTAGTGAAGAATAATAAGGGTGGATCTAAACATATCCCTTGCCAGTTCACAGATTCTGGATATGCGATCTAGGCACAAACATATGAACTAGGTGGATTCAAATTACTAGTCCATTTCTGGGCATGACTGGTGCATGGACTTGGTAAAGAAGATGGGATTCTTATCCCTCGCAAGACTTTGAGAATTCTTGAGTCACTTGAATTTGTTTTGGAGAACTTGAAGTTTGGTTGTCCCAAATATCTAACTTAGATGTTTGTATAATGGTTTACTTTGATCCAACAATTACTTGATTTTTTCACCCGACTAGAGGACTACTTTGTCCTAATGAGTTGAAAAAAAACCTATGTAAACTGTAAGAGAAATTTACTATTTTCTTTGAGTCAACCATACTATAACTGGCCCAATACAAATCCATAATGAAATTTGTCCAACTTAGGACACTTTTCTCAAAGACTTTAACTGAAAGTTCTTGGGAATTGTCAATCTAATGAGCAATTCCTAACTTCTTTATTCTAGAGTATACTGGACTCTAGGAAATCATTTATGTTGTAACTTGAAGCAAACTCAAATAAAAAAGTCCACTTAGACTTATTATCTTTTGAAGATTGAAAAGGTTCTTGTACATAACATCTATCTAGGATGTTCAAGTTAGTTATTTTATTCTAACCGGCTAACCCTGGTCTTTTGCAAAAGGAATCAGATACCATATCTGAGTCAATTCCAAAAGATTCGGAAAGCGGAAAGAAAAAACTAAAATTCTGTACAACCAATTCATACTTCGAAGATACATAAATTTGCTATGAGTCAAAGGCTAGATGACCAAGGACTTTAACTTCTCAAAGATATGTTTCAACAGGGCATTGAAGCATTGTCTTTATCTTTAAGAGAAATAAGCTGGCTTCTCAAAAAGATTCAAATAAAATCAAAAACATCATCCAACCACAAGATACTAGTGTGGTAACCAACATCAGTGTGTCGACAATGAAGTTCTATCGATGAGTTTAGTTTTCAAATAATGCTTCACTTGAGACTAAGTTCAAATCCAATTCACTCTTTCTGACTCCTTACTAGTAATGCAATTCTTGTGCATTTCTTTCACTCAAAAGAGTGAATTTACTAAGTTTCACTAGGAACTTGATACTTGACATAGTCAATTAAATCTTAAGTTGAAAAGATCAACTCAAAATCAAAGTCCAACTTTTTTCAGAAATTTATCAAATATTTGTGATCAATAACACTTAAGCTTGAAGTGTTCGAAGAAGATCTTGGAAGTTGCTTACTACATATCTTCAGTTTCCTTGATCTTGAAGTCATCTTGAAGTATCTTGAGATCCTTCTTGAATTTAAACTCCTTTGAATTTTTAATTCCCTTGAAGATCAAACCTAACTTCAAGATCCAAACAAGGACTAAAAGATAATCATCATCTCACGGTCCGATGTCCCATACCATCTTTCCTACATCAATCTGAGTATAAAATCTGGTGTCCCATACCACCTTATTTTATACTCACATTGACGTGTGAGTGATTCTTATCCTAAAGTCTTACAACATCTCTTGATATAGAACCTTTAATTCTTGACAAGAATTTCGGAGTCTCAGGCACTATCTCTATCTTGATATTCTAGGTTTTAATCCCTTGACATGATCGTTTCACGATCTTGTGCTTAACCTTGGGAACCTAAAAACCTTTAATAGAATATCTCCAATCCTTTTTGCTAGGGTTTTCAAATGAAAACCAATCAGAATTCCAAGTACTTGAATTTTTTAAATTCAAGTTCAATTGGTTATTCTTGACCAATTTTATAGCGACAAGAGCTTTTGACTTCTTGTCTTTAGATTCCTTTCTACTAATGCTTTTAGGTACCTATCCTGGCCAGGACTTTTATAGTAATCTCTCTGCTGCTTAAGTCTAAGCATCCGCTCATGCTTTCTGGATTTGTACCAAAATCCCTTTAAGGATAGGCAAACACTTATGTTTTACCTTCCAAAGACTTAAGTACCATCTTCACGGTTGCAGACTACATTTTTGGAATTCCTTTACTTTGTTCAGACTTGGAACAACTTACTTTTTCCACAAATTTCCATTCAATAAATGGAACTTGAGTGCATCATTCCTAACAGAATTTTACTGTCAATACTTGGCAATCTATAGAGTAGTTGTAATCGCACATTCTTGGACAATCATGGCCAAGTTTTGATCAAGTCTGGTTGATACTTGCGACAAAATAAAGACTTATAGTCTTTATCTTTAAGATCTCTTAAACTATCTTAAGCTTCTTTGCTTACCTGCGGGATTTTAGAGATCTTTCCCTCAACTTAAGTCCAAGCATTTTCTAATGCTTTTCAGATTCCAAAGCTAAGAATCTTTGATATACCTTAAGGTTATATCACTTATTTGGACTTAAATACCAAAACTGGTGGTTAGGGATTTACTGGGAACTACTTACTATAAAACTTCTCTTGAAAGATGCTAGTCTCACATCTGGGGAGATTTTTCTTTCAAGAACTTTTTGATTCCTACCAAGGAATCAAGTAATACTAAACTAGTGATTCATCTTGGAATCTTTTGCTTTTCAGTCCAATGATTCATCTTGGAATCTTCTCCTTTACTGGAAAGATCTTCAAATGGAATTCTAGACCAAGACTTAAGGCTTTGCTTGTCCAAAACATATTCTCATTTAACTAATGAAATAGTTAATTAGACTCTTTCATTAGCTGTCTTTAAGAAATAGCTTAATTTCGAAAGATTACTTTGCTTGGGTCTCTTCTTTAAGCTCTGAGTCATAGACTTACGACCACCATATGCTAGAGAGATGACTCTACTCCCAACCAAATGCCTCTATATATAGCTCTCTCTAGGGGACTGCCTTCTTGGGCAGGTGGATACTAACCATCCAAGTGTCAACCATGTAACTACATGTGTGCCAAGTATCCCAGTTAACTCAAGTTAACTCAAGTGGATGCTTCTAGAAGGCTCTAGAGCTCTTTGGGCAAAATACTCTCCCCATGTTCCCCATGGGGATTGAACCCAAGACCTCCTCCTTCACATCCATAAGACTTAACCACTAGGCTAAGTGGGTCACTTGTTCACAAGAGCACAAAACCTCCTAGTAATTCTAAACTCGAGATCTTTGGTCATACACACGAATGACCAAACGGTGTCCGATTTGAGATATATCTGAACTGGCCAGACCCTTGGATCATAGACTTACTTTATTACATTCTTCCTCCCTTGGAAAATATTTTTGTCCTCGAAAATAGAGCTATATACATACTATAGGCAACCCCCGAGCCTCATGTTCTAGAACTGGAAGAACATGATCATGTTCTAAAACTGGAAGAACATGTCTCATCTCTGTGGTAGCATCCATGCCCAAATGATTCAAAACACTATCTGATTTTGCACTTTGATAAACGGGACAAAGTACAAACTAGTTAAGAATAATAAGGGTGGATCAAAATACATCCTTGGCTAATTCACAGTTTCTGGATATGCGATCTAGGCACAAACATGTGAACTAGGTGGATTCAACTTACCTGTCTATTTCTGGGCATGACTGGTGCATGAATTAGTAATGAAGGTGGGATTCTTATCCCTCGCAAGACTTTGAGAATTCTTGATTCACTTGAATTTGTTTTGGAGAACTTGAAGTTTGGTTGTCCCAAACATCTAACTTAGATGTTTGTATAATGGTTTACTTTGATCCAACAGTTACTCGATTTTTTCACCCGACTAGAGGACTACTTTGTCCTAATGAGTTTAAAAATCCTTTGTAAGCTGTAGGAGAAAGTTTACCATTTCGGTGGAGTCAACCATACCAACTTGACCAATACAACTTAAAAATGAAAATTGTCCAACTTAGAACATTTTCTTCAAAGACTTGAGCTAAAAGTTCTTGGGAATTGTCAATCTGTTGAGCAATTCCTAACTTATCTATTCTAGAGTATACTGGACTCTAGGAAATTATTTATGCTATAACTTCAAGCAAACTCAAATGAATAAGTCCACTTAGACTTATCATCTTTTGAAGATTGAAAAGGTTCTTGTACATAACATCTATCTAGGATGTTCAAGTTAGTTATCTAATTCTAACTGGCTAACCCTGGCCTTTTGCAAAAGGAATCAGATACCATGACTGAGCCTATTCCAAAAGTTTTGAAAAGTGGAAAGAAATAACTAAAACTCTGTACAACCAATTCATACTTCGAAGATACGTAAATTTGCTATGAGTCAAAGGCTACATGACCAAGGACTTTAACTTTTCAAAGATCTATTTCAACAGAGTATTGAAGCATTGTCTTTATCTTTAAGAGAAATAAGCTGGATTCGCAAAAAGATTCAAAGAAAATCAAAAACATCATCCAACCACAAGATACTAGTGTGGCAACCAACATCAGTGTGTCGACCCACTGAGGTTCTGTCGATGAGTTTGGTATTCAAATAATGCTTCACTTGAGACTAAGTTCAGGTCACATTCAGTCTTATTGACTCCTAATTGTGAATGCAATTCTTGTGCATTTCTTTGAGTCAGAAGAGTGAATTTACCAAGTTACACTAGGAACTTGATGCTTGACTTAAGTCAATTAAATCTTTAGTTGAAAAGATCAACTCAAAATCAAAGTCCAACTTCTTTCAGAAATTTATCAAATATCTTTGATCAATAACAATTAAGATTGAAGTGTTTTTAAGAAGATCTTGGAAGTTACTTACTTCATATCTTCAGTTTCCTTGATCTTGAAGTCATCTTGAAGTATCTTGAGATTCTTCTTGAATTTAAACTCCTTCTATGAAGTTTTAATTCCCTTTAAGATCAAACCTAACTTCAAGATCCAAACGAAGACTAAAAGATAATCATCATCTCACGGTCCAATGTCTCATACCATCTTTCCTACATCAATCTAAGTATAAAATCTGGTGTCCCATACCACCCTATTTTATACTCACATTGACGTGTGAGTGAATTGTATCCTTAATTCTACAACATCTCTTGATAGAGAACCTTCTAGCTTTAATTCTTGACAAGAATTTCGCAGTCTCAAGCACTATCTCTATCTTGATATTCTAGGTTTTAATCCCTTGACATGATCGTTTCACGATCTTGTGCTTAACCTTGGGAACTTGAAAACCTTTAATAGAATATCTCTAATCCTTTTTGCTAGGGTTTTCAAATGAAAAATAATCAAAATTACGAGTTCTTGAATTTCTCAAATTCAAGTTCAATTGGTTATTCTTGACCAATTTTGTAGTGACAAGAGCTTTTAGCTTCTTGTCTTTAGATTCCTTTCTTAACTGATGCTTTTAGGTACCTATCCTGGCTAGGACTTCTATAGGAATCTCTCTACTGCATAAGTCTGAGCATCCTCTCATGCTCTCTGGATTTGTACCAAAATCCCTTTAAGGATAGGCAAACACCTATGTTTTACCTTCCACAGACTTAAGTACCGTCTTCACGGTTGCAGACTACATTTTTGGAATTCCTTCACTCTCTTCATACTTGGAACAGCTTACTGTTTTCACAATGTTGCATTCAATAAATGGAACTTGAGTGAATAATTCCTAACAGAATTTTTTACTGCCAATACTTGGACAATCTATAGAGTAGTTCTAATCGGATATTCTTGGACAATCATGGCCAAGTTTGATCAAGTCTGGTTGATACTTACGACAAAAATAAAGACTTAGTCTTTATCTTTTAAGATCTCTTAAACTATCCTAAGCTTCTTTGCTTACCTGGAGGATTTTAGAGATCTTTCGCTCAACTTAAGTCCAAGCATTTTCTAATGCTTTTCAAATTCCAAAGCTAAGAATCTATGATATACCTTAAGGTTATATCACTATTTGGACTTAAATACCAAAACTGATGGTTAGGAATTTGTTGGGAACTACTTGCTATAAAAATTCTCTTGAAAGATGCTAGTCTCACATCTGGGGAGATTTTTCTTTCAAGAACTTCTTAATTCCTACCAAGGAATCAAATACTAATCTAAAGATTCACCTTGGAATCTTTTGCTTTCCAGTCTAATGATTCATCTTGGAATCTTTTGCTTTACTGGAAAGATCTTCAAAAGGAATTCTAGACTTTTGGATAAGACCAAGACTTAAGGCTTTGCTTGTCCAAAAGACATTCTCATTTAACTAATGAAATAGTTAATTGGACTCTTTCATTAGCTTATCTTTAGGAAATAGCTTAATTTCCAAAGATTACTTTGCTTGGGTCTCTTCAAGGTCTTACCACTTGAAGCTAATTTTTTTAGGAAAGAACTTGTTTCCTAAATTATCTTTAGGAAATATCGTGATTTCCTAAGATATATATGTTCCAAAAATAATTTGAACCATTTCATTAATTGTCATAACTTTAGGAAATTACTTGATTCCTAATGTTTGTCTTGGTTTCTTTTTTAAGCCTTGAATTAGCTTAAATAGAATCAAGCAAGTTTCCTTCAAAAGTTTTCGCGTCAATTGAAGACCTCGCATCATGCCTCGAGATGCATTTATGAAAACTAACATCTATGAACACTAAGTTCCAGGGATTCTAGAAGTTCAATAATTCTACTTATTTTCATCAATGTTTGATGAATATTAAAGTATTAAACCTTCCAAAATTTGTTGAACTTAAATGTTTAATTGGTTTATTTTTTGTGTTTCAACAGAAACTTCCCTACTTGGGTGCATGAACATGAACATCCAAAAACAACTAAATCCTCGTTAGTTGCTAAGAATATCTAAGTTTCTTCCCAAACTTAGACTGAGCATGCACATTGGAAAGTAGCTCTATTTTCTTGGCATCTTAATGACAAGAAAAAATGAATACTTACTTTCAACATGCTTTCTTTTCCTAAAAAAGACTCCTACTAAGTGGTACCTATGTTTCACTTTTTGGGAAAAAATAGAATAGATACTTAGTTGCATGATGGTCAAGATCCTTGTAACTAAGTAATTTTCTATTTTTTCCACCTAACTAAGTCAAGTTAGAAAAAGAAAGGAATGAAAGTATACATGTTCACCTACTTACCAAAAGATCATCCGTATGCACATGCATCTAATTGCATGCAAATGTATGTTCATATATGCAAATGCCCATTCTTGGGTGCAGATGCATGTGAGTTGATGCAAGTGTAATGAACTTAAGCAAATCTCAAGCTTATTAGGTATGAAAACAAGCATCCATGCAAAAACAACCTGCTTGCTATTCTGGCAAAAGGTAATTATTCAAGTGCGTGAATTGGAGAATTAACTACCTTTCCCAAGCAAGTGCGAACTTGATGTGCATATTACATTCTTTTATGCACAAATAATCTTTTCAATTTTGTGCATGAATGGAAATAGAAATTTCAATTGCATGCCTAAGACTGAAAAAGTACTTTGTATACTTTTATGTCATTTGAATACCGTTTAGTTCTCTAATTAGCTTTCATGTTGAGATAATCATAATTGGACTATGCTTTTAGTCCTAATTAATGCATCCTAAATGAAAGCATTCGAGAAAACAAATATCAAAATGAAAACATAATTTGGAAAATACTTAACTCCACATAGAGCTACGTCCTTCCCTTGATCCTTTGGAAGAGCTATTCTCTTGATACTTAGCTTTCACTGAAGAATTGTGTTGCAAGAGAATCAAATAGTTTTGATTAAAAACTGCAGGCATCAACGTGGTCTGTGCCAATATAGCCATGCTCTGCGATCTGAGATGTCATGAGATCAATCCATCGCATGTAGCAGACGCCTCCTGCGTTCGACTCTGCTGGACTCGAGCTCCGAGAATATATTGTTCGACTGAGCTTAGAAAACATCGTCTGCAGCGTTAGGCTTATTACTCAATGCAGCGTCCTCTCGATAAACCCATACGAGCTCGATTGTTGCCATCGACATCTGCTCTTCAATTTTGCGCTCAGTTCTCTAATAATCTCACACGCGGCACCTTTATATTCTATGATGGAGTGTCCAAAGATCCGAATAGAAATAATCGCCCCATATAACGATAGAACGTGCATCTACCTCATGGCTGCGGTTCGAATCCGTCGATGAGTGGCAGATTGAAAAACATTGCCTTTTTTTTTTTTAGCCTCCTTCTTCTACAGCTTTAAGATGTACGGCGTATGCTCTCTCGACTACGAAAAAGTGTAGCAGGATCATGGACGTAAGGTCGATCACTGAATCTGGTCGACAGCATCTGGTGTCACGAATCCAGCCATCTTTTGATACTTCCGCATGCGATGCAAAAACTAAGTCCGACGGTATGCCAATGATGCAGACAATTTGTTAATATCAAATTCTCCATCATCAACTGATCGCGTCCAGCATGCGCATGACTGATGGGTAGCTGGAGATGTGTTGGCTACACAGTAGCAGTACGTCGCGAGTTCACTATCCGCTGTTTTGATCTTTGTCTCTTCATTTTGCCACCAGACACCTTCTGGACGTCACTTAGCATAGTGTAATATGCAGAGATCATTATGATCATTGATGATCAAGCTAAGGTGTTGCAGACTTGTGATAGAACCGAAACGTCTCCAATCAGATAATTCAAGATCAAATTCTGATACATACAGTTGATACAATCCGAAAACTAAATCGCTTTGGATTTTTTAAGCATCTCGCTTTAAGATCTCCATGCTACGAGGTCTCCGGATCGAGCCCCGCTCTGGCTACTGTTCTTTTTCGTCTCCTGAAGAAGCTTTGAGCCGCTAGTACTCCATTACAAGTCAATCTGCAAAACAATTAAACACAATAGTGCCTTGGCGACTTGTGTACAACGATGAACTGTAGACCAGCACGTGGTGAGTTCGACTCCCACGGACTGCTGCTCGAAGTGAATAGTTTTGTGTAGCCTCCTTCATGTAGACCCATCAAATGGATTTGAGAGCGTTTGCTCACCCGCGCGAGCAACAGACCCACTAACGGGCGGCTGAATTCGTGAAAACATGAATGAATCTCTAAGCTACAATGATGATCAATGAAAGAAGCTACTAGAGATAAGCATGATGCAGCTCACTCCAAGGTCACCATGAAAGCTTTGATACCAATGCAAGAGAACAAGGATTACTACCACCACATGCTAGAGAGATGACTCTACTCTCAACCAAATGCCTCTATATATAGCTCTCTCCAGGGGATTGCCTTCTTGGGCAGGTGGATACTAACCATCCAAGTGTCAGCCATGTAACTACATGTGCGCCAAGTGTCCCAGTTAACTCAAGTTAACTCATCTTGAAGGCTCTAGATCTCTTTGGGCAAAATACTCTCCCCACATTCCCCATGGGGATTGAACCCAAGACCTCCTCCTTCACATCCATGAGACTTAACCACTAAGCTAGGTGGGTCACTTGTTTGCAAGAGCACAAAACCTCTTAGTAAGTCTAAACTCGAGATCTTTGGTCATACACACGGATGACCAAACGGTGTCCGATTTCAGATCTGTCTGAACCGGCCAGACCCTTGGATCATAGACTTACTTTATTACATTGGATTACGACCACCACATGCTAGAGAGATGACTCTCCTCCCAACCAAATGCCTCTATATATAGCTCTCTCCAGGGGACTGTCTTCTTGGGCAGGTGGATACTAACCATCCAAGTGTCAGTCATGTAACTACATGTGCGCCAAGTGTCCCAGTTAACTCAAGTTAACTCAAGTGGATGATTTTAGAAGGCTCTAGAGCTCTTTGGGCAAAACACTCTCCCCATGTATCCCATGGGGTTTGAACCCAAGACCTCTTCCTTCACACCCTTGAGTCTTAACCACATGCTATAACTTGAAGCAAACTCAAATGAATAAGTCCACTTAGACTTATCATCTTTTGAAGATTGAAAAGGTTCTTGTACATAACATCTATCTAGGATGTTCAAGTTAGTTATCTAATTCTAACCGACTAACCCTGGTCTTTTGGAAAAGAAATCAGATACCATATCTGATTCAATTCCAAAAGATTCAGAAAGCGGAAAGAAAAAACTAAAATTCTGTACAACCAATTCATACTTCGAAGATACATAAATTTGCTATGAGTCAAAGGCTAGATGACCAAGGACTTTAACTTCTCAAAGATCTGTTTCAACAGGGCATTGAAGCATTGTCTTTTTCTTTAAGATAAATAAGCTGGATTCTCAAAAAGATTCAAAGAAAATAAAAAACATCATCCAACCACAACATACAAGTGTGGTAACCAACATCAGTGTGTCGACCCACTGAGGTTCTATCGATGAGTTTAGTTTTCAAATAATGCTTCACTTGAGACTAAGTTCAGGTCACATTCAATCTTTTTGACTCCTAATCGTGAATGCAATTCTTGTGCATTTCTTTGAGTCAAAAGAGTGAATTTATCAAGTTACACTAGGAACTTGATGCTTGACTTAAGTCAATTAAATCTTTAGTTGAAAAGATCAACTCAAAATCAAAGTCCAACTTCTTTCAGAAATTTATCAAATATTTTTTATCATGAAGTGTTTTAAGAAGATCTTGGAAGTTACTTACTTCATATCTTTAGTTTCTTTGATCTTGAAGTGAAGTATCTTGAGATCCTTCTTGAATTTAAACTCCTTGTCTGAAGTTTTAATTCCCTTGAAGATCAAACCTAACTTCAAGATCCAAACAAGGACTAAAAGATAATCATCATCTCACGGTCCGATGTCCCATACCATCTTTCCTACATCAATCTGAGTATAAAATCTGGTGTCCCATACCACCTTATTTTATACTCACATTGACATGTGAGTGAATTTTATCCTAAAGTCTACAACATCTTTTGATAGAGAACCTTTTAGCTTTAATTCTTGACAAGAATTTCGCAGTTTCAGGCACTATCTCTATCTTGATATTCTAGGTTTTAATCCCTTGACATGATCGTTTCACGATCTTGTACTTTAACCTTGGGAACTTGAAAACCTTTAATAGAATATCTCCAATCCTTCTTTGCTAGGGTTTTCAAAATGAAAACCAATCAGAATTCCAAGTTCTTGAATTTCTCAAATTCAAGTTCAATTGGCTATTCTTGACCAATTTTGTAGCGACAAGAGCTTTTGACTTCTTGTCTTTAGATTCCTTTCTACTAATGCTTTTAGGTACCTATCCTGGCCAGGACTTTTATACGAATCTCTCTACTGCATAAGTTTGAGCATCCTCTCATGCTCTCTGGATTTGTACCAAAATCCCTTTAAGGATAGGCAAACACTTATGTTTTACCTTCCACAGACTTAAGTACCGTCTTCACGGTTGCAGACTATATTTTTTTGGAATTCCTTCACTCTGTTCATACTTGGAACAGCTTATTGTTTCCACAATGTTCCATTCAATAAATGGAACTTGAGTGAATAATTCCTAAACGGAATTTTTACTGTCAATACTTGGGCAATCTACAGGGTAGTTCCAATCGCATGTTCTTGGACAATCATGGCCAAGCTTGATCAAGTCTTGTTGATCATGCGATAATAATAAAGACTTTGTCTTTATCATTAAGATCTCCTAAACTATCTAAAGCTTCTTTGCTTACCTGCAGGATTTTAGAGATCTTTCCCTCAACTTAAGTCCAAGCATTTTCTAATGCTTTTCAGATTCCAAAGCTAAGAATCTCTGACATACCTTTAGGTTATATCACTATATGGACTTACATACCAAAACTCATGGTTAGGGATTTGCTGGGAACTACTTGCTATAAACTTCTTTTGAAAGATGCTAGTCTCACATCTGGGGAGATTTTTCTTTCAAGAACTTTTTAATTCCTACCAAGGAATCAAATACTAAGCTAATGATTCACCTTGGAATCTTTCGCTTTCGAGTCTAATGATTCATCTTGGAATCTTCTGCTTTCTAGTCTAATGATTCATCTTGGAATCTTCTACTTTACTGGAAAGATCTTCAAAAGGAATTCTAGACTTTTGGATAAGACCAAGACTTAAGGCTTTGGTTGTCCAAAAGACATTCTCATTTAACTAATGAAATAGTTAATTGGACTCTTTCATTAGCTTATCTTTAGGAAATAGCTTAATTTCCAAAGATTATTGTGCTTGGGTCTCTTCAAGGCCTTACCACTTGAAGCTAATCTTTTAGGAAAGAACTTGTTTCCTAAATTCTCTTTAGGAAATATTGTGATTTCTAAAGATATATCTGTTCCAAAAATGAAATAAATTTGAATCATTTCATTATTTGTCATGAATTTAGGAAATTACTTGATTCCTAAAGATGAATTGATATTTTTCTTGGTTTCTTTTTTAAGCCTTGAGTTAGCTTAAATAGAATCAAGCAAGTTTCCTTCAAAAGTTTTCCCGTCAATTGAAGACCTTGCATCATGCCTCGAGATGCATTTCTGGAAACTAACATCTATGAACACTAGAGTTCCTAGGATTCTAGAAGTTCAATACTTCTACTTATTTTCATCAATGGATGATGAATAATAAAGTATTAAACCTTCCAAAAATTGTTGAACTTACAAGTTTCAACAGAAACTTCCCTTCTTGGGTGCATGAACATGAACATCCAAAAAACAACTAAATCCTTGTTAGTTGCTAAGAATGTCTAGGTTTCTTCCCAAACTTAAACTGAGCATGCACATTGGAAAGTAGCTCTATTTTCTTGGCATCTCAATGACAAGAAAAAATGAATACTTACTTTCAACATGCTTTCTTTTCCTCAAAAAGACTCTTACTAAGTGGTACCTATGTATCACTTTTGGGAAAAAATAGACTAGATACTTAGTTGCATGATGGTCAAGATCCTTGCAACTAGGTAATTTTCTATTTTTAGTCCTAATTAATGCATCCTAATTAATGCATCCTAAATGAAAACATAATGAAAACGCTTTTAGTCCTAATTAATGCATCCCAAATGAAAGCATGCGAGCAAACAAATATCAAAATGAAAACATAATTTGGAAAATACTTAGCTCCACATAGAGCTACGTCCTTCCCTTGATCCTTTGGAAGAGTGATTCATTCTCTAAAGACTTTGGCCCGAATTCAAAGGTGGCTTGACTTTTGATCACCAAAGGCCTTTGGATTTTTACTTCACAGCTCTACTTCCGATCTTCTCCAGGAATGGATGGAGTGAGATCTCTGATCGATGATACTTCTATCCAAAAGAATAACTAAGTCTTCAGATACCATCGGACGTAGATCTATTCCTGGATATGACACCGTTCTACTTCCGTTCGAGGTCACGGTTTCAAGTCTGTTAGAAGCAGAGACCTTTTTCCTTCTTTTGCTCTATTGTAATCGTTTTCTACAGCCCGAACGTAATATTAAACTATGTGCCTCCTGAGACACACACTTCGGTCGGCTTTGTGGTTAGATCAAGAAGCTAAGTTATGTGCAGATCATCACGAGTTCGAGTCGCTGCCACAGTAAGGCGAGATCCGGCATATAAGATAAAACTAAGATCGATGTTATCGGAATCTTGGAGGCCTATCGTTGATAGCAGAATGTGATTTTCCTACGCCTGCGTGGTTTAAAAGAAACCTCCTTTTTTCAGTACGTGAGATCGAGTCCTCAGCGACTGTTCGAATTTGGATTTCTTTTTCGCCATCTCCTTCCAGCTTTGAACGTGGCATAGAAATAATTAAAAGAATTACTTTCCTGCAAACCAAAAGCTTCTTCGTGGTTAGACCATTCGAGGGGAATGCGAAGCGCAGGCATGGAGAAGAACAAGAACTACAAGGTTCAGTCAATAGCTTCAATGGAGAAAGCTACTGCGGTAGCACAGGAGAGCTTGGAACTGAAGGCAAGAGAAAATGTGTCCACAAAACTGATTGAGAGGACACCATTGTTATCCGCCTCTGCTACAGCGTCATCTTCCTCTCTAGAGCCACCGGCCAAGAAAAGGTGTTTATAAAAATCTCCATGCAGGTGGTCGACGGTTCGAATCTGCTGATCGGTCGCAACAAAAAAAACTTGTTGTTTTATAATCTCCTGCCGGCCTTACTCCTGCCGGCCTCACTCCCGCTGGCCTCACTCCCGCCGGTGTCACTCCCGCCGGTGTCACTCCTGCGGGTGGTGCTACTCCCGTAGGAGGTATGTCTCCTAGCTTTGTGACTCCACCATGACCATCTTTGCAGCCATCTCCTACTGGGTCTACTAGTAGACATGTGCATTCGACACCTCAGCGTGATACAGGGTTTGGCCCGTCTCGTAGATCGAGGTCACGCTCTGGAGCAGGAGGTTCTAGGAGTGGATCTACAGGTAGGTCTGGAGGCGGAGGAGGCGGTTGTTGTGGAGGTAGTGCGACGGACGTTGTGTCGCCCGCTTCTACTCCTAGGACGAGTACCTCAGATGTAGGTACGCCATGCAGTACACCACGCAGTACACCACGTACACCTTGGGGTGCTCAAGACCATGATGACTCCAAGGTGTATAGTATCCGAGATGGAGCTCCGGTGATAGATGCAGCTGGCAAAGCAATGCGTGCACGCATACGATAGCTTTGATCCATCCAGTTTGGACACTCCATCATGCTGAAACGGAGTGAACAGGATAAAGATCGGAAGAATTATATCACACAGATGATTTACCAGGAGTTCCGACCAGCCGATGGACAGTCGATTATCAGTTTAGAGTGGATTCTGCACACCGCACGTGAGGTCATGTCGCATCGACGATCCAAGGCTCGTGATGCATTCAGAGAAGGCTTACCAAAGCCTGTGTGGTTAGATGCTGAGGAGTGGGACATGATTCCTGATGAGCAACAGTAGACTCCTGATCGATATCGCCAGCAGCAAAATGCCGCAGCCACACGTCTAGACACGATTGGACCGTCATATTTAGGCAGCGGCGGATATGACACGATGCGTCATGAGTTTGTAAGTACCATTTCATTTATTGAATTTATTTGTGTTAAATTTCTCATATATGTTTCTCTAATCGTTTTATATTTGTTTTAGGAGCTGGCAATGAGTCGTCCTCCAACACGAACGGAGGAGTCTTACGGATATACTCATGGGTTGACTGCACTATTGCAGGACTTGGAGGGACGCGGTGTGGTAGTTTCATGGGAGCGTTTGCAATGAGGTAATTAATTTATAAACTTGGTTTTTACTTGTTTGTAATTTTCATGTGAATTTATCTCATTCCATTAATGTTCTTTGTTGCAGGACTGTTGATATGGAACGTTCTTTGCATGTGTATGGCAGTGGAAGACCAATATTTTGTATTTGATTTCCATATGGTAATACATTGCTTTGCCACATTTTGTAAAAGCGTCATATATGACAGTGGTTTGCCACACTCTTGTACATGCTTCATTATTGAAATATATAACTTCTTTTTTACATGGTTCATTGTTCATTTTGATTATCTCTTTTGTGTACAATAATACTCTATTTCATGAAATCATATTTCAGTTGTCATTAGAGTACACATCACATGTACTCTGTTTTTTTTGGGCAGAGTGTATTGTCTTTTGTTAAGCAACATCATGGTAATGTTATTGTAGCAAAAGACAAAACACTCTTCCCAAAAACAATTTTGCAGGTATGGTCATTGGTATACGCGACGGTACTCCCAGTAGTGTCATCGGAATAACCATCGATACACCTAGGAGGCAATGCAGCAGAACTCGATTACCGACGCGTATACCGACGTTTATACCGACGCATATACCGACGCTTATACCGATGCTTATACCGATGCTTATACCGACGTGTATACCGACGCCTATACTGACTCTTTGGTATCGACGCGCAAACCGACCTTTACACCGGCGTCGTGGCAAATAAAGCCGCGTTCATTTTCCTTGGTAAAAACCTCGGTATACCATCGATCTGTTGTAGTGTGAGAAAATCCTTCCGACATCTGCCCCCACCAAACCTGTACATCGCCCTTGATGGGCCAACCTACAGTTCAATAGGAAAGCAGTATCAAATTCATATATTCATGTATACATGCATACTAACATGCATGCACATGCACTTACATAATATACATGCATATGTACTTTACTCATGCACATGCATACACATGCTTATATGCACATGTATAAACTAAATATGCACTCTTACATGCATATATGCAAAACTCACTTCACATGCAACATGTATAACATGCTAACACATTCAACTTTATATAACATTATATGCACAAACACTAATACACATATCCTAACTTATATGTATATATCTCTAACATATATGCATATACTAATTTCTTTCACTCATGCACAAGCATTATTAATCACTCATGCATACTACACATGCATATATGTATACATCTCACACTCATGCACATGCAAAAAAACACACATGCATAGTCATGCATATTCATGCATATACACACACATGCACATACCTCACTTATGCATATGCATACATTCACACACTTATTTATATATACATGCACACTGAGATGCTCATGCAAAACACACGTGCATACATACAAAATTCTATCACACATGCTTATTATATATATGATATGTTTTTTATACTTTGAACTGGAAAAGATACCCGATACATCTTGGATTCTCCCTCTTAAACGTGCATTATACAAAAACTCATATCTCATTCTTAATCTCCTTTTAGTAGATGTACTTGTGCACACGTATACATACTAATACACATTGTCTCATTGATATCTTGAGAGTAGAAATGTCGAACACACATTAGACTCTTTATGTCTCTCGGTCTCTCAAAAAGGCGCACATATACACATGGTATAGTTCATCATAGCTCATTAATATCTCTCATAGCTGGCTCTCTAAATCTCATGCTCTCTCTCTCTCTCTCTCTCTCTCTCTCTCTTTTCTCTCTCTCTCTCTTGAAGCGGCTGTTGCTACTATGAACACTACTGCCATAGCCAGCAATGTGAATGTGAGTTTTTGGGTGCAACATTTTACCAAAATGTGCACACAACCATTCCTGACATATGAACACTTTTTATCACGTTCCCTATCTCTCTCTGAAGGCTAGCTTTCTCTTTCTCCTGTTGCTGCACCAACTTGCGCATCTCATCTTGCTTCTCTACGTTGAAGAAGTTCTGTGCTAACGGCATTCACAACCATTCCTTTCACTCGCTTACAAGAGCACTTCATTCCTCAAACGATTTCCGTTTACATGAGCTCCAAGGAGAACAATTCTCATTCTCGAACTTTGTTCTGCATGTTCAATTACAAAAGAAAATAAGGTGCTCATTAAAACGTATATCGCAGTCTCGCAGGCTGCAGCTAGTCAAGTGCTCCGCTGCACATTTGTGGATGCATCTGCTAAAGGAAGAGGAGGACGTGGACCTTGCGACCGAACATCGGAAACCTCTATCTCTCTGAATTTTCTGCGCAATATCTGTAAGATTCGTCTCTGGAAAGTAGTGTGGCTTGAAGCTGTCTAAAATTCTATCCTCTTTTGCGTCATCTGAGATGTATCATTCTCAAGGACATGAAGAAGAACTTGAGAACTATCAAGTATCTTTGCGTACGCCAACTCAACTTCCTGGATGGTTTTTTCATATTCATGAAAATAAGCATATTTGCAAGATAGACTATCATCAATCTCTGCAAGTCGCTTCGTTAGAGCCACCATCTCTCTCTCCATCTCACAGACACACGACTTGCAGAGCTCTATATTATCACATGACCTGCATATCTACGAATTTCGTGTTGTTCTTAAGGCAAATAATACCCAACAACGAAAGTATCCAAGATTATCCAGATATGACTAAGACATGTGTTGACCTAAGTATCAACTTAGGGACTTGTGGAGAAAGAGACTATACCTCAATCCCCCTCAAGTGCATATAGTGGGGATTCACGCTTTTAAATATCAATCTGATGAGTATACAAACCTAGCCGAGTGTATGAGGACATGCAATCAAGTGATGATCAATGCAAATGAACTACTCCAAGAGTGCAAACAAGGCAAAGACTAATCCAAACAAGCTTCAACTGTCGGTCATGGTGTCACGATACTTGGTGCAGCAGCCGTCAATAATTTGGACTTTTATCTCAGCTCCGAACTCCAAATATAGCGAATAGCATATGCGTTTCGAAGCTCTCGAGAAGACGCATCCAATGGCTATAGTTTCAGGCAATTCTGACACTCTTACTTCAAGTTATGAGCAAAATACTGAGTCACGGGAAATACCTTCCTACACTTCGCACACACATTAACTACAGAAATAAACACTCTCATGGATAGACAACACTTCCTGACACTCTTTCTAAGCAATACACATGCATACAAACTCACAAAGAAGAAGATACAGAGTGAAGAAGACACAAATTCGAATTTATGTGCTCTCTATTCTCACAATGGCAAAAAGTCTTTTACAAAGAGTCACATTTGACTTATATACTTGTGCCCTAAAAATGGTTCTTTCACACAAGAGACCGGCACTTTATTCACTAAAAGACTAATTTCCTACTATTTTACATGAGTAAGCTTCTAATCTTCTATGGGGATGCATCTAGAGGACTCCTCTAGTGCATTTACAACGGAAAATATATTACAAGAGTGATTATGATACAAAGATGTAATGTCCAAATCGGAAAATTTTGGGGCCCGTCTTTTTCTCTGCCTTGTGCTTTCTTTAGCTCTGCAACACTCTCCCCCTCTTCGTCTCTGTCGTCCCTTGACAAGCTTTACTTCTTGTCTTTAGTTTGTTGTCCGCATGCATCTTTTGGTCAGTTTTGCCGCGTGGTTGGACTGGCATTCCATTTTAATGGCCCTGTTGTTGATTTTTCTTTTACATCCTCTCGGCCTGATGCATTTGTACTGCCTATCCTTTGCTTTTCATCACCCGCAACCCTTGGTCAGTTCTACCTGATTCTTGATCTTGCATTACGTTTTAGAGGCGCTTTGGTTTGTCCTGGTTGCACTCATTGGACCCTGCTTTATTATTCAAGCCTGGTCACTTTCTTTTCCCTGCACGCAACCCTTGCTCGGTTTAACCTGTTTATAAAACAGGTGTTCAGTTTTGATGGCCTCTTCTTAATTCTTGTTTTACATTCTCTGGACCTGATGCATTCGTTTTGCTTGTTCTTTTCTTTTGCTCGCTCGCAACCCTTGGAGTTTGACTGACTACCTGATAGTCATAGTCTAATTCACCTATAACCTCCTTAATTCTGGGTTGTTGTGTTAAGTCGGGTTGCCACGTACGCCATCAGTGCACATATGAGGATGTAGCTCATAAGCCTTGATCTGAATCCTCTGTAACTCAAGAGGTTGAAGCACCCTCATATGTGATACTTGTTGGCCCTAATTCCTCCTTCTAGCTGCGTGCTTTTCCTTGGTGTGTGTGCCCCTGCGGGGCTCTGTGCAGAGATGGGTGTTGCGCCCCTACGGGGCTTCTTGCAGAGATATGTCTTCAGATATTCCTTTTTAGTGAAGCTTCTTTCGTTGTCTTCTTCCTTTCTTCCGTTTACTTGATTCTCCCTCAACACTGCCCCCCTCCTGGAGTCTGTCGTCCCTGACAGGCTTTGATAAGCGACGGGCATATGTTCTATATAGTTTTTGCTCTGTATCATTTAGCAGATTGGCTTCACGTATCATTAGTTGTTTCCATTGTTCTGCCTTCACACCGTCATTGGGTGGCTGTCTATGATCTGTGAAGAAGCTAAGTTCGTATGCCACTAATCTGGCATTTAAATTGGACGACATCTTCAAAAAGATTTCTGAGTCGATCTCAAAAAATCCTGTAAAGAATGCTTCTTCAAAAGTTTGCATGTATACACTTGGCAAGAACATTAATCTCGAATAATACGCCATTATTGTTGGTCGGCTAGGCATAACCGATAGATCAAAAATGAGGATTTCCGTGCCCTGATTAATGCCGATGAAATTCAAAAAAGTGTAGGCCGCATGCTTGAATACCTTCAAAACTGTAAGTATCATGCTAAGTATTTTATTGGTCATTTTGACAGTTAAGTCGGGTACTGTCGCATAATTTTGCAGCCAAAATTCGATGGTTTTGACCATATACTCCTCAGTTGGCAAGTAGTTATGTGGCGGGCTCCAAAGCATAGGATAATTTAGCCACTGTTTATTTATAGCGCCATTTCTTTGCAAGTCCAAAAATTCTCTAGGCTCCCTTCTGCGTGGCATAGGACAAAATGAAGGGTTTACCTGTAATAAATATGGTGCTGCTTGCCAATGCACCCGTAGTGTGGGATGTTTCTCCAAAAATTTTCTTCGCCAAATAGGTTGCGCAGCTTCGAATTCTTCCTGACTGTACGTGAATGTGTCTTGGTTAAAATTTAGCTGCTCATCTGGACTTTTTTGTGTAATCTTCTTTATATATCGTCTTGTTTTCTCTTTCAATAGTCCCTACGGAATATTGAAAGGCTTCATGATCTTCTCCAAGTCTTTACCTTTGATCTTGGCCTCTTTCATTACTTTAATGACTTCATTTTCAAAATTTTCCGTCAATCGGGACACCACTAGTGCCCGTTCCTTCTGACTTATTTCTGCAATGTATGGCATTGGATGATCATCATGTATATCCGCCATCTGCTCATGTATTGGAGAATTATAGATCGGGTGAGATAGAGGACTTACCTCTACCTCGTCAGTAGGATTTTCCTTAGTTGGCACTACTGGTGTCTCGATCACTGCGTTCTGATTGATTTGAAATTCTAATTGCTCTATACGTTCAGTTTTCTGTTTGTTTTCTTGCATGGCTGTGCTAAGTGCTTCCTTTGCTGCAAGCAATTCATTACCAATTTCAGCTACATTGTCCATGTTTTCACTGTAGCTTGCTGCAAGTTTCCCATGTGCTGTATTCAACTGCTTTTTTAGTTCATTTACTTCTTGACTGTACTTCCGTTCCAATTCTTCTCTCATTTCTCGCTCTTGTCTCAACAAATCTGTATGTAGTGCTAGCTGATCTCTTAATTCTTTTTCTTTACTTTCGGATGATTCCTGTTGCTCAATAGGTTGATCATATAATAATGATTTCATCAATTCTTTATTTCTGCTTCTTAAGGTGTCATTCTCTTCCAGGTATAACTTTAGCTGTGTCTCCAGTAGAGTGCTTCTAGTTTTCATTCTTTCTTTGTCAGCTTCGCTTGCATCATGTAATCTTTGTAATTCCGTGAGCTGTGCTTGCAGTTGGTGATGCTGAGTGATTAATGTGTCATATTGCGTTTTGACCTCCAGTATCTCCGTGTTTTTGACTGCCATCTCTTTCTGAGCCTGGATTAGCTGTGATGACAGTTGTTCGCTCATTATCTGGAATTGACTTTTTTCTCGCATGGCTCTATCATAGTCTGCATCTATGTCCATCATTTGTTGTTGTGTATCCATAGCCGTCTGAATCATTTGTTTTACTACAGGTTTTAGGTGAGTGACATCCACATTAAGCCATGTTTTTGGGATACTCGGTTCTTCGCCGGTTGTGACATCTTTGCCCTGTGCCACATGTAACGTAGTGTCATGGGGCTGCCTAATCTAAAGTTGGATCTTGGGCTCAGCCACCATGTTCTCTTTGTTTCCTTGAGGTGTGTCATCTGGTACCTCAATCACAATTTGTTCTTTATTTTGTAGTAGCTCCGAATCCTTGTTCACTGGAGTTTGGATTTCCTCGTTGATAGGTGGTTTCACATATGTAACAGTGGTTGGAGCTTCTTTGATGCTGATTTTTGTAGTATCATTCAATTGAATGACATGCTCAGGTTTATTAGAATCTTCCACACTCTTTTCCTTTTCTTCGTGGTTGTCCAGCGTCACTTTGACTTGATTTACTTCAGTCCAATCTTCTTCGTGAGTTTCTATCCTTATGTCAGTGTCTAGAGTATCTTTTTCAGGACTGGATTCTGTATTGGAAGTAGAATCATCTATGCCCAGTTCCTTGTATCTCCCTGATTGTTTTGGTGTCTTCTCTGTACTCCGTTGTTGTTTCTCTTGACTTGCCTGTCTATAATGATGACCTTGAGTATTTAGATTGACCTGCCCTTGCATGTACTGATGTGTTTCTTCGAGGGCAGCAGAAAGATCTCTCTTTGTAATAGGCATTTGAGCCATCGTGATCTTAGGTAATAGATGTGTCCTCTTTGATTGAGGTGTAGCTTGAGCTTCCTCCTCTCGTAGACGCTTCGTACCCCTCATGGGTTTTTGTGAGCTAGTTCCTGCCTCTTCCATAGCCACCGCTATCTTCTTTTTCTTGGGGACTGTTGCGGATTTAGCATATCGGGCTAGCCCTTCTGATGTCAGCATCTCACATAGGCAATTTTTCATCTCGAGAGCCTCATATATGAGTAATGTCAAGGCAGAACTGCCATTCAAAAACTTCTTCTGGCCCCATTTCTTTTGGGCTTCAAATAGTCTTTCTTGGACATAACCAGTCAGATTCACTTTGTTTCCAATTTGTCTCATGGCATGAGATAGTAGTTGTACTACGATCTTTTGTGGTGCAGTATACCTGTGCATACTTGGGAAACAAAAATGTTGATGCACCAGGCGAACAGCCTCTTCAATATCAGTCCTGTTTATATCTAAAAATGACCTCTTTTTAGGATCATGGCATTCTTCTTTGACATTAGTGATTCCGTCTTGATTCCATCCGAAGGCTCTGTTAATTAGTTCATGTGTAAATTGAATCGTTTTCCAAGTCCCTACTTTATCCAACACTCGTGCTTCTGGAACTGATATTTTTGTTGCTGCAGGCTGCAAGGTATTCATTACTTGTGTGCACCTTTGAAAATCTGGTAGATAAATTGGCAATTTGAGGAATGCTTCTAGGCGTGCCTGTGTCCATACTTCTTCAATGTGCGGTAATCCCTGTATTATTGTTTTGAACTCTTGCGACATGATAGGGAAATAGTGATCTCTATCCATGATCTTGATAGTGGCCATGAAAATGAGGTCCGACACTGGTTGGTCCTCCCGAAACCAATGTCCTCTTGCTTTAGTGATTGATTCCAGTGGAAGAAGTTGTACCTCTTCTTCTTGCGTGGCTTCGGAATTGGTAGATGCCATCTGCACTCAATATAGAGTATGAATTAGTGTCCATATAATATCAGGAATCCTCCTTTATTTGTTTGGCATAAGCTTGACATTGCTCCGAGTGAATGGTGTCGTCCCCTTTCCGTGGGTGTGAGAAAGGTAATACCTGGATTTTTTTTCAAACAATTTTTATAGATTTTTTTATGTTTTCATCTGAAAAGAAAAACAGAAAGGTTAGGTCATAGCCGAAGCGATCATTATTATTTTAGAGTGATTTCCTTAATGTATGTACAAGTGCTCTCCTATTTTCCAAGAGGAAAATGTGCTTAACTATCCTGAAATAGAAGAAGGATGTGCCGAATGCTTGGCCTTGTAATGTGGCCCTATCATGCATACTTTGGGTATTGATAACTCCACATGTGTGCAACTCAAAGTAGTTAGATGATGCATGAAGTTTGTTTTGTCTTTCGGCAACCAAATCTGCTTCATTCTGTTGGGATGTATTGTATTCTCCACCTTTTTGATGAATGTGGTTCTCTTCTTGTTGTATGTCTGCTCTCTCTGATTTTTGAATCTCAGATTGGCTTGTGTAGCGACTGCAGACTCCTTTATTTTCCTATAGCTATTCTTCTGTGGCTGTTTTGCTCGTAGACCATGTTGGTTCTTCTTGTGCTGTGGTTCATCGTTTCGGTTTCGCTTCTTTGGAGCACAAGATTTAGGAATCCATATTTGCGATCGATCCGGTTGAGCAGCTACTACTTTCTTTGGAATCCATATTGTAGCACTTCGTTGTTGACTTTGGTGCTCAAAATGATTTGCTTTGTTATTTGATTGGTTGCTCCGATGTCGATAGTGCTTCTGTCGTCGAAGATATTCCTTCGCTTGATCTTTCCGTATCCAAGCTTGTTGAGTGTACGGAATAGGGTATATTTTAATAGGTACAGATTTTGAATTACTCCGAGGGCTGGACTCTCTTGTGCATGGTGCTTCACTGAGGTGGGTTTCAGATTGATGGACACTCTCGTGACTTGCTATACTAGAAGATGGAATGCAAGGGGAATTCAATGTGTCCGCACATATAGTACTTGATGAAGGGGTTTCTATAGTGCTAGTGAACATACACTCATGATTTTGTTCATTGGAATGAACTTTTTGCTCTATGCTTACAGATTTGATTGGTCGTTCGTCTAGCAAACTGAATACTTCCCGTTGTCCTATCCTGGCTGAGATGTAGCCTAAAGCCAATTGAATGGTTACCTCATATTCGTAAATCCAGTCTTGACCTAACACTACCTCTTCAAGTAAATCCTGATCATGACACACTAATAGCTTTTGTTCCATAGTGTTGTTGCCAAGGTGCAGAGGTAAGTTGATCTCACCTATACATTGAGTAATCGTTCCTCCTATTCCTATCAACTGTGCCATCGAAGGACGTAATTCTTCCTTGAGTTTTTGAGTCAACGAAAGCTTGATACAACTGATGGCAGCTCCTGTGTCAATGAGAGCATCCACCAAGTGGTACTCCGTTTTACCTGCTCCCAAATTCAAATATGGTTGTGTTCTCTATGAACCTAGGTTTTGAGTGGCTCTAAAATTAGCCATTGGGATGAGTTCCTCTCCTAGTCGATATCTCTCATCTCTCTCTCTCATCCACTCTTTTCGTTTCTTAATTCGTTCTAGTGCTTCCTGTCTCGCTTCTTCTTGTATCCTTTCCTCTTCAATGCGTCTACTCTTGTCCTTGATTAATCGTGACATTGTTTCTTCAGTCAACGGTTCTAGGTATTTTTTCACTCGACATCCACTGATATAGTTTGGTAATACATCTCCATCTAGGGTTGCTAAGCTGATGGCTCCACTTGTAGATATACGATTAATGATTAATGGGCCATATCCTCTCTTCTGCAATTTCTTAGCGTGTTGTTTCAAGGTGTATATCAAAACTAGATCTCCTTCCTTCAAATTTTTGTCTTTAATGTGAGCATCAAAATAGGCTTTCTGTCGCCGTTTAGCAGCATAAATGCCTACTACTGCTTGTAACCTCGTTTCGTGAAGCTTTTCTATTTGATCCAATTGAGCTGATAGCTCATGTCCCGTCCACTCGTAAGTGGTTGCTACTTTGAGAGTGGGAATTAATAATTCAATCGGCAAAATAAAACAATTTTTGTGAGAACTGTACACAAGATTTTATTAGAGCTTTCTGCTTGTCCATTGGCTTGTGGGTGATAAGGAGCTGATTTCTTATGAATTACCAGGAATTCATTCAGTAGGGCTTCTATGACTTCATTCACAAAGTGCGTACCTCTATCACTCACAATTTCTATTGGTAGCCCAAATCTAGTGAAAACGTTCTCAAAGAGAAACTTGGCCGTGGTTCTTGCGTCATTTTTCTTGGTTGCTTTGGCTTCTACCCATTTGGTCAGATAGTCAGTGGCAACAATTATATATTCGGCATGGGATCCTTTTGCTGGGGGGTTAATAGGTCCTATGAAGTCTATTCCCCATTTGGTGAAAGCTCTGGCACTCATCATGGGTCTCAGAGGCATCTTATCTCTCCTAATTGGATATTTCGTTCGTTGACAAGTGTCACATCGTTGCACATATGTTAAGGCATCTTGATGTAGAGTTGGCCACCACATTCCAGCAAAGAGGATCATTTTTGCTGTTTTATCTATAGAGAAGTGCCCTCCTGCAGCTCTTGTATGTGCCATCTCTAAGACAGAAAGATATTCGTCTTCATGAATGCACATTCGTAATTGATTATCTCTCCCTCGCTTGAAAAGTTGTTTTCCTATAATGGCATAATCCTTGCTTTGTTCTACAAGTGCACGTTTCCTTGCTATAGTGGCTCCTTCTCGGTATTCTTGGGTCTTTAAGAACTTTACCAGAGGCATGCTCCATCTAGGTGCTACTGTGGAGTAGCATAAAGTAGAGTTCTCATCTGGGTTTTGTTCTTGACAGGTTTGGCATGCTGATACATAGTTATGCGCATCCCTCTGCATGGTTGGCCAGTATATACCTAATCTCCTCAATGTTTGCCATGTTCCGTTTGCATTCAAATGAGTTTTCCATTGATTCACATGTGCTTTTTGAAGCCACATTTCCTGTTCCTCCTCTTCAACGCATCTCATTAACAATCCATTTGAATCTTGGTGGTACAAACTTCCTGCAATGATATGAAGGCTTTTAGTCTTCCATAGGTCTTGGGTTCGGTTTGGTGTGATCCCATCTTTAGGTCCATGTGTAAGTATAGGGATCAACTTTTCTGCCCATTGGGGACATACTTCCAGGTTAAAAAGGTATGTGTCTGGCAGATCATCGGGTACTCCTATGGGTGGTTCTCCATGGGTCATTCTGGATAAGTGATCTGCTCTTATGTGGGTGTTCCCTTTCTCGACTACTACCTCAAAATCAAATTCCATTAGTAATAAAAACCATCGCACTAGTCTTCCTATATTGCAAGGTTTATTGACTAAGTACAGTAGGGCTTGATGATCAATGAAGAATTTGAATTTGTTTGCCAACAGGTAATGTTTGAACTTTTTCACTGCGTACACCATCCCTAGGCCTTCTCTCTCAGTGGTGGTATAATTGCATTCTGCTTGATTTAATTGTCTACTGGCATAGGCTATAGGGTGGTCAAGCTTTCCTGTATCTGCAAGTTGAGCTAAGATGCAACCAATGGCAAACTTGGAAGCATCCACATGAATGTGAAATGGCTTATTCCAGTTAGGTATTCGAAGGATTGGTGCTGAGCTCAATCGATTCTTTAACTCATTAAAGGCTTTCTCACATTCCTCGGTCCAGTTAAACTGTGTCAATAATGCATAGAGAGGTCTAACAATTATGGCATACATATGTATAAATCTTCGATAGTATCCACAGTGTCCCATAAATGCTTGAACTTCTTTAGCATTCTTTGGTTTTGGTAAATCGAGAATTACTTTGATTTTGTCTTCATCAGTTGAAATTCCATTTTTAGAGACAATATGTCCTAAAATTTTTCCTTGTCTAACCATGAAGACACATTTTTCTGGATTGAGGCATACTCGATATTGTCTACACTTGGCAAAGATCTTTTCTAGTTCAGGGATGTGCTCTGATCGTATAGCTGAATAAGTACAAAGATCGTCCACGTATACCTCCATACTTTTTCTCAAGAACTCTTTGAACACGTGGCACATCAATCTTTGGAAGGTGGCTGGGGCATTAGTTAGACCAAAAGGCATGACTCTAAAGGCATATACTCCCCATTCAGTTGCGAATGTTGTTTTATGTTGGTCCTCAGGAGCAATGGCTACCTGATTATACCTTGAAAAGCCATCCAGAAAGCTATAAACTTCCTTCCCTGCCACTCTTTCCAATAGATGATCCGTAATTGGTAATGGGTAACTATCCCTGATGGTTGCAGCATTTACTTTCTTCAAATTGATGCACACTCTTAACTTTCCATTGTTTTTCGGTACAACCACCAAAGGTGACACCCATTCCGTGTGTTCAATCTCGTATATGAATCCAGCATCTAACAACTTGTCTATCTCTTCCTTTATCTTTGCTGAATACACATCATTGTAGGTATATGGTCTTTGTTTAGAAGGTCTGGCTTCGGATGTCATAGGAATTCTATGGGCACATATAGATGGATCTACTCCTTTCAAGTCTTTGTAGGTCCAGGCAAAAACATCTCGATATTCCCTTATGAGGCGTATTAACTCTTGTTCTTCCTCCATTGAGACATCCTGTCCTATGAAAGTACACCGTTCTTCTCCTTCTTCTAACGTTACTACTATCTTCTTAGTTTGTTCTTTATTGTCATAAGCTATTCCTGGCTGTGCCTCTCTTTTAGGCATTTGAATAGCAATTTTTCTCTCTTCTACTTCATATTTTTTGAAGTGGGCTGGCACTTCAAACTGATCTTGTGGCTTGTTTTCTTCACCTTCTGGCTCTTTATCTAACTCCATTTCTTCTTCCTGTGTAGGCTCTTGGTTGTTTTTGTTAGCTATGGTACCTATTTTTTTATTTTTCTCCTCAGGTTCCATTAGTTCTGGCTCCATCTCAATGCTCTCATAGTCCTCCTTCCATTCTTTCTCTATCACTTCTCCTTCTTCAGCCTCCTGAAGGACTACTACATAGAGACTAACGTCATATCCTTCTTCGTCACTACATTCATTCATAGTTATTACTTCTTCGTTCACACATGCATCGAGGGTCGCTAAAATCTCCATCCAGCCATGAGGTTCAAACTCTTCATCCAAAAAGACTTGAGGCATGTAAGCTGGATCTTGTACCGACCTAGCCACTCCTTGCCTCTGCTGCCATCCCTTTCTCTTATCCTCTTCTTTTTTGGCAGTTTGGCATATCCATAGATGAGTGTCCTCGTTCATCCAAGATTGGTCACTAGAACCTATGCTGTGAATTGACTGATCGTCTTCCTCCTTATGAATTTGATCCCATTGTAAGGGAGGAACATCTTGATATGTATAAGTGTGGAGATTTATTCTCATGGTAGTTCCCTCATGTTGTAGATATACTGCATCTTTTCCCCAATCTTGCACAACCTTTAACTGCCTCATGAAAGGTCTCCCAAGTATCATTTCATAATTGCTCGGCCTTTCAAATTGACATATTGCTAAGGTGTGTTCAAATTCAACTCCGCATGTGGTGAAAACTACTCGTTCCAATAATCCCAAGGGTCTTTCTGTGTGTCCGTCAGCCATTTGTATCTTCATACGTGTTGGTCTTAAAGCTGGTTTTCCCCATTTCTCCCAGATTTCTCTAGTCGCAATGCCAACACCAGCTCCTGAATCTAAGATGGCTTTGGTGGTATATCCCCTATAAGTAATTGGAAGGCAAGTGTTTCCTTCATCTCCCTCACTAAAACCTCCTACCTTATCCACAGGGATCTTTACAGTGTTTACTTCATCAGATATCTCTTTTTCTTCCATCTTGATCTCCAATTGACTGGTTAGTTTCTCCTTCAAATGTGGTTTAACCTTCAACAGTTCTTCCAATGTTAGCGTACAAGGAATTTTTACTTTTTTAAGGTGTTGTATGATGTCCGATGTTTGGATTGATGGGTTCAATTCTTTTTTCCTTAGTGAGGGAATGCGATACAATTCTGAATTATGTTCATACTCCCCTGTATAGTTTGGCAAATCCTTTACTCCGTCATCTCCTTTGTCACTAGGATCCATTGGTACAATTTCTTCTGAATTTAATTTAGGTATTGAACCCTCTATTTCCTCTTCCACTTCTATCTCTTCAAAGGGTGGTTCTGTTCCTTCCACTTTCTTCCATCTGTCTTCCTGGACTCTGGCCCACAAATCTTTAGGCCATTCCCCTTCTACTTCGGGAACAATGGATCCTTCCCTTTTATCCTCACAATAATTGTCATTCTGTGTCTTACTTACTTCAGGTTTTTCGTGTTCATGAGTGATGACGCACTCTTGGAATTCTCTTTCGGCAATTCGGGTATTGGGTAATGGCAATGCAGGTTTCTCTAAGGTTTGTTGAGCAACTTCTATTAATTTTTTGCAGATCTCCAACCTCTCTTTCTCTAGGTCACCTCTTGGATATTCTTTTTCATGTTGTTCGATGGTCGGTCCGACTCTTATTCGTGCCTTGTATGCCTGAATCCACATGGCTAATTCTTCAGGCATGGGATCTGCTAAAACCGATCCTATCTCATCCTTTTTATGCCTCTCCTTTTTGTTTTCTTCTTCATTTTTCTGTTCCTCTTTTGGATTTTGTTCGTTCTTCTCCTTTTCCTTCTTCTGCAGTGACTTCTTTTCTTTTATCCTATCTCTACGGTTCTTCCATCTTTGTGTTCTTTTACTTACAACACTTTTCTCAAGCTCTTCCGAGTCTTCCACTCTCTGAGGCATGGGTGTATTCATCTCTAGGTCACTTTGATTATGTTTCTCAAGTTTTTCTGGGGTCTCTCTAGCTTTGGCTCTTGTTATCGCCTTCAGTGGTACAGTGTATTCCTTATCACTCCCCGATGAATCAATTACCTCTATTACATTGATTTGCACGTTGGATGTAACCTTGTTGGGATTCTTGGGGCAGTCTCTTAAAAGGTGTTCCTTACCACAATCACTACAATAGCCTTCCCAGACTCGTTGTGGTGGTGGTGGGTTTGGCAATGTACATTCTCTGATATAGTGATCACCTCCACATCTATAGCATGGTCCTCTGGGTACAGGCGGTCTGTTCATGGGTCGGGGTGGTAGCGTTGCCCTAGGGGCTGTGTACATTAGTGACACATAGTCCTGCTCATATCCGTATGAACTATCTGGTACTTCCATGCCATAGGCATAGGGTTTGTACAGTTGTCCATATTCTATCATAGAGCTTTCATAATTGGGATATGCTCCTTGACTAGGGTCATAAGACAAGTCATATGCTTCATTACTAGCCAAAGGTGTGGCTGGGACTATCGCTCTCTCTAAGTTTTCTTCAGGTTGAGCTATCTTGACTGGGACAACGTTCTGAGGATGGGGTGGTTGTTGTCCTAGTATTGGTTGTGGTTGGGTGTATCCTTGATACGCATATGGTCGTGGCACTGGTGCCTGCGGCCGATAAGTGGGATATCTAAAGGCTTCACCTCCTTGATCTCTCTGAGGGTATCCGTAAGGTCTCATGTATGGCTGTGTTAGTCTCGCTTGCCTATTGTAAGGGCAGTTTTCTGTGTTGTGATTTGTATATTTTTGTTCTATACTGCAATATTGTAGAGGTCCTGGGACGGTGGGTCTATTATAAGCATAAGCAGGTGATGGGACTACTCCCCTAGTACACAAGTGAGAAGGATGATCACCTCCGCACTACATACATCTTCTGAGCATGGGCACTCTTATAGGGTTACTGGGGTAGTTCCTCTGTCCTTGAACGTTCAGCTTCTTTGCTACCAAATCGGCTATTTCCTCTACATTGTTTTTAGGGATTGATGTGCTACTGGCCGAATCTTCACTTTTCAAACTACCTTGAGGTATTTTCAAATCTTCTGCTAGGTTGTCCTCTAGGTCTATACATTCCTTCATGCATTCTTACAAAGTTTGGACTCTCCTTACATATACTAAAGATCTCAAAGATCCGTTCAACAATCCTTCCAAAAATAATGACACCATTTTATTTTGGGTAGGTCTCTCTTCTACTGGGCATCTGTCCACATACTGCTTGAATCTTCTTGCACCCAATCTCACTGATTCGGTAGGGGCTTGCTTAAAGCTATGGATCAATGATGATGAATTGTTTTTTATTCGAGACTTAGTGAATTCCTCAATCATTTCTTGATAGACTTGTTCCATGTTTTGAAAATTATTAGGGTCCAAAGGCTGGAACCATGCTAACGCAGTGTCTGACAAAGTAAGACCAAAGGACTCATATTGGATCAAGAAGTCTTCTACTTGTTCGGCTTTGATCACTTGTTTAAATTCAGCTATATGATTGTAAGGTTCACTAGAGCCATCATAGTGGTTTCTCATGCATTTGGCAACTTGAATTGGCCTTAATCTTCTTCCTGCTTCGGGCGGTCTAGGCATTACTGGGAAAATTGGTCTTCCTATGGGTATGCCTGGTCCTCTTACTACCGGTGGTCTGACTGGAGCAGGAATTCCATGTCTTGGGTCAACACTTGGTTGAGGTCGGTAATTAGGGTTATTTGTAGGCATTGCAAACTGTACATGTGGTCTGACCGGAATTTGGGTTTGTTGTGTTTGTCCCGACTGTTGATATGAATCATTCTGAGATGTTCCAAGTGGGTTTCTTGAAGTAGTGGCTTGGTCCTAGGGGGGAACACTGGGATATTTTGATATTTCATCTCAGCTCTTTCCAATTCCGTTAAGGGCCAATATCTTCTCTGATTTTTATCCAAATATGTGATGATGGTGGGGAAGTCAGGATCTTGTAACTCATAGATGGTGACAGGATTAGGGGCAGCTTCCCAAATTGAAGAATGTGCTCTAAGAAGATGCTCCATCCCATTGATCAAATACACATCCATTAGGGAGTCATCTTGGGGAATCAGGTCTCCTCTCCATATCCTAGCTACAATAGATCTCCCTCTAGGTGTAGTTACTTGTTCTTCATTCCCTCCTCCATTTAAGTTTGAAGTATTATTTTCTTCACCATGTTCATTAATGTTTTCCGGGTGCTCCGTGACAACATACTGGATATCTCTTTTATCCATGTAAAATCCTCCTACATACTTGACTGCTGGCCTAGGCACTATGTAAGCCTCTGAAGCCTTCTTCAACCTGGCCACTGATCTGTTTAGACCATCCAAATAAATAGGGATCTCATTTTGGTTGATGTTCACATAGTCCAAAGAGGTCCGGTACTCTCCCTCAATGATTGACATCATGCCAATCATGGGTACTGTGTTCTGCATATCCTCTGAAGCCATGGGAATTTCTTCCTCTGACTCACTGGAGGTCTCAGAATAATGTGAACGGCTACTTGGTTCGGCTACACTACCTACAGAAGAGATTACACTTCTTCGGCTTCCTAGGGTTCTTCCGGATCTCAGGTTCATCCACTTCACAGCTCTGGTCAGTCCTTGCTAACCTCTAGCTTGCTGGCACTATTCACTATGGACCCAAAATTCCAGAAAAGTTTTGACTGGGATTTGATTGAAATTGAAGTTTTCAAGTCACGATACTTGACCTCAAAGTTACACGATACACGATCTTTGGTCACAAACGATACACGACACTTGAACACAGACGATACACGATCTCTGGATGCCCACGATACACGATACTTCCACCAAACGATACACGATACCTCACCAGTATCGCGATCTTTGAACCACGATACACGATACTTGGGTCAAAACGATACTCGACACACGACACACGATCTTTGATAGGTATCACGATCGCTGAATGAACGATACACGATACTTGACTATCACGATACGCAAGAGAAACGATACTTGGACCACACGATACACGATCTTTCAAAAAGACGATACACGATCGGTGACAAGTACCGCGATCTATGAAGACACGATACACGATACTTGGCTCACACGATACACGATACTTGTCAAGTATCGCGATCTTCCTAAGACGATACACGATACTTGGACAAAAATGATACTCGATGTTTGGCTCAGACGATACATGATACTTCTCAAGTATCGCGATCGATAGGTCACGATACACGATACACGGTATGTATCACGATCGATGACAGCACGATACATGATCTCTGGTAAGTATCGCGATCCTTGGAACACGATACACGATACCTTGGAAATATCACGATACTCAACCACAGGAGATTCACGATACTTGCTAAGTATCCCAATACTCGACCGCGGGAGAAAGCGATACTTGACCCTTTGCCAATTTTTGAGAGATTTTTTAAGATTTGATTCAATACACTTGTTCTACTAGTTCTTCTACCCTCTCCTCACTCTTTGTATCATTCAAATCACACCTTGTCAACCCCTGTAACTTCTAAACGATACCTGACGCAGATCGTTTGTTCTAAAAATTTGATTTACAGGTAAGAGACCACAACACAATAGTAATGTGCTCACCTTGGAGGCTATTCCAATTCCTTTATCACTCCCCCTTGCTCTGTGCAGCCCCAGATCGCTTTGTTGCTCAAACGCGATACTCGACAGTCACGCTCCACGATACTTGCTCAGAAACACAAGTGACTTACAAAATGACTCGTTTTGGCTTTTATACTTGCCATTCTCTTTCTTTAAAAAAACGAAACTCTTTAGAACAAAGATTGAATTCTACTCTAATGACTTGATCTACTCTCTCACTACTCCTACTCTACTCATTCCACTCACCTCCCTAGATTAACAACTCACTACACACACTCCAAGAATGAGAAGTAGCAAGTGCGGCTGAAAATGACTTACCAAAGAAGAGAAAATCACCACTCCTCCTCTTGCTTCAATGCAAAAAAGCTACTTACCATCACACGAATGCCTCGGTTTGATTCGACACTCCCCGGCAACGGCGCCAAAAAGTGTGTTGACCTAAGTATCAACTTAGGGACTTGTGGAGAAAGAGACTATACCTCAATCCCCCTCAAGTGCATATAGTGGGGATTCACGCTTTTGAATATCAATCCGATGAGTATACAAACCTAGCCGAGTGTATGAGGACATGCAATCAAGTGATGATCAATGCAAATGAACTACTCCAAGAGTGCAAACAAGGCAAAGACTAATCCAAACAAGCTTCAACTGTCGGTCATGGTGTCACGATACTTGGTGCAGTAGCCGTCAGTAATTTGGACTTTTCTCTCAGCTCCGAACTCCAAATATAGCGAATAGCATATGCGTTTCGAAGCTCTCAAGAAGACGCATCCAATGGCTGTAGTTTCACGCAATTCTGACATTCCTACTTCAAGTTATGAGCAAAATACTGAATCACGGGAAATACCTTCCTACACTTCAGCACTTCCTACACTTCGCACACACATTAACTACAGCAAATAAACACTCTCATGGATAGACAACACTTCCTGACACTCTTTCTAAACAATACACATGCATACAAACTCACAAAGAAGAAGATACAGAGTGAAGAAGACACAAATTCGAGTTTTTGTGCTCTCTATTCTCACAATGGCAAAAAGTCTTTTACAAAGAGTCACATTTGACTTATATACTTGTGCCCTAAAAATGGTACTTTCACACAAGAGACCGGCACTTTATTCACTAAAAGACTAATTTCCTACTATTTTACATGAGTAAGCTTCTAATCTTCTATGGGGATGCATGTAGAGGACTCCTCTAGTGCATTTACAACGGAAAATATATTACAAGAGTGATTATGATACAAAGATGTAATATCCGAATCGGAAAATTTTGGGGCCCGTCTTTTTCTCTACCTTGTGCTTTCTTTCGCTCTGCAACACTCTCCCCCTCTTCGTCTCTGTCGTCCCTTGACAGGCTTTACTTCTTGTCTTTAGTTTGTTGTCCGCATGCATCTTTTGGTCAGTTTTGCCGTCTGGTTGGACTGGCATTCCGTTTTAATGGCCCTCTTGTTGATTTTTCTTTTACATCCTCTCGGCCTGATGCATTTGTACTGCCTATCCTTTGCTTTTCATCACCCGCAACCCTTGGTCAGTTCTACCTAATTCTTGATCTTGCATTACGTTTTAGAGGCGCTTTGGTTTGTCCTGGTTGCACTCATCGGACCCTGCTGTATTATTCAAGCCTAGTCACTTTCTTTTCCCTGCATGCAACCCTTGCTCGATTTTACCTGTTTATAAAACAGGTGTTCAGTTTTGACGGCCTCTTCTTAATTCTTATTTTACATTCTCTGGACCTGATGCATTGGTTTTGCTTGTTCTTTTCTTTTGCTCGCCCGCAACCCTTGGAGTTTGACTGACTACCTGATAGTCGTAGTCTAATTCACCTATAACCTCCTTAATTCTGGGTTGCTGTGTTAAGTCGGGTTGCCACGCATGCCATCAGTGCACATATGAGGATGTAGCTCGTAAGCCTTGATCTGAATCCTCTGTAACTCAAGAGGTTGAAGCACCCTCATATGTGATACTTGTTGGCCCTAATTCCTCCTTCCAGCTGCGTGCTTTTCCTTGGTGTGTGTGCCCCTGTGGGGCTCTGTGCAGAGATGGGTGTTGCGCCCCTACGGGGCTTCTTGCAGAGATATATCTTCAGATATTCCTTTTTAGTGAAGCTTCTTTCGTTGTCTTCTTCTTTTCTTCCGTTTACTTGATTCTCCCTCAACAACATGTCAAAAAAATCCTATTATAATGGAAAAATCACATTTCGAGTACATAACGTCCCGAACTGCCATCGTTTTCTGATTACTATAAACAATCTCTTACCAGAACTGGGAATACATAAATCTCCACTCTGAAATTTGCTAGAATAACCAAGTAATATGGATAAAAACTCACATCTAGATGCACAAAATCCATTAGAAAAACCAAGTAATGAGGATAAAATCTGAAATGCAGATGCACAAAACCCAGAAATCAGAAAAAAATTTGCACCAGATCTAGACACTATTTTTCGACTCTAATGAATTCTCTGAGAGTAAACATGTGAATGGCATAGCGAAATCACGTCTATCAAATCATCAAAAGTCTGCTTCTATAAACCCACGAAGGAAATGAAGGCGCGGATGGTTTCACAATGTTTCAGAGGTAGACATTCTTGCAAATGTTAAGTCAGATGGAGAAAACTCTCTCTCTCTCTCTCAGAGGTACACATCTGCGAAAAGAAAAAACATTCGGTAGGACTCTGAATCATATATTTATATATATCCAGATACATACGCAGATATTCACGAGTTCACTTAACTCACACATAACGCAGTATTACTCATGGAAATTGTAACTTGTTCATGCACATACTAACTTCACCTACACTCGTCACATTTCACTTTCACATATCATTTAGATTACTCCACTTCACTTACGTACGTACGCACAAAATAATTTATGAAGATTAGTTTAAAAGTTAAGGCTCAAAATAATTAAATATTTAAATGACCTAAGACATATAGAAAGTCATCACATATAGGACGATGAAAATGCACATTTAATAATGGTCTAATCTCATAAAACAATCCCATATAACACATATATTAGTCCTTATAAATAGAAACACACACACACACATACGATATATATACACATATGCTCGTTTCAGAAAAACTAACCAATTCATAGGTTCATTTAGAACTCCATAAATATATCTATGCTTAGGTTAGTGAAAACACTCATAAACACAAAGAAATAGGTGCACACAAATGAATCTTTTAGGTATTCATATGTAAATACATACTTATAGCAAAAAATCACATTTTCATCTACTCTTATAAATATATGAACACATACCACATCAAATGCATTTAAGATATAAATACAGATTCATATCCCTACAATCATAGGCACATAATTATCTTTTAATTGTTAACCTCATATGATCCTAAATACACACAAATTCACTGATGAACATAAAAAAGTTGGGCCTAAGCAAGAGTTCAATTGATCCTCTATTCTGAATATAGTTTCCTCTTTTTCCTGCAGGTATCTAAAAGAAAAAAAAAATTAATCAAATTAAATCAAAGCATTAAAAAATATGAGAGAGAGATATCATTTAACCGGCTCCAAAGCAAAATATTTTTATTTTTCCATACGACAATTAAAGTGAGGACATCCTTTCGACATCTGCCCCCACCAAACCTGTACATCGCTCTCGATGGGCCAACCTGCAGTTCAATAGGAAAGCAGTATCAAATTCATATATTCATGTATACATGCATACTAACATGCATGCACATGCACTTACATCATATACATGCATATGTACTTTACTCATGCACATGCATACACATGCTTATATGCACATGTATAAACTTTAATATAAATATGCACTCTTACATGCATATATGCAAAACTCACTTCACATGCAACATGTATAACATTCTAACACATTCAACTTTATATGCACAAACACTAATACACATATCCTAACTTATATGTATATATCTCTAACATATATGCATATACTAATTTCTTTCACTCATGCACAAGCATTATTAATCACTCATGCATACTACACATGCATATATGTATACATCACACACTCATGCACATGCAAAAAAACACACATGCATAGTCATGCATATTCATGCATATACACACACATGCACATACCTCACTCATGCATATGCATACATTCACACACTTATTTATATATACATGCACACTCAGATGCTTATGCAAAAACACACGTGCATACATACAAAATTCTATCACACATGCTTATTATATATATGATATGTTTTTTATACTTTGAACTGGAAAAGATACCCGATACATCTTGGATTCTCCCTCTTAAATGAGCATTATACAAAAACTCATATCTCACGCTTAATCTCCTTTTAGGAGATGTACTTGCACACACATATACATACTAATACACATTGTCTCATTGATATCTTGAGAGTAGAAATGTCGAACACACATTAGATTCTTTATGTCTCGTGGTCTCTCAAAAAGGTGCACATATACACATGCTATAGTTCATCATAGCTCATTAATATCTATCATAGCTGGCTCTCTTAATCTCATGCTCTCTCTCTCTTTTCTCTCTCTCTCTCTTTTCTCTCTCTCTCTCTTGAAGCGGCTGTTGCTACTAGGAACACTACTGCCATAACCAGCAATGTGAATGTGAGTTTTTGGATGCAACATTTTACCAAAATGCGCACACAACCATTCCTGACATATGAACACTTTTTATCGCGTTCCCTATCTCTCTCTGAAGGCTAGCTTTCTCTTTCTGCTGTTGCTGCACCAACTTGCGCATCTCATCTTGCTTCTCTGCGTTGAAGAAGTTCTGTGCTAACGGCATTCACAACCATTCCTTTCACTCGCTTACAAGAGCACTTCATTCCTCAAACGATTTCCGTTTACATGAGCTCCAAGGAGAACAATTCTCATTCTCGAACTTTGTTCTGCATGTTCAATTACAAAAGAAAATAAGGTGCTCATTAAAACGTATATCGCAGCCTCGCAGGCTACAGCTAGTCAAGCGCTTCGCTACACATTTGTGGATACATCTGCTAAAGGAAGTGGAGGACGTGGACCTTGCGACCAAACATCGGAAACCTCTATCTCTCAGAATTTTCTGCACAATATCTGTAAGATTTGTCTCTGGAAAGTAGTGTGGCTCAAAGCTGTCTAAAATTCTATCCTCTTTTGCGTCATCTAAGATGTATCATTCTTAAGGACATGAAGAAGAACTTGAGAACTATCAAGTATCTTTGTGTACGCCAACTCAACTTCCTAGATGGTTTTTTCATATTCATGAAAATAAGCATACTTGCAAGATAGACTATCATCAATCTATGAAGTCGCTTCGTTAGAGCCACCATCTCTCTCTCCATCTCACAGACACACGACCTACACAACTCTATATTATCACATGACCTGCATATCTACAAATTTCCTGTTGTTCTTAAGGCAAAGAATACCCAACAACGAAACTATTCAAGATTATCGAGATATGACTAAGACATGTCAAAAAAATCCTATTATAATGGAAAAATCACATTTCGAGTACATAACGTCCCGAACTACCATCGTTTTCTGATTACTATAAACAATCTCTTACTCATAAATATATCTATGCTTAGGTTAGTGAAAACACTCATAAACACAAAGAAATAGGTGCACACAAATGAATCTTTTAGGTATTCATATGTAAATACATACTTATAGCAAAAACTCACATTTTCATCTACTCTTATAAATATATGAACACATACCATATCAAATGCATTTCAGATATAAGTATAGATTCATATCCCTACAATCATAGGCACATAATTATCTTTTAATTGTTAACCTCATATGATCCTAAATACACACAAATTCACTGATGAACATAAAAAAGTTGGGCCTAAGCAAGAGTTCAATTGATCCTCTATTCTAAATATAGTTTCCTCTTTTTCCTGCAGGTATCTAAAAGAAAAAAAACATTAATCAAATAAATCAAAGCATTAAAAAATATGAGAGAGAGATATCATTTAACCGGCTCCAAAGCAAAATATTTTTATTTTTCCATATGACAATTAAAGTGAGGAAATCCTTCCGACATCTGCCCCCACCAAACCTGTACATCGCCCTCGATGGGCCAACCTGCAGTTCAATAGGAAAGCAGTATCAAATTCTTTTTGAAAAATATTTCTTGAATTATTTTCAAACTTATATGAAATATGCTCCTAAAGGTAATTACATCTTTTAATATTCAAGGAAAACTTTTAAAATTATGCAAACTTGAATCACAAACTTTTTCGCTCAATGCATGAAATTGAAAACAAGTTTTAGAAAGTCCCATAGAAATCAATTAGAGAATGTGGTACTTGCTCTTCTATTAACCCGTTCAAAAGTAATAAATATTTATATAAATGGTCTATCCCTCATTCCCTAGCCACTTGCCATAAGATGCATCTAACTAATTCCTCTATAGCATAAATCTGCCTCATATTGCCCGTATAGATTTTCAGAAGTGGTTTCGAGATGTACTACTTTATGCATCTTTCTTTTCTTTCTTCGCAACTTTTTTGTTAGAGGGGAAAGGCTTAACCCCTAATCAGAGCAGAGGTTCTAGAGGAATGCTATAGTGGGAACTAGGATCTCATTAGCTAAATGGTTTGGAAGCTAAGGTATCCTACCTATATAAAATAAGCTTACTTCTACTAGGAATCGCAAGTCAAGTGTTCCCTCTCCTATCCTTATGAAAGCCATAGGGTCTCTAATTCTTATCTTCTCTTCATACACATTCCTACTTCAGTTTTAAATTCATTGTTTCATAAATTTAATAATCTTCCTTTCCTATCAGAAGGATGTACATATCTACTCATGAAATGCATCAATAAAAAATCATATTAGCAACTAGAAGATAAGTAAAGTTTAGAACTCTTTCACCTGATCATTTTTATTCATCTTCATTGTCGTCCTCCAGAAAGTCTTCGTCAAATTCGAATTTACTGCTTTCTCTTCTTCTAAACAGTTTGATTCTTTTTCCTGCAATTAAATTTCTTAAAATAGAACCATCAAATTCACGTAATTTATATGTACCCGTTTCATAAACTAAAACAACAACATAAGGTCCGAACCAACGTTTAGTTAGTTTTTGACGTGCATCGTATTGAGTATCAAACGTACCATCATACACAAGCACCTAGTCACCACTCTCTATTGATTGCGGCCTTAGTCTATGTTTCTTATCAAAATATAATTTATTTTTCAATCTAAATGTTTTTAATTTTTTTATTGCTTCTTTAAGATTTTCATTTCCTTGTTTTAATTGCTTAATTCGAAGTACTAATAAGTCTTCTCTTGAAATATTATCTTTCCAACCTAAATTCAATCAATTAATTATCTGAGTATGAACGAGAAATAATGGTTTCTGACAGTACATGAGTTCAGCTGGCATAAAACCAGTTGTTCTCGTGTACGTCATTCTATCAGCCCAAAGAGCAAATGGGAGATATTTTGGTCATTGACCAATATCTCCATGGCAAGCTTTCGAAAGGGCAGCTTTCGAAATGGCCTTCACTATGGAAGGATGACCTCGTTCTATTTAGCCATTTGCTTCTGGGTTATAGGCACTCGTAAGAGACAATCGAATCCCATGCTGTGCAAAGAATTCTCTCGCCTCTCTCGCATCTAGCTCACCTCTATCTGCTACTACTTTTTCTATATATCCAAATCTGGATAATACTTCTTCCAAAAGGAATACGCATACATTATAAGTAGTACTGGAATGAAGCGATGTACCTTCGACGTGGTTTGTCAAATCCTCTCGTGCAAGAACAATATATCTCATGCCATTATTGCTTTTAGGCATGGTCACAAGGTCAACTACCCACTTGTAATAATACAAGGTGGATAGGTTGGGTGCAGGGGATCTTTATGCTTGACAGAGGAATGTAACTGGCACGTACTACAAGTGCTCACAAATTCTTTAACAGTTACGTACATCCTCGGCCACCAGTAGCTTTCCCTAATCTTTTCATATGTAGCTACAAAGCCTTTATGACTAGCCCAAAGGCTTTCGTGCATCTCTTGCATAACTTGCACTTGAAAAACCTTCAAACCTAGTACTCTTTGAGGGTTTCGAACCTTTCCTCTAGCATGTCTCCAAAGATATCCATCTTTCAAGAAGAAGTTGAAAGACTTCTTCCTGATGTTCCAAAATCGATTTGAAGACCAGCTTGGGGAAGGTTGAAACAAACTCAGATAGTTTCCTGTATCTCGTCACTCTCCTTCATAATCACATTCTCTAAATCTCTCATACACATAGGTAGATGTTTCATAATTTATTAAATTAATATGATTATTTAATGCTTCACTATTGTTGTCGAATTTTGCTCTTGAAAGCATATCAGCAACGGTATTATGTTTCCCGGCTATATGAACAAAAGCAGGATTAATGAATTTAATATAGGCTATCCATCGCAACATAGCTATGTTTGGAGATGAACAATTAGCTATTAAACCTATTAACGGAAGACAATCGGTCTCTACTATTACATTAGCTCCTATAAAGTATTCTTTATCTGTTTTCAAAGCTGTAACTAATCCCCACAATTCTCTCTTAATTTGCGGGTAATTCTTTTGAGTATCATGAAGAAGCTTTGCTGCAAAGGGAACTACGTACCTTTGCTCCTCTTCATCATCCTGCCCAATGACCTAGCCTATACCAATAGGACTAGTGTCAACGGTTAGGATTACAAGCTTATTTCCTGTATAGTCAATACGTTTCAAAATAGGAGCATTGATAAGCAATTGCTTTAGATGCCACATAGTTCTGGAATGCTCATCAGTCCAAAAGAATTTATTTCTTTTTCTCAATAAATCATAAAGCGGATTCGCTACATGAGCAAAGTGAGGGATCCAAATGACATAGAAAACACATGCACCTAGGAATCTCCTTACTTCACTTACATTGTGACATCTCTCAGAAATCCTACTAATGGCATCAACTTTTGCTGGATAGGGTCTACGACCATAATGGCCACATAAATGCCCAACTATTAGCACTTCATTAACACCAAAAGTTGATTTCTCTAGGAAGAAAGTTAGTCCAACCTCTTCAAATCTTTCAAATATCTTTTCACAATCTGAAATATGATTAGAAACAAACTTTCTGCAACCAGATGAATCTAAACTTTCATCCTTTTCCTTTTCCACACATCCTTTTATTGGAATGTCATCAATAAAAGGCATCGTCACTTTTGGGATAAAGTCATGTAGGACCAGATTCATAGCATTCATCATGTGCGCCACAGAATTCATTGCTGCTTGTGGTAAAGTACACATACGTACTAAACCCAAAGGAGTCTTCATCGTGGTCACATCTCGACTCTCAATTGCTAATTGAAACTGATCGTACCCTGAATACACGTCTCCCATTGAATAGATAGAGTGACCGGCAAATGCCTCGACAAACTCATCTACAATTGGACCCGTTCCTACATTCCTAATAGTGACTTTATTCACAGGCTGCAGGTCCTGAATAAAGCGTAGCTTCCCACTCTTTTTCGGTACCGTGAACCACCTATTAGAGTACAGTGCTGAGGATGGTTCCAAGATTCTCATGGCAATATTCTCCTTTAACAGTCTCATTAGCTCAGTTAAATGAGCCTTTGGGACTGGAATCGGACGAAGATTCCAAGGAATATGTGGTAGTATGAAAATAATCACTGGAGCTACTAACTTTGGGTATGCACATCCTATCTCATGTGGGAATAAAGAAAATGCTTTACCATGACGAACAATCATCTTGGTAAACTGCTCTTTTTCAATTTGAGAAAGAAATTCATCACCGAATTTAATAATTTCCTTACTCTCCTCAGTGAATATGTGACCTATCTTAGATCTATCTCTAATAATAGGATCATTTGATACTCGATGAAGTATGTCATGACTATCTTTGGGTAAGGGTTGAGCTACAGGCTTTATTTTCTTTTCTACAGTTTTGTATTTGGTTTCTATGCTAACTTTATGTTCTAGGATAAATTCACTAATAATCTCATACTCTTGAATAGAGCTAAGAATTATCATATTTGATTCTAAATTTTCATGAGAAACACTTTCTAGCTCTTCTAATAAAGTAGAACTTTTTGATAATTCAATTATACACTCAATTTTCTCGTCACTTGAAATTGATCTGGATTTTCTGAAATATTTTTCAGTTTGTTTTCTAAATGTCTTTGTAAGGTTTTCCTTAGTAATATAATGCAAGCTAGTTGTAGGAGTACAAATTAGATAATTTTCAAATTTATGTTCATTGATAGGCGAGACATCAAAACAATATCCACTATTGTCTCGCTCAATAGTGGAGTCTAGAAGAAATTTTGATCATAGTACGCTCCATATTCTCTTACAGCCAGTGGATCATCACAAACATGATTGATCGAGTCAATGAGATTTCTTCTTAAGCTCTTCCTATTTCTAGTGTGGTTTGGGCAAACCATCATAGGTCGCAAAGAATCCATCCCTGATTTGGATCTAATTCTTGCATACGCTGATCCGTCGTTCATTGCTTTTGTTTCCATTCTCATTTCAGCTATAAATGGTTGTCCAAGAATCACTTCATACGAACAATTATCTTGAACGAAGAAGTGAAACTCTTCTCAAATGCCACCTATCATTATAGGCACATTTGCACATGCTCCTAATAAAATGCTAGAGCCATTTTCAGTTGTTCTCATCTGCCAACCATGCTCTTTATCGATTGACCATCTAAATTTGTCAAAGAACTTTTTTGAAATCACGTTTATCTCTGACCCCGAGTCAATGAGAGCCAAAGCTAAACATGAATCCTTCTCATCACCGATTCTAATCTTCACTTCTGGTGTGCCTCATGCCCAAAAGGTAGAATTGTATTTACTTTCACTCTTTATCATTTCTTCATCAGGTTGTATAGGTCCTAGAAATTTTTTATTTACACTACCCATAGTAAATTCTTCATCATCCTCATAGTCACTTTCACTCAATTTAACTGCATCATTCATAGCTAGGGTTTCCTCTGCTACGTCTTGCATGTCCTCGTCTTGTGGCAAAGGAAAGCATCTTCTTCTAATAAGTCGAATAAAACTATCCTTGTACTCCGGTTTCGCTATGGAAAACACTTGCTCAAGTGACATCGTTACTTGACTTTTTAGAAGAATGTCATTTAAAATCTCCATAGCATCATTTTTCTTTTCGAGCTCAGAAATCATAATAGCACGTGGAGCTCTTCTTCCTTTCTTCTTTCCTATCTCTTCATTTTGCTTTTGATCCTCTTTATTTTCAGGTTTAGAGGTTTCTTTTTCTTTTTTCTTCTGTTCTTCTTGAGATTGAACATTTTCATCGGTCGGCTTTTTGCCTTCCTTTATCATTTTTCTCTTTTCTTCTTGAGATAAATTTGATTCATCAAACTGAACTTTTTTGTTAGTTTTCTTTTCATCTTCTCTTGTTTGCCTCCTAGTTACTCTCCTATCACCTTCTTCTACATCGTCCTGCACATTTTCTTGCCTCCGTTTTTCCTCAACACTGGCAATGTGAGAAAAAACAGAAGATTGATCTACAGGAGATTTCCATGCGGTCTTGTACATTATCTCGTCTCTAGCTCGTACCAGTGCCTCTATTGAATATGGATTTTGGCTAGGCATTGAAGAAGGCCTATCCTCGACCGGCTCTAGTCTTGCAGCTGAAGTACTGGCAATTGCATCTGAGATTGTTAAATTTTCATAAAGCTTTTTCATTCCTCCTTTGCCCCAATTGACGGACAAAGGAAGACGTGACCTAAAGTCACATAATCTTCTATCTATTTCTACGACTAATTGATTTGCCTTAGCGCTTTTTAATTCTTCACAAGCAAATGTTGGGTGCTCTTGACTATCGCACCAAACACAACGCTTCCCGCCAGTCCCTCTTTTCTCATTATTTCTTTGAAAGGGTGGCTGTACAGCAAACTGAGGAGCTTGCTGAGGAGCAAACTGAGGAGCTTGCTGAGGAGCAAACTGAGGAGCTTGCTGAGAAGCAAACTGAGGAGCTTGCTAAGAAGCAAATTGAGGAGCTTGCTGAGAAGCAAACTGAGGAGCTTGTTGTGCTGCTGGCTGAAAGACTGGTTGAGGTGGAACATACTGAGGCATAACTGGTTGAATAAGCGGTGCTTGCCCTGCACCACTACTACTAGGCCCTGAATCATTAAAGCTCATGGAGTAAACTTGTTTATTTAAATTAGCAACCTCTTTTGAAAGAGATGCCTACATGTTCATGACATTCTCCATCTGTTTACATAGAATATCTATTTGAAATTCTATGGGAGCTTTAGTGGCAGCTGAATTATTAGCCGTAGCCATAGTAGCAGGCATTGGCATGTCAACTTGCCTTATAGCAGGAGTCTCTCTAGGCTGAGAAGCATTAGGTCTAGAATATAAAATCGTTTGCCTTTGCTTCATTTGAGCAACAACCTCTATCTTTTTTTTGAACTTTTCCTAGTCATCAGTTAGCCCATACCTTTTTCTTGGCTCCTCTATTCGCCTTTCAATTTCAGCCCTATCTTCAGGATTAAGTATCTTAAGAAAATATATAATTACATATGGATTAATAACATTTCTATTATCTTTGGGAAGTTGAGCCAGACGTCTCATAAACTCACCATGAAGATGAGTTAAAGACTCATTGCTCTCAACAGTGTTTAACCAATGCAGAAAACCTTCCCGACTGTGCTGGCTAAAATCCTAGAGGTAGAACATTTTATGTAGTTCTTTTCTAAATTCCTCCCAAGGTTTGTTGGCGTGTTCTTGTATAGTTTCTAGAATTGAACTAGAAACTACACGGCCAAAGTATTTAACTAGCATATCATCAGGTAATCCCTGGATTTGCACTTGCTCCTCAAAAGCATCCAGGTATTCCATAATGTTCAATCCAGTAAATTTTCCTTTTTCTTTTAGAATAGCTTGGACTGTACATGTCCCTTGCTTTTCTATCATCATGTTCTTGAACATCTCCTCCATCTTTCATTCTTGATAATGCTTCGAATGGAGAAGAAGTTCCCTAATAGCCGGCTATAATTGCTCTCTAAATTGCCTAAATCTATCACTAGTTGATAAAGCCAGGGATGGCTTTACCCTAGTCCTAGGCTTCACTAATTCTAATCTTCTTTTCTAAAATAATTTTTGATTTCTAAAACCTAAATTTTGACTTATCTCTTAACTTACTCTTTTTGAATTTAGAACTTTTTTAGAGTTTTTAAATTTTTAAAACTTTTTGAATTTTAAAGGGTTTTTTAATGAGGTAAAATAGTTTTTCTTGATTTAAATCCTTTAATTTACTTTTAATTTCTTTAATACTAATTTCTCTGAAGAAATAAAAGCATTAACTATAAGTCAAAAGAAACCTAAATTTAAACTATTTTTATGCTATAAGCTTCCTTTTTATGCAATAAAAATAAAGCAAACAATCTTTCTTTTTCTAAAAAATAAAATCTTTTCTTTTTGATGATGCAAAAAATAATAGCTTTCCCTAAAATCTAAGATGCAGATATTTAAATGCTTTAAATAAAGATTATCTTTCTTAAATAAAAAAGAAAGGTTTAAATACTCTTTTAATGCTAATATGAAGGTGCTTAAATCCTAAGGCTAATGAAAACAACTTTCTTTTTAAGTGATGTGTGTAAACTAAAAATAAAGAACTTAAAATAAACACCTTACTTGATGATTTCTTGTTGAAGAGGCTCTAAAGTGAACGTTAAACAATCTTAAACACAAAACTAAAGTGACTGTGAATATGTCTTGTTCCTCTTGAATGTTGATGGGGGGGGGGGAGAAATGACGAAGCTCCACTGGTTGGAAATCCTTCTTCCCGTGGAGGCGCTCAGGTCTTATGACCAGCCCTTAACACCAAGGGAAAAAAGGAAATAGCAAACTCTTCACGTTTTGTCACTGCTTCAATCTTCAATTTCCTGCATACAAGAAGAAGATGAAATTAACAATTTAAGTTAAAACTAAAAATACAACGTAAGCCCTAGGCACACTATCGTCATGCTTCACGTCGGGTTCACCAAGGTTGTCGTAGAGGGGTGTGAAGGGAGGCAGATGTTCATCTAAAAGATTCATGCTAACCTAACCATGTGACTGCACGCTGTCGTGAAGTTTTTATCTCCACTAAATCACTCTCAAGTTCATGAGGAGGACTCATACTAGAAAATATTTCAGAACAAAGAGGCCTTGGAGAGCCTTGTGAAAATGCAGCGAACTTGAGTTTCTGAAGAGGATGTTACAAATCCATGTGAATTGAAGGCATCGAGCATATTGCTAAAAGAAAAATCGGAGGAACCAGTCCTTCTGTCGTATGGGCTACATCCTCATGATTGCCACGTGGATCTGCTTGTGGAACGTGTGTAAAATGCTAACTGTCATTGCGCAGCTCGAGGGGGGGCTTCTGGTCATCTTCAGGCAATAGAAGGCTATATACGACATGACCAGGCAATAGAAGGCGATATGCCACAGAAGGAGAAGGCTATATACCACAGAAGGAGTTTCCTCCATCTCTGGGTTGGAAGGCTCCTCAAGAAGTTGAAAACAGTTTCAATGAATTCGATTCTAAGGATCGAGTTGACAAGTCTATGAAGAAAAAGAAACTTCATTCTCTTCAAGGGAATACTGTACTGCTCATCCTTGAACCGGATGATTTAGAATATATAGACTTTAGTGCTTCGTGGTCGACGGCGGCAGAAGAATTGTGTAAGGCGGAAGCTTGTGGAGAAGGAGTCGCATGTGGATTCGAGAAAATGCAGTCCAAGGGAAGAATTCAAACAATGTAGGATTGAAGTGCAATCTGGGGTAATTGGAAGAGAGACCGCGGTACAACATATCAGAGCAGAGTACCTTCAGAACAAGCTTTTTAGAGCTATTCTCAGATGGAAGAGCTACGACGAAGATGCAGACATCATTGCTTGTTTAGAGCTTCTTGTCGGTTGGAAGAGAGAAAACAAAATACATCGGAAACAGAGAGGAAGAAGGCTGGCGACTTTGGAATTCAAGATAACTGTGTTATTAACAAGTGCATCCGAGAAGAAAACATGGGAAAATCAAGGTGCTGCTGAAACGGATTAAGCACAAAGAAGATTAGCATGGTTGCTGCCCTTGGATGACATGCACGAGCTTGGAGAAGAGTCTGTTGGCAGAGGAAAATTGAAAGAGGCCTCGTCTTTTTCAGAAGAATAGGAGAAAACACAGAAGTTGCAAGTTTATGACATGGAATTCGGAACCTAATCGAAGGAGGCAAATAGTGATCGGCAAGATGATAGCCTCGTGGAAGCTGGAAAGGTCCCCAAGCTACGTAATGGATTTACAGACTTTTTGAATGTTCGAAGCGATTCTCTGCTTAACCGAATCGGGTGACTTGATGCAACTGTGGCCATAATGGAAAAAAACTTCTCCATCAGAATTATCAGAGCCATTGAATAGTCCATCAAAAACAAGTCCTCAATTGAAGCATGTTTCGTCTCCATTGAACACCCCTTTTGGCTTGGATGAAAGACGGAAACCCACAGAGTTTGTGCTTGAAGTGGTCCAAAAGAGAGGCACCTTGGTGGAACGGGTCTCTGATCTGGAGAATCGGGTTATGCAGACCAGCTAATCATAAGCAAGAAAGACAAAGGGTATGGACCATAGAACATGTTTTGTTTCCGGCATTGAGATTATTCTTGAAGCCTCCAAAACACATGGCAACTGATGGAACAGCTATCCAGGTCGCTTCACTTGAAAATCTGTATAAAATTTTTGAAAGATGCTGATTTAAAAGAGGGAAGCCAAGAGATTTCTATGTTATATCGAGTCCAGTATCAGCTGATTAGTGGAAATACTCCACCTGATGTCAGCCACGTTTTCTATACCATTCAGCTGGTCTCTTGTATCAAATATCAGCTGAAGATCAGTGAGAATACTAGACCTGAATGTCAGTGATGTCTTTTCTACTATTGATGTGGTCGACCATCAGCCAAAGATGTGTGAAAATTTTACATCTGAATGTCAGCCATATTCCAGTTCACATTCTCTGAAGCTGTGACCACACTTGTTTCAATGAAGCCTTTTGATGGGGTTTACTCATCTCTGGAGGTTGTAAGGCTCCTGTCAATAAATTAGTCAGAGTAGATTCGTCTAACCCTGCTGGAAGATTGCATGCATTTTTTTGCACAAAAAGGAAGCAAACCCATTAAGTAGTGACAAAGAATTGGCTGCCACAAGACGTGCTGTTCGGCAAAGACGCAACCCCAATGATGGTGCAGACCTTACGAGCGTGCAAGAGCTGCTGGCAACTATCGATCAAGAAACACATTCAGCAAAGAGCTTATGTATCAACAGACTCTCCGACGATTTGGTCGTTTCAATGCCATGAGCTTAACAAATCCTGCTCCAATTCAGGATCTTGTCCTTTTAGCTCTAGATGAAGAGGAGCGCCTTGGGCGGTGGACAGAAGCTGATGGCTCAAAGGATGAAATTGCAAAGCTTAACACACAGATTCTATTGAGCAAAGCTGACATGTTGCGGGAGTATTTTGTATTTGACCGGATTCTGCAGGAAATAAAAGGAGTGCTTTGAGACATTTGCTGCTGCTCTGGCCGATTTTTATGCAATGCATCTTCCAATGTTGCCTAACCCTGCAGATGATGGATTGGATTTCTTTAAAGCTAGCAATGGAGATCATTCTTCGCATACGGAACGCACATCTGAGGCTGAAAAATGCTGAAGGACAAGAGGATGAGAGTATGGACATTGATGAAGAACTTGTGGCTCAAGACTGAAAAGCTTGGAACGGTGATTGAGTATCCAGGTCTCTTGTGAATGCAGCATGTCTTTGGCCAGTCGCATCCTTGAATCTTCCTGCGTCACACGTAGAAAGGTATTTTCACATGAAACATGGTTATTATTTTGTTCGAGGATAGACAGGTTGTATCAATCAAGAATGTATTTTTCATTCCTTTTGAGTTGTGGTATAGCTACAGGGATGCTATTTTGTAATGGATCACGAATCTAGAAATGGAATGGGGTGTGACATATGATTAGCTACATCCAAGCAGAGATTAAGGTGATACAAAATATATTAACTTATGGTTGTTATTAACTTAAATTCTGGCAGCCGCTCTCTTCATACGTTTAATCTGTGCGAGAATAAAAACTAGAGGTCGGCATCATTGGATCAATCACTTTCTAGATGTGCGCTAAAGCTATTTGTTTGACGCTTCATATGAAACCATGAAAGTTAGGATCGTTGAGTAAGACATAGTTTTCTTAAATCTTACGAGTGATTTATGTGTATAAATCGAAGTATACTCTGCATTGAAGTACTTCTTTGAAATTCAAAAACCCATGACATATGAGTGTATCTAGACCTGTCGTGTCTAATCCTCTCACCCTCCTTTTTGTCCAACATCCCGACGACATACCTGGTGAGGTATAAATTTCTTTGAAGGTACTTTGTATACACTTTGAGAAATTTTATCATACTTTCCCCTCCTTTTGTCTAACTCGACGACATACCTGGTGAACCCGACGTGAAAGGAGGGGGTGAGTGAATTATAGAGTCACAAAGATTAGCATAATCAAAATGGAAGAGATCCTAGCTCAATTCCTACGATTTCAAGAAGAGGATAGGCGTCAAAAGGCCATCCAATCACTTCATGAACGTCTAGTCAATCGGTGTGGCTTTTTCAATGGAAAGAATGTCTCAAAGTTCTGCAAAGAATATGAACTCGAGGCCAAATATCTAGGTGTCGGACTAAGTCCGATGACGGAAAAAGAACTATGCGAAAACTTTATCTATGTGTCGGGATACGACATGCGAGACCAAATAATGCGAATAAATCAAACGACATGGTCCCAATACAAAGCGACACTCCTCAAGCAGTTTATGCTAGAGGATCTTGATAAAGTAACTCGTAGATCTTTCCTGAGGTGGGTTCATATGCCCAAAGACCGACCAATTCTTGAGATCAAAGAAGAGTTTGAGCGTCAATATGATGATCTTTCCGAGCACGATAAGAGGTGCATGAGTCATGAAAGGGTTTCGTTGTTTCTTCGAACAATCGATGTTAATGCCCGAGAGGAGTTAATTCCACTTCTACAAGATATAGACTCCGACTCAGGACTCACAGAGGATTGGATGCTCGTCCATGAAGCTGTGATGAAATACGTAAAGAAACAACAAACAATAGAGAAATTTTTAAATGATTGGAGAACAGATCTTCAAACAGATGAAAATTATAACCATGTTCCAAGCATTTTACCAATCGTGAATAATGTTCAAGTCCATGAGGTTGTAGAGACCCCATTTGGGCATGAAGTAGATATGCATGGGCTTAATATCCATAGTGATGATGGGAAATATGAAGAAACTTCTAAAAGTGCGATTGATGTGGCCTCAATGGTTACAAGGTGCCAAGAGCCCCTAGACTTCTTTACAATGATTATATCTTTAGGTGCCATAAGTGGACAAAGCCCGAAGATGGGAGGATCAAAGGAACAAGTGGAAGCTAATCAAAATCAAACCAAACAAACAACAAACACAAAACAAAACAAAAACCAACAAAACCCAACAAGAAATCAAGATGAAGCTTCCTCTACTCCGATAAACTCCTCACATCGAATAAAAGATAATCAAACAAATCAAGAAACATATCAAGATGCAAACAAAGAGATAGAGATATCTAGAAGGCTCATAGGTGACCAAATAGAGATAAAAGATGAGATACAAATAGAGAACCTAATAAATATGTCTGAAGATCGAGCTCGAGATGCATCCTTACATGGTGACATCGGGCAAGATGTGGAGTATGATTGGATGTCACTTGATGGTGATGATCCTTTTCTAACACAAGATTCGGATAGAACTTCTGATCTAATGACTGAAATACATGAAGGAACTCCCATGGAACATGATGTTGAATCTAAGGACCTGTCAATAGAAGATCCGATGGGTAAGAAAATGGATATGCAGGAATCCGCATTATACATGCATACAGAGATGCAAGAAAACGAACTTACTTATATGAAGGAGGACATGCAAATAATGAGTCCTCCAGAGGTTGAAATGTGTGATGACGAAGATGAGTATGATGCTAATCTAGAGGATGTACAAATGATAAGTCCTCTAGATAGTGATGTGTATGGCGATGGTGATAAGCATGATCCTAATCCTACCGATAGTCTAGATCAAGATCAAGATACTGATATTCTTTTGAGTGATGTCACATTGGACAAAGATCCCACACATAAAAAAGAGGATAAGTTGGATGGAGTTCAAAATAATGATATGTATGTAAATGAAGCTACATTCTATGAAGAGAGAAATATGAATGAACATGAGGAGGATGGGAAAATACCATTGATCATTTCTCTAAATACTGATATGTATGTCAAAAATAATCATGTTGAGTTGAGTCCACACGTTGAAGAAATTGAGCATAAAGTGGTAGATGAAATGTTTGTTGTGACATATGATAAATCAGATGCGTGTATAGCATTGAAGGATATCCAATGTAAAACTATTGAGTCAAACGATTGCAACGATGAAGCTCAAGTTGATTTGAATGCGTATGTTGAGATTCTCATACATGATGAGATTCTTGAGCAAGAATCAGTCATTGAAGAATCAATGCTTGAAGAAGGTGGACTAAGCACATCCTCTGAAGAGAATAAGCAAGAAATGATTGAGAGATATGAAGAATTCTATGATGGGATCTTGAATAAAGAAGTTGAGTTCCCGTCAATCTACATGCACTGTCCTATAAGGTGTAAAAATTATGATGAGTTTGATCTTGATAAGAAAGTCTCTAGTGATATTGAAGATGAAGACTTTCTTGGATTCAGTGATATCGAGTCTCTTCATGAAAATGGGCAAGTGAATCTGGAAAAAGACAATGATGAAGAGTTCCTGGAAAGATTGGAGAAAGAAGCAGACTTCATAATTTCCGAAACTCAGTCAGAAAGGAATGATTTTGCCATGGAGAATAAAGATGACTGTGTCTTGATGTCTGAGTATGATGAACACTTCCATTTGAAGTGGGATTCAAATGATTCTATTCAAAAACCTCATCTTAATGGTGATGAAGGCATGATAGAAGATATTGAAAGGGATAAAACTCCTATAAATGATCTCAAGCATGAAATAAAAGAAAATACATGCTTACAAGAAAATTTCAATTATGAATCAGACATATGCAAATTTCAAACTTCATATACATGTATTCATGACTCTGCACATGATGAATTTGAAAGAATCATAAATAAAGATACTCATGCTCAGATAATTGAAATATGGATATCCAAATTCTCTAAGAGTTACAAAGACCAAACAAGCTGCCAAGAGGTAGACAAGCAAAAAAGGTGGCTTGTATACATATTTACTGTATTTATGAATGCAACACTGATTGGTGCAATTCAAAGATGGCTTGTTTTTAAACATACCTTCTTTGGAGAATTTATTTGTGAAAATGTATTGGAAAGGAATTTCTCGTATTCACAAGAAATTCAAAAGTGACTTTTGTAAATATAATTATGTAAATACTTAATAATTATGTTTTGATTTTTTAAGATGGATAAAAGCAAATATAAAAATAAATAAATAAATAAATAAACAAATAAATGCATAAATAGATAGAGCAAGAAAATGCATCTAGCTCTCAAGAAAATGAAAATTTTTCAAAATAATCTTTTTGAATATGATGCTACTAATGTGTTTTCTGAGTTTATATAAACAGGTGTTGATATGGAGCTAATTGGAGATCTAGGAGTTTGATGGATTGTGCAGGAGGCAACCACTTTCAAAGTACATCTTTATGGTTTACCGCAAATGGTTTCCCGAAGTTCTTTCATGAACTGCATATGTATATAATGTCATTTTGATGTGATGTTTCTCATGATTTGTTTAGTTTCTATGAGCGCAGGAATGATCAAGCAAAGCCAACGGAGATGATGACTCAAGAACAAAGCCGTGAAAATCTTTTTCATTAGCTATCGTGCTTTAACCCTGATCTTTTCTTTGCACCATCTTTGAGAAGCATTGCATGCCAAATATGCATGTAAAAATATATAGGAAACACGTCTTTGAAATTCCGTAGAAGCACGTCCATCTGCACAATTAGATAGGTAAATATCATTGAAAAATAAAAAGGCAAGTTTTGAATGATAAGAGAGAATAGTTCTCAGTAAGAGAGAGTGATTGCATTTGTAAGAGAGTGGAGTTGTGAGTGATGTGAGCGTTGTTTAGATACCATAAAACCCTCGATTTTTTACACCATTTTGTTTCTCTTCATGCACCTAAAACATGCATAAATGAAATGTAAAGAGCACGAGTGATATTTTGGTTAAAACCCATAGTTGCACGAGTGATTGCACTTGTATTGAATTGTATATCCATGATGAAAATGTGAGTTCAATTTGAGTGTACATCCTCAACACCGAATTCCTAATATCTCCCTATTTGCACCATGTTGTTTTTATGCACTTAGAGTATGCATATGTAGGGCTCATTACATGGCCGTGCATAGGCACATTTGTTTTAACCCATGCACTTGATTTCACTTACATTTGGATTCTTGAAGACTTGCAGATACCGAGATCGATGGTGGTACATCCGGAGGATGTACAGGTTCAGAGGGGGTGGATGTCGTGAAGTTTTTATCTCCACTAAATCACTCTCAAGTTCATGAGGAGGACTCATACTAGAAAATATTTCAGAACAAAGAGGCCTTGGAGAGCCTTGTGAAAATGCAGCGAACTTGAGTTTCTGAAGAGGATGTTACAAATCCATGTGAATTGAAGGCATCGAGCATATTGCTAAAAGAAAAATCGGAGGAACCAGTCCTTCTGTCGTATGGGCTACATCCTCATGATTGCCACGTGGATCTGCTTGTGGAACGTGTGTAAAATGCTAACTGTCATTGCGCAGCTCGAGGGGGGGCTTCTGGTCATCTTCAGGCAATAGAAGGCTATATACGACATGACCAGGCAATAGAAGGCGATATGCCACAGAAGGAGAAGGCTATATACCACAGAAGGAGTTTCCTCCATCTCTGGGTTGGAAGGCTCCTCAAGAAGTTGAAAACAGTTTCAATGAATTCGATTCTAAGGATCGAGTTGACAAGTCTATGAAGAAAAAGAAACTTCATTCTCTTCAAGGGAATACTGTACTGCTCATCCTTGAACCGGATGATTTAGAATATATAGACTTTAGTGCTTCGTGGTCGACGGCGGCAGAAGAATTGTGTAAGGCGGAAGCTTGTGGAGAAGGAGTCGCATGTGGATTCGAGAAAATGCAGTCCAAGGGAAGAATTCAAACAATGTAGGATTGAAGTGCAATCTGGGGTAATTGGAAGAGAGACCGCGGTACAACATATCAGAGCAGAGTACCTTCAGAACAAGCTTTTTAGAGCTATTCTCAGATGGAAGAGCTACGACGAAGATGCAGACATCATTGCTTGTTTAGAGCTTCTTGTCGGTTGGAAGAGAGAAAACAAAATACATCGGAAACAGAGAGGAAGAAGGCTGGCGACTTTGGAATTCAAGATAACTGTGTTATTAACAAGTGCATCCGAGAAGAAAACATGGGAAAATCAAGGTGCTGCTGAAACGGATTAAGCACAAAGAAGATTAGCATGGTTGCTGCCCTTGGATGACATGCACGAGCTTGGAGAAGAGTCTGTTGGCAGAGGAAAATTGAAAGAGGCCTCGTCTTTTTCAGAAGAATAGGAGAAAACACAGAAGTTGCAAGTTTATGACATGGAATTCGGAACCTAATCGAAGGAGGCAAATAGTGATCGGCAAGATGATAGCCTCGTGGAAGCTGGAAAGGTCCCCAAGCTACGTAATGGATTTACAGACTTTTTGAATGTTCGAAGCGATTCTCTGCTTAACCGAATCGGGTGACTTGATGCAACTGTGGCCATAATGGAAAAAAACTTCTCCATCAGAATTATCAGAGCCATTGAATAGTCCATCAAAAACAAGTCCTCAATTGAAGCATGTTTCGTCTCCATTGAACACCCCTTTTGGCTTGGATGAAAGACGGAAACCCACAGAGTTTGTGCTTGAAGTGGTCCAAAAGAGAGGCACCTTGGTGGAACGGGTCTCTGATCTGGAGAATCGGGTTATGCAGACCAGCTAATCATAAGCAAGAAAGACAAAGGGTATGGACCATAGAACATGTTTTGTTTCCGGCATTGAGATTATTCTTGAAGCCTCCAAAACACATGGCAACTGATGGAACAGCTATCCAGGTCGCTTCACTTGAAAATCTGTATAAAATTTTTGAAAGATGCTGATTTAAAAGAGGGAAGCCAAGAGATTTCTATGTTATATCGAGTCCAGTATCAGCTGATTAGTGGAAATACTCCACCTGATGTCAGCCACGTTTTCTATACCATTCAGCTGGTCTCTTGTATCAAATATCAGCTGAAGATCAGTGAGAATACTAGACCTGAATGTCAGTGATGTCTTTTCTACTATTGATGTGGTCGACCATCAGCCAAAGATGTGTGAAAATTTTACATCTGAATGTCAGCCATATTCCAGTTCACATTCTCTGAAGCTGTGACCACACTTGTTTCAATGAAGCCTTTTGATGGGGTTTACTCATCTCTGGAGGTTGTAAGGCTCCTGTCAATAAATTAGTCAGAGTAGATTCGTCTAACCCTGCTGGAAGATTGCATGCATTTTTTTGCACAAAAAGGAAGCAAACCCATTAAGTAGTGACAAAGAATTGGCTGCCACAAGACGTGCTGTTCGGCAAAGACGCAACCCCAATGATGGTGCAGACCTTACGAGCGTGCAAGAGCTGCTGGCAACTATCGATCAAGAAACACATTCAGCAAAGAGCTTATGTATCAACAGACTCTCCGACGATTTGGTCGTTTCAATGCCATGAGCTTAACAAATCCTGCTCCAATTCAGGATCTTGTCCTTTTAGCTCTAGATGAAGAGGAGCGCCTTGGGCGGTGGACAGAAGCTGATGGCTCAAAGGATGAAATTGCAAAGCTTAACACACAGATTCTATTGAGCAAAGCTGACATGTTGCGGGAGTATTTTGTATTTGACCGGATTCTGCAGGAAATAAAAGGAGTGCTTTGAGACATTTGCTGCTGCTCTGGCCGATTTTTATGCAATGCATCTTCCAATGTTGCCTAACCCTGCAGATGATGGATTGGATTTCTTTAAAGCTAGCAATGGAGATCATTCTTCGCATACGGAACGCACATCTGAGGCTGAAAAATGCTGAAGGACAAGAGGATGAGAGTATGGACATTGATGAAGAACTTGTGGCTCAAGACTGAAAAGCTTGGAACGGTGATTGAGTATCCAGGTCTCTTGTGAATGCAGCATGTCTTTGGCCAGTCGCATCCTTGAATCTTCCTGCGTCACACGTAGAAAGGTATTTTCACATGAAACATGGTTATTATTTTGTTCGAGGATAGACAGGTTGTATCAATCAAGAATGTATTTTTCATTCCTTTTGAGATGTGGTATAGCTACAGGGATGCTATTTTGTAATGGATCACGAATCTAGAAATGGAATGGGGTGTGACATATGATTAGCTACATCCAAGCAGAGATTAAGGTGATACAAAATATATTAACTTATGGTTGTTATTAACTTAAATTCTGGCAGCCGCTCTCTTCATACGTTTAATCTGTGCGAGAATAAAAACTAGAGGTCGGCATCATTGGATCAATCACTTTCTAGATGTGCGCTAAAGCTATTTGTTTGACGCTTCATATGAAACCATGAAAGTTAGGATCGTTGAGTAAGACATAGTTTTCTTAAATCTTACGAGTGATTTATGTGTATAAATCGAAGTATACTCTGCATTGAAGTACTTCTTTGAAATTCAAAAACCCATGACATATGAGTGTATCTAGACCTGTCGTGTCTAATCCTCTCACCCTCCTTTTTGTCCAACATCCCGACGACATACCTGGTGAGGTATAAATTTCTTTGAAGGTACTTTGTATACACTTTGAGAAATTTTATCATACTTTCCCCTCCTTTTGTCTAACTCGACGACAACGCAGATGCTTCTAAGTATGCTTCGGGTCTTAGATTGAATTTTTAGTTTGTGAATGATAAAAGCTATAGTTTTTTAATCTATTCGAGTGTAACTTCACTACAACATATGAGGGGCATACCGACGCTTCATATACCGACGGTCACAATCGGCGTTGGTATAGGCCTCGGAAAATCTCACTAAGAGATACCGACGGTCAAGTGACCGTCGGTATGACCGTTTTAAACGGATCGTCGGTGTGGCCCCTAGCCGCCGATATGCGCATCGGTATAGGCGTCGGTATGAGCATCGGTATAAGTGTCGGTAATTTACTGGGAATTACCGGCGCATATACCGACGCCCATACCGGCGCCTATACCGGTGGCGAGTTTTAAACATACCGCGAACCTGAGAGCAAAACTTCACATTTTTGCGCGTGTTTGAGTACTGTTGGTCTTCTATCGAACTTGCGCACGCAAACCGAATTGCGACCTACATTGTTTTGTGCACACACACACACGGATCTCTCTCTACACACACACTCTCTCTCGGCTTAGATCTCACATCTTGGTAAGTGCTGCGCGTACTGTTAGCATTTGTGTTTCTCTATGCTTTAGGGTTTGCAATTTCTCTTTTCTTTGATTTTGTAGAAGTTCTTTGGCGTCGATTGTTTGGAATTGGACGATAGACGACCTACATTACGCTTTGACGACAACGATTCAAAAGAGGGACATACTTGTAAGTGATTCTTTTATTCTATATTGATAGAGAGAGAGAGAAAGAAAGAGAGAGAGAGAAAGAAAGAGAGAGAGAGAGAGAAAGAAAGAGAGAGAGAAGAGAAAGGAAGATAGAGAGAAGAGAAAGGAAGATAGAGATAGGAAAATAGAGCATACATACACACACACATTTACACATTTACACATGCATACATACACACATACATGTACACACATGCATACATACACACATACATGTACACACATGCATGCTTACATACACACACCTATACACACATGCATGGTTACATACACACACACATATACACACATGCATGCATACACACACACATAAATACACACACATGCATACATACACACACATGCATACACACATACATACACACATATATATACACATATGCATACATACACATACACACACATATACGCACATACATACACACACGCATATATACACACATATACACACATGCATGCATACATACACACACATATACACACATGCATGCATACATACATATATACACACATGCATACATACACACATATGCACACATGCATGTATACAATGATACATACACACACATGTATACACATGCATATACATACACACACATACACATACATGCATGCATACATACACACACGTACACACACATGCACACACATGCATGCCTACATACACATACATACACATACACACACATGTATACACATGCATACATACACACACACATGTACACATGCATACATACATACCCATATATACACACATGCATACATACACACATATAATCCTATTTTTATTTTGAAGTTTTTTTCTACATCAAATATATAAAAATAGGATTAAGGTTTTTACGCTATTCACACATACATACACATACACATAATATACATATATACATGTATATACACATGTATACAGAAATATACATATTTTAGGTATAGATATTGAAGATTAGGGTTTTAGGGTTTAGTATTTAAGATTTAAGTCTAAGTCTTTCTGATTAGGGTTTTAGGGTTTTAATAACGTAGATAACATATATACACAAACACACATATACATATAATACATACATACATGTAGATACACATGCATACAAAAATATACATATTTTAGATTTAAATCTTTAAGATTAGGGTTTTAGGGTTTTAACACCTACATAACATATATGCACACATACACATGCACATATAATACATATATACATGCATATACACATGTATACAGAAATATACGTATTTTAGGTCTAGATATTTAAGATTAGGGTTTTAGGGTTTTGTATTTAAGATTTAAGTCTAAGTCTTTCTGATTAGGATTTTAGGGTTTTAATACGTAGATAACATATATACACAAACACACATATACATATAATACATACATACATGTAGATACACATGCATACAAAAATATACATATTTAAGATTTAAATCTTTAAGATTAGGGTTTTAGGGTTTTAACATCTACATAACATATATGCACACATACACATGCACATATAATACATATATACATGTATATACACATGTATACAAAAATATACATATTTTAGGTCTAGATATTTAAGATTAGGGTTTTAGGGTTTAGTATTTCAGATCTAGAATTTTAAGATTAGGGTTTTAATTAAATATAATAATTAAATATATAAAATTAAATATATAAAAATAGGATTACATGAGGAAAAAAAATCTGAATATAAACAAATATATATATAAAATAAGATAATTATATACATAAATAAATATAAAAATAACTAGTGTTTTAAATAATTTAATTAAATATTTATAATTAAATATGTAAAAATAGGATTACGTAAGGAAAAAAATTTTGAATATATAAATAAATATATATATATATAATAAGATAGTTATATACATAAATAAATATAAAAAGAACTAGTGTTTTAAATAATATAATTAAATATTTATAATTAAATATGTAAAATTAAATATATAAAAATAGGATTAGGTAAGGAAAGAAAATCTGAATATATAAAATATATATAAAATAAGATAATTATATACATACACATACACATATATACACACATATACACACATGCATGCATACATACACACACATATACACACATGCATGCATACACACATATATACACACATGCATACATACACACATATACACACATGCATGTATACAATGATACATACACACACATGTATACACATGCATACACATACACACACATACACATACATGCATGCATACATACACACACGTACACACACATGCACACACATGCATGCCTACATACACATACATACACATACACACACATGTATACACATGCATACATACACACACACACACATGTACACATGCATACATACATACGCATATATACACACATGCATACATACACACATATAATCCTAGTTTTATTTTGAAGTTTTTTTTTTACATCAAATATATAAAAATAGGATTAGGGTTTTTACGCTATTCACACATACATACACATACACATAATCTATATATATATATACATGTATATAGACATGTATACAGAAATATACATATTTTAGGTATAGATATTGAAGATTAGGGTTTTAGGGTTTAGTATTTAAGATTTAAGTATAAGTCTTTTTTATTAGGGTTTTAGGGTTTTAATACGTAGATAACATATATACACAAACACACATATACATATACTACATACATACATGTAGATACACATGCATACAAAAATATACATATTTTAGATTTAAATCTTTAAGATTAGGGTTTTAGGGTTTTAACACCTACATAACATATATGCATACATACACATGCACATATAATACATATATACATGCATATACACATGTATACATAAATATACGTATTTTAGGTCTAGATATTGAAGATTAGGGTTTTAGGGTTTAGTATTTAAGATTTAAGTCTAAGTCTTTCTGATTAGGGTTTTAGGGTTTTAATACGTAGATAACATATATACACAAACACACATATACATATAATACATACATACATGTAGATACACATGCATACAAAAATATACATATTATAGATTTAAATCTTTAAGATTAGGGTTTTAAGGTTTTAACACCTACATAACATATATGCACACATACACATGCACATATAATACATATATACATGTATATACACATGTATACAAAAATATACATAACTTAGGTCTAGATATTTAAGATTAGGGTTTTAGGGTTTAGTATTTCAGATCTAGAATTTTAAGATTAGGGTTTTGATTAAATATATATAATTAAATATATAAAAATAAATATATAAAAATAGGATTACGTAAGGAAAAAAATCTGAATATATAAATAAATATATATAAAAAATAAGATAACTATATACATAAATAAATATAAAAAGAAGTAGTGTTTTAAATAATTTAATTAAATATTTATAATTAAGTATATAAAATTAAATATATAAAAATAGGATTAGGTAAGGAAAAAAATTTTGAATATATAAATAAATATATATATATAATAAGATAATTATATACATAAATAAATATAAAAAGAACTAGTGTTTTAAATAATTTAATTAAATATTTATAATTAAATATATAAAATTAAATATATAGAATTAAATATATAAAAATAGGATTACGTAAGAAAGAAAATCTGAATTTATAAATATATATATATATATATATATATATATATATATATATATATATATATATATATATATATATATATATATATATATATATATATATATATATATATATATAATAAGATAATTATATACAAATAAATATAAAAAGAACTAGTGTTTTAAATTATTTAATTAAATATATATAATTAAATATAATTAAGTAAGGAAAAAATCTGAAAATACAAATAAATATATATATAAGGTAGGATAATTATATAGATAATAAAATTTGAATAAATAAATAAATATATATATAAAATAGGATCAATCAAGAAAAAATCCAAATATATAGATAAAATAGGATAGCTATATAGATTAGGATTTTAAAACTAGGGTTTTAAGTTTTTTTAGGTATTTAATTATTTAGGTCTTTAAGAGTTAGATTTTTAGTTTTAATAAAAAAAAATGTTCTAAAATGTCCATATTGTAGCAGATGGCTTCTTTGGATCCTGAAGAGAGAATGGCATGTCCTTGCACATAGTGCAAGTATCAAATTTATCGAAAACGACGGATTTGTATTGCACATGTTAGAGAGTATGGATCCTTTGATAGGAGTCGACTGGAAAACCTACGCTATCATTCGCATGGTCCCCCAGGTGAGCAGATGGACCCAAATGACATTGCACCGGTAACCTCTCGTGGACAAAAGAGAGCAAAAAAGGACTTAGACGTACAAGCAAGCACTAATAATATTACACAGAATGAACATATGGAAGAGATGCTTGAAGCATTTTATGAGATGGACGAAGATCATGATGGTGAAGAAGGTGTCGAGAGTTTCATGGACACAACAGAAATTCCACGATCAGAAGTTGATGAAGAATATGAAAACATGCGAAGATTAGCTCGTTTACCACTTTACAATGGAGCAAAGATATCTGTACTACGTGCTTCACTCGCGATGCTCAATCTGCAATCCATTTATGGATGGTCAGATAGAAGTATCACTGAATTGTTCAGGTAAGTGGAGAACAAATTGGCTTTCATTGTTGTATCACAATAACTTCATTTACTATATCATTTTAATTGCTTATTGCAGGCTTCTTAAAGATCAATTTTTGCCAGAGGGCAATGATATGCCTCCAACACGTGGAGATGCGAAAAAACTTTTACAGTCCATTGGAATGGATTATACTAAAATTCATGCTTGTCCGAATGATTGCATTCTCTTTTGGAATGAGTATGAGCATCTCCACGTATGTCCAAAGTGTGGAGCAAATAGATTTAGAGAAGACGTTATAGGCGAAGCAATCCCCGCAAAGGTTCTTCGCCACTTTCCTATCATTCCACGAATTAAGAACATGTTTAGATGCAAATCTATAGCTGAGTTAATGTCATGGCATACAAAGAGCAGGTCTACAGATAATGTAATGCGAGTGCCAGCTGACTCTGATGCTTGGAAGCACATAGATAGTAAGTGGCCAGAGTTTGCTAGTGAGCCTCGGTCCATACGTCTAGACCTAGCTATGGATGGAGTGAATCCATTTAGATTACACAGTTCTTCATGGAGCACATGACTTGTATGTTTGGTCAATTATAATATCCCACCATGGTTGGCCACGAAGAAAGGTCATTTATTATTAGCTCTTATTGTACCAGGTAAGTATAAGGTAAAAAACATGGATGTATATCTTGCACCAATTGTGGAAGAACTATGCATTTTATGGGATGGGATCACTCTGCAATGATGAAGATGTTCGTCTCGTAGGCGATGAACCACAAGGTAAAGGATTGCAAAGAAAAATGGATGCAACTTTCAGAGAGAAGGCAATGAAGTTTTGCATAGTTAACTCTGAGCCTATGCAAAAGTGGTTAGAAAGTTATGAACTTGCCAAGGAAACTAACGCAAAGGAAAGAGCTCAGTTTCAAAGAAATCATTCCACTCGATTTTTGCCTCTTCCAGAAAATCTTCGACCTCTCCCACCTTTTCCAACGAGCAGATGGCTAGATGCAACGGTTTCACAAGCAAAGGCAGCAGGTGAAGATATCTGTAAAGAAGAAGAAGAACTCGCAAAAGGATGTGATTGGGAGTATATTAAATACGGTGCACTTTGGTCTCATGGACGACACTTTCAAATCGCACGAATCGATCAAAATAGGTCTACTTTTGATAGTGGAGTGATGGTGAATTTTTTGCAAAAAATTAGAGCAAGTGCAAGAGATGATAATGCTCTAGAAGGCGAGTTAGATTATTGTGGTGTGATTCAAGACATCTTGAAACTATCTTTCACAAAGTTTAATTACTTTGTCTTTGACGTGAAATGGTTCAAAGTAGTCACTTCTGGAAGAAACGCAACAGTGAGACGGGATAAGAGCGATTTGCTTCAAGTTGACTCCACAAGATTATGGACAAATGAAGGGATACATTTGTACTTCCCGAACACTGTGAGCAATTTGTTTTTATACCAGATTCAAAAGACCGAGAGTTGCTATTTGTTTTTCAAGTCGCTCCACGTAGTAGAAAAAATTTTGAAAACATAGATGTAGAAGAAAGTCCATCTCTAGTGGACTCACAGATTCATTCGATAGTTGAGGAGGAAGAGATCATTGTTCAAGAAGAAGAGGTCATTGTTCGAGAAGACGAAGAAATAGATGATGATCAGGAGGAAACCAGCATAGCAAGCGATTTAGAAGCCATCAATATAGAGATAGATATTCTCAGTGCATCGGATCTTCAAGAGGATGCTAGAATAGAGGACTTTTGAATAAAACACTTGTACGTACTAATTTTTGGTTTTTTTTGTTTATTCCCTATATTATTTTTCTTATCGCATGCTAATTATTTGAGTTCTTTTATTACAGAGCACGATGTGAGACAGTCCTCTAGTCACTCCACATTCCATGACAGAGGAGCAGTTTTTGGAGTTCATCTCTTAGGTTCCTCCTGCGTATATGGCTGCAGCATCATAGTATTGGATCGCTCGTGGTAGCACTCCTCCCGGCCTCACTCCTGGCGGCGTTACTCCTGCCGGCCTCACTCCCGTTGGCCTCACTCCCGCCGGTGTCACTCTTGCCGGTGTCACTCCTGCGGGTGGTGCTACTCCCGTAGGAGGTATGTCTCCTAGCTTTGTGACTCCACCACGACCATCTTTGCAGCCATCTCCTACTAGGTCTACTAGTAGACATGTGCGTTCGACACCTCAGCGCGATACAGGGTCTGGCCCGTCTCGTAGATCGAGGTCACGCTCTGGAGCAGGAGGTTCTAGGAGTGGATCTACAGGTAGCTCTGGAGGCGGAGGAGGCGGTTGTTGTGGAGGCAGTGCGATGGATGTTGTGTCACCCGCTTCTACTCCTAGGACGAGTACCTCAGATGTAGGTACGCCACGCAGTACACCACGCAGTACACCACGTACACCTTGGGGTGCTCATGACCATGATGACTCCAAGGTGTATAGTATCCGAGATGGAGCTCCGGTGATGGATGCGGCTGGCAAAGCAATGCGTGCACGCATACGACAGCTTTGCTCCATCCAGTTTGGACACTCCATCATGCTGAAATGGAGTGAACAGGATAAAGATCGAAAGAATTATATCACACAGATGATTTACCATGAGCTTCGACCAGCCGATGGACAGCCGATTGTCATTTCAGAGTGGATTCTGCACACCGCACGTGAGGTCATGTCGCATTGACGATCCGAGGCTCGTGATGCATTCAGAGAAGGCTTACCAAAGCCTGTATGGTTAGATGCTGAGGAGTGGCACATGATTCGTGATGAGCAGCAGCAGACTCCTGATCGATATTGCCAGCAGTAAAATGCCGCAGCCACACATCTATACACGATTAGACCGTCACATTTGGGTAGTGGCGGATATGACATGATGCGTCATGACTTTGTAAGTACCATTTCATTTATTGAATTTATTTGTGTTAAATTTCTCATATATGTTTCTCTAATCCTTTTATATTTGTTTCAGGAGCTGGCAATGGGTCGTCCTTCAACACGAACGGAGGAGTCTTACAAATATAGTCATGGGTTGACTGCACTATTGTAGGACTTGGAGGGATGCGGTGCAATAGTTTCATGGGAGCATTTGCGATGAGGTAATTAATTTATAAACTTGGTTTTTACTTGTTGTTTGTAATTTTCATGTGAATTTATGTCATTCCATTAATGTTCTTTGTTGCAGGACTGTTGATATGGAACGTTCTTTGCATGTGTATGGCAGTGGAAGACCAATATTTTGTATTTGATTTCCATATGGCAATATATTGCTTTGCCACATTTTGTAAAAGCGTCATATATGACAGTGGTTCGCCACTCTTGTACATGCTTCATTATTGAAATATATAACTTCTTTTGTACATGGTTCATTGTTCATTCTGATTATCTCTTTTGTGTACAATAATACTCTGTTTCATGAAATCATATTTTGGTTGTCATTAGAGTACACATCACATGTACTCGGTTTTTTTTGGGCAGAGTGTATTGTCTTTTGTTAAGCAACATCATGGTAATGTTGCTATAGCAAAACACTCTGCCCAAAAAAAATTTTGCAGGTATGGTCATCGGTATACGCGACGGTACTCCTAGTAGTGTCATCGGAATAACCGTTGGTACACCCAGAAGGCAACGGTATATCCAGCAGAAGCCTCGGTATGTACGTCGGTATTACCGACGCATATACCGACGCATATACCGATGCATATACAGATGCCTGTACCGATGCATATACCGACACCTATACCGACTCTTTGGTACCGATGCGCAAACCGACCTTTACACAGGCGTCGGGACAAATAAAGCCGCGTTTATTTTCCTCGGTAAAAACCTCGGTATACCATCGATCTGTTGTAGTGTTTAAGAACTAGATTCTTAGGACTACGAGCCGTAAGGTAGTGCGTTTCTATATCTGGCTACAACTTCTAAGTAAGAAGGCAAAACTAATTCCTCGCTTGTAATTTTATCTTTAACTATGTCAACAAATTCGTTTTCAATTTGATTTGAATTTGGTTTTCTTATTAAATTAGGTGGAATAGGTCTTCTTTGTCCTCCGATTCTGGTAAAACTATAGAAATGAAAGGTAAAATCCTGGAAAGATTACGATCGTACCCTAATGTATGTAAAGTTTCGTCAACTATTTTATCTTTAATAATTTCTGTTTCTATATTTTTGTTATTATTTGTGCTATCAATAGAAGATGGAAGAAGTGTTCCTATAATAAAGTTTTCTAATTCGTTGCTATGAATATCAGAACTACTTGTAGATACTAAATCTTTAGACATACGAAATCAAAATGTAAAAAATTAAATTGATTTTCAGAGTAAAGATATGAAGAACTTCAAAATCAATCTATTTAAGCCTATACAAATCTTATGTTAAGTGCAAATACAATCTCTTTATAAATAATCCTATACAACTTAATAGTTCTAAATGAACAATCTTCAAATGTCACAATCTTGTAAGCTTGTAAGCTCATAGGTTTGTATTCTCGTATTCTCCTTTGAAATCTCTTCAATGATCTGTGAAAAGAAAAAACATTTGTTAGTATGATTTTAGTAAATATGAAACACTCATTGAATACTTTAGTATACTTAACTTAAACCTTATACTAACACATGTCAACATAAACTTCTAACTTCCTATCTTTAATGCTTATGTAAATACTTACTTAAATGAAAGTAAACATACATTTGTTTCCATAGAAATATGCATCATATAACACTTCACCATCATTTATGTATAGCATCATATATTCATGTATACATGCATACTAACATGCATGCACATGCACTTACATCATATACATGCATATGTACTTTACTCATGCACATGCATACACATGCTTATATGCACATGTATAAACTTTAATATAAATATGCACTCTTACATGCATATATGCAAAACTCACTTCACATGCAACATGTATAACATGCTAACACATTCAACTTTATATGCACAAACACTAATACACATATCCTAACTTATATGTATATATCTCTAACATATATGCATATACTAATTTCTTTCACTCATGCACAAGCATTATTAATCACTCATGCATACTACACATGCATATATGTATACATCACACACTCATGCACATGCAAAAAAACACACATGCATAGTCATGCATATTCATGCATATACACACACATGCATAGTCATGCATATTCATGCATATAAACACACATGCACATACCTCACTTATGCATATGCATACATTCACACACTTATTTACATATACATGCACACTCAGATGCTTATGCAAAAACACACGTGCATACATACAAAATTCTATCACACATGCTTATTATATATATGATATGTTTTTTATACTTTGAACTGGAAAAGATACCTGATACATCTTGGATTTTCCCTCTTAAACGTGCATTATACAAAAACTCATATCTCACTCTTAATCCCCTTTTAGGAGATGTACTTGCGCACACGTACACATACTAATACACATTGTCTCATTGATATCTTGAGAGTAGAAATGTCGAACACACATTAGATTCTTTATGTCTCGTGGTCTCTCAAAAAGGCGCACATATACACATGCTATAGTTCATCATAGCTCATTAATATCAATCATAGCTGGCTCTCTAAATCTCATGCTCTCTCTCTCTCTCTGTCTCTCTCTCTCTCTCTCTCTTCTCTCTCTCTCTCTCTTCTCTCTCTCTCTTGAAGCGGTTGTTGCTACTGTGAACACTACTGCCATAGCCAGCAATGTGAATGTGAGTTTTTGGGTGCAACATTTTACCAAAATGCGCACACAACCATTCCTGACATATGAACACTTTTTATCGTGTTCCCTATCTCTCTCTGAAGGCTAGCTTTCTCTTTCTCTTGTTGCTGCACCAACTTGCGCATCTCATCTTACTTCTCTACGTTGAAGAAGTTCTGCGCTAACGGCATTCACAACCATTCCTTTCACTCGCTTACAAGAGCACTTGATTCCTCAAATGACTTCCGTTTACAGGAGCTCCAAGGAGAAAAATTCTCATTCTTGAACTTTGTTCTGCATGTTCAATTACAAAAGAAAATAAGGTGCTCATTCTTGAACTAAGTTATCTGACAGTAGATTTGGAAAGAGAAAGGCTAGAGATCTACAAAAAATTGATTGAAATTACTCAAAATGCACTAGAGAAACCTATCCAAAGTCTCCCAAAAACAAGGATACCTGATAGAGAATTTCAAGAATGTTTAGGGGTTCATGACTGTCACCTGATATTTATATGGGAATTTTTTAGAGAATGCCACATGGCATTTCTATGTAAATTACTCCACCTTGGTAGCAAGAGAACAAGAGAGACGTTTTGGATGTGGTTGGGTGGAGAGCTGAGTCTCTGTGAGTAGGGTGGAAGTTGTTCCATTCGCGTACAAGATCATCGATTAAGTATGGCAAAAGATCTGGCTATTGTGAGGCTTTCCTCAAGAGACTCGCGAATGATGTGTGTGCCACTCTCCTCCCATCCATTTATATCCTCTCGTATCTAAAATAGCAGTGATCTGGAATGTTCTAGCGTTGCCATGTGGCCAGCATGCAACACTCATCCCCACTAACCATCAAATACCTTAGGATATACCCCCGAGCTTAGGACCTTGGCTAACTAGCCCTCGTCCCACACACACATGGAATGGTCTCTGTAGACCAATGTCTGAAAGCTATGTATTAGTGGTATTAGAGCGATAGGGACGATTCCACGTGGTTGCTGAACGCAAGGATTGAACCTTGCACCTCATCGAGAGGAACCATCTACTCTAACCACTAGGCCATGGAAGCTTGGTGATCAAATGAGGTGTGCGCTGTTATCTATTATGTCCACTATCGATTGCTCAACTCAAAGGTAAGCTTTATCCACTTATTTGTTGAAGAAGGAGCCCATCGGTTGCAGTCTTAAAGACTTGAGAGAATGGGAGAGAGTCTCTTCTTTCCCTCCATGAGGAAAAGGAGCTCCAATTGATATTTAAGCTGTGGTGAACAAAGCTCGAATCTGAAGGTTATTCAGGATGAGTTGAAGGACGAGAATGAGGTATCCTCAGAGAGAGGAACATTGAATTCCTCTAGGAGAGTGAATTCTCAAGACTAAGCAGAGAAAAGAGAGAATTTGACCTCTCCGAAGCCCCCTCTTCAACCATTTTATGAGATCTCCAGAAGTTAAATTGGATTAAAACTCCATTTTGGAGAGTAACGAAGAAAATAAATTAACCATAAGTTTTTGGGGGAATCTTATGTATGGAGAATATGAGGAATATATTCTCATTTTAAGTTAAGGATTACCTCAAAAATACAAGAAAGCCAAGTTTAGGGTATTTCTAAAATACTCTACTTTCATGATTTACATAAATTTCAAGAGCTATTTTTGACTAGTAACCTTTTCGGGAAGGGAATATGAAGAGGGATTTTTCTTGATTTGGTAGGAAAAATCATGCACACCTATAGTATAGTAGTGTATTTACTTCCATATACAATCAAGAAATCTAAAATATACCTCAGTATGATGGGAGTTTGAAGCTCCACAAAACCCCCTTCCATCACAGTTTGAGAAAAAAATTCAGCACCTGAATCTAAGAAATTCCCATTTTGGAAGACGGAAAAAGGGGTGCGATAGCTACGGATGGATGGGAAAAAGTATATATACTGAGAGTATGGTGTATGGACTTCTTAGGTAGATCATTAGATTCATCAAAATGATAAGTTAAGGAGGAATTGTACTTCCTCAAAGACCCCCTTCCCACTCTTTTTGGAAAAAAAATTAAATGTTAAATTTGGCCAAACTCCACTTCTGGGAGTAAGAATAAAGATCATTTAAGAGGCTTCCCATGGATTATTGTATAAAATCCAAGATAAATTCACATTTAGGGTGGATTAGAAGCTTGCCAAAAGCTCCCATTTAAGTTTTTGCATAAAATTAAAAATCTTGTTTCAGGCCTATTTTGGGGAGCGAATTAGCATGCACGAAGGGAGGATTTGGAAAGGTGAAAATAGACCTAAGCATCTTCATATATTTCTCTCTGAGGTTATGGAGAGAATTTTAGGATTTGTTGATGGAAGAATGCTTTTCGGCACCCCAAAAATCACAGTTTCAAATTTTTCCAGCCCCTCCAACAGTCCAATAGTTTGGCATGTCCCGCTTAGAATGGCCATATCTTGGGCTAGAAAACTCCAAATTGGATGTACTATGGCTCGTTTCGAAGAGCACAAGGTCTACTTTCAGTTTATCTGAAAAAAACTTGGAAAATAAGTATTTTTGTAGGTCTGAACAGGTCTGCAATGTCTGAACAGTTTTTGGAGACTACCTTTCGGGAGCCATATCTTTCAAACCGGGAAGGTGATTTGAGTAATTTCACTTTGAGCTCTTTGTACAGGATATATATTTCAGTTTATGAACATTTGTAGGTCCTAAAATGGTTTTTGCAGGTCTAAAGAAGGATTACAAATCCATTTTTTGACTAAATTTGCATTATTTTGGTAATCACATGACCATGCTTTATGTTTTGGGAAGTGATCCAATGTTTTCGGACACTTCAAAGTTTGTATTAGGATCTGAGGAGGAAGGTGCAAAGGTCTCGAAGATCCTTCAGAAGGATTGGATGCATGCAATTTCAATACTAAACAACTCAGGGATGTATGCTTTATGCTTCAGGCAGTTTACTTTATGTTATGGCATGTTCTGTATATACATGCATTAATTGGATTGCATACATCAAATGTTGATCATTGTTTAAATTTTAAAGTATGGATCGACAGGTGAGAAGTATACTTTTGATTTTTTTGCAGGAAACAAGATTGCAGAAACTATATGGCTATGCAACATAGGCAATTGTTGCTAGCAACTGCTTTTATGTTTTTGCAGGTTATGGAGTCTATATATGAGTTTATGGCGTGCATGCCATGGGCCTGTCAAGCCCTATGTTGTTGGGTGGCCTATGTGCCACTGAGCTTATGGTTTAATTTTTTTGGGATTCCATTTCCTGGGGAAATGCTGTCAAAACTTTTTCCCCCTCATGGCATTGTCGGAAGGATTTCCTCACTCTAATTGTCATATGGAAAAATAAAAATATTTTGCTTTGGAGTCGGTTAAATGATATATCTCTCTCATATTTTTTAATGCTTTGATTTAATTTGATTAATGTTTTTTTTTCTTTTAGATAACTGCAGGAAAAAGAGGAAACTATATTCAGAATAGAGAATCAATTGAACTTTTGCATGAGTAATACTGTGTTATGTGTGAGTTAAGTGAACTCGTGCATATCTGCGTATGTATCTGGATATATATAAATATATGATTCAGAGTCCTACCGAATGTTTTTTCTTTTCGCAGGTGCGTACCTCTGAGAGAGAGAGAGAGAGTTTTCTCCATCTGACTTAACATTTGCAAGAATGTCTGCCTCTGAAACATTGTGAAACCATCCGCGCCTTCATTTCCTTCGTGGGTTTATAGAAGCAGACTTTTGATGATTTGATAGACGTGATTTCACTATGCCATTCACATGTTTACTCTCAGAGAATTCATTAGAGTCGGAAAATAGTGTCTAGATCTGGTGCAAATTTTTTTCTGATTTTTGGGTTTTGTGCATCTGCATATCAGATTTTATCCTCATTACTTGGTTTTTCTAATGGATTTTGTGCATCTAGATGTGAGTTATTCTAGCAAATTTCAGAGCAGAGATTTATGTATTCCCAATTCTGGTAAGAGATTGTTTATAGTAATCAGAAAACGATGGCAGTTCGGGACGTTATGTACTCGAAATGTGATTTTTCCATTATAATAGGATTTTTTTGACATGTCTTAGCAAAGCTCTCGCCAACATGGTTACAGCTATCTTACTGAGAGCTGCCCCGACCCGCGGTCATACCTCGATAATCTTGAATACTTTCGTTGTTGGGTATTCTTTGCCTTAAGAACAACACGAAATTCGTAGATATGCAGGTCATGTGATAATATAGAGCTGTGCAGGTCGTGTGTCTGTGAGATGGAGAGAGAGATGGTGGCTCTAACGAAGCGACTTGCAGAGATTGATGATAGTCTATCTTGCAAGTATGCTTATTTTCATGAATATGAAAAAACCATCCAGGAAGTTGAGTTGGCGTACGCAAAGATACTTGATAGTTCTCAAGTTCTTCTTCATGTCCTTAAGAATGATACATCTCAGATGACGCAAAAGAGGATAGAATTTTAGACAGCTTCGAGCCACACTACTTTCCAGAGACAAATCTTACAGATATTGCGCAGAAAATTCAGAGAGATAGAGGTTTCCGATGTTCGGTCGCAAGGTCCACGTCCTCCTCTTCCTTTAGCAGATGCATCCACAAATGTGCAGCGGAGCGCTTGGTCGTGCTTTGATCTTGGATTGATATGCTTTTATCCACATGGCTAGATCCTCAGGCATTGGATCAACTAGAATTGACCAAGCTTGTTATTTTTGCTACTCTTTCTCCTCTTTAATCGAATCCTTAGTGGTTATAGGATTCTTAGATTGATTTGGATCTTCTTTGCTCTTGTCTTCCTCCTTCTTTTGAGTCCATTTGTTTCTCAATTTCTCTCATCGAGCTTTCTATCTTTGAGTTCTTTTTACCTTGGAGTTTTCTTCAGACCCTTTCGAGTCTGCCACTATTTGAGGCATAGGTGTTTCTTGTTTGTTGGTTTCTTGCATGATCGAATTTAGCTTCAGCTCCGTATTCGTATGAGTTGTCATAGGCCTCTTGTCCATAAGGGTGTTGCTCGTAGGTCCGCTCATAGTTCACCAGCTCAGCTTCGTATGCATACTATTCTCCCCAATTTTGATCCTAGAATTGATTATGACTCTCAGGGCCTCTTAATGAAGTGGCCCACACTAGGGCTCTCTCAGTGTTCTCTTCTCCCTCAAAAATTTCACTGGGATAACATTTTGTGGGTGAGGTGGTTGTTGTCTTAACACTGGTTGCGGTTGATTGTATCCTGGGTATTCGTATGGACGTTGAATTGGAGGTGGGTTATGGTATTGAGGATATCTAGGAACTTCCCTTCCTTGGTCTCTGTCTAGGTATCCGTATGGCTTGAATTATGGTGGTTGAATAGGTCTATATTGTCTATTGTAAGGAAAATTTTTAGTATTGTGATTAGTGTGTTTCTGCTCAATACTGCAGTACTGAGCTTGATTATGTGCTGGTTGTTGGTTATAAGCATACGGGGGTGGTGGGATAATTCCTCTATTGCACACATGAGAAGGATGATCCCCACCACAGTGCACACATCTCCTAAGCATAGACATCCTCAGCCGGGGGTTGGGGTAATTCTTTTGTCCCTGCACGCCTAATTTCTTGGCCACTAAGTCTGCAATCTCCTCCACATTTTTATTCAAAATAGAGATGCTACTAGAAGTATCCTCACTCTTATTCTTGGTTTGGGGGATCTTCAAGTCTTCTGACAAGTTGTCGTCGAAGTCTATACACTCCTTCAAGCATTCACTCAATGTTTGGAATCTCTTTACGTAGACTAGTGCTCTTAAAGATCCATTGACTAATCCTTCCAAAAAGAATGAGATCACTTTCTGTTGTGTAGGCCTTTCCTCTGTGGGGCATCTACCCACATATTGCTTAAACGTCCTAGCTGCTAGAGGAACTGACTCAGTAGGAGATTGTTTGAAGCTATGAATCAAAGATGATGAGTTATTTTTAATGCTAGTCTTTGTGAATTCTTCAATCATTTCCTAAAATACTTGCTCCATATTTAGGAAACTATTGGGTTCAAGTGGTTGGAACCAGGCTAATGCAATATCTGTGAGAGCCAATCCAAATTAATCATATTGAACTAGGAAATCTTCCACTTGTTCAGCACGAATCACTTGCTTGAATTCGGCTATGTGGTTATAAGGTTCACTAGGCCTATCGTAGTGGCTCCTCATACATTTGGGCACTTGAACGGGTCGCAATCTTCTACCAAGTTCTAGTGGTTTGGGCATAACAGGAATGGCTAGATGTCTCACTTGAACGCCAATTCTCCTGCCTATGGGTAGTCTTTCCGAAACAGGGTTTCTGTTTCTTGGCTCTCCACTAGATGGAGGTTGATAGTTGGGATTGGCTTCTGGCATTGAAAACTGAACTTTAGTTCTCACCAGAATGCTTTGTTGTTGAGTATGCCCAAAGCTTTGGGAGGCATAGCTTTGGCAAGTTCCTTGAGGGTTCTAGGAGGTGGTTCCCTGGTCTCTAGGGGGAAACACTAGAATGCCTTGATATCTTAATTGGGATCTTTCTAGATCGCTCACAAGCCAATAATTTCTCATATTCCTATCAAGATAGGTGATTCGAGATGGATCCTCAGGATCTTGTAACTGGTGACAAGGTTGCTACTTTCTCCTCACAAAGATGAATGGGCTTGTAGTAACTTCTCCATCCGAGCTACCATATACACATCAATCAATGTGTCATCCTGAGGGATCTTGTCACCTCTCCAAACTTTGTTCACCTTAGACTTACCTTGGGATGTAGGAATCTTATTTTCATTATTCTCCCCATTAGGGTGATCTATGTCCTCAGTTTCCCATTGTTCACTTAGGGTTTCAAGACAGTCAATCACTACATAAATTACTCCCCTTTTGTCCATGTAGAATCCTCCTTCATATTTCACAACAGGTCGAGGAACAATCTCAAATTCACTCACTTTCTTCATTCATGCCACTGATATGTTTAAACCATCTATGTAGATTGGAAAATTGTACTGATTGATGTTCACATACTCGAGAAAGGTCCTATATTCTCCATCAATTATAGACATGAACCCTGCCAAGGGCACAGAGCTATGCATGCCTTCAGAAGCCATTATAGCTTCTTTGTCTAGCTCACTAGAGGTGTCAGAGTAATGGGAAATGGCACTAGGTAGAATTACACTTCTTGTTAATGATATGAAACTACATCGGCTTCCTAAGACACATCCTGAGCGAAGGTTCATTCGTTGATCACCTAAGTCAGGTTAGTTGGTCTGCCTGATTTGTGTTTACTCTAGGAGTTTATTTGGCCCGAATTGATTTTTCTTTTAATAGGCTTTCTAGTTGTTCATAGGTGTCCATGATACACAATACTTCCCAAGGCCATGATACACGATACTAGACAAGGTCATGATACACTAGCCTCTGACTACACGATACTTGATACTTGGGACGATACACAATACTGGAATCGGAATGATACGCGATACTTGATTGGGACGATACATGATACACGATACATAGGAGTAACGACACACAATACGTGGAGCATAGAATGATACACGATACTTGGAGCACAAAACAATACATGATACTTGACTATAATGATACACGATACTCAAGCTTCACGATACATGATACTTGAGCTTCGTGATACATGATACTCAAACTTCGTGATGCACGATACTTGAGCTTTGGGATACACGGGGAGTATAGGTATCGATGATACACAATACTTGCCAGGTATCATGACACATGGGTATTCAAGTATCGCAATACTTGAACTCAACCGATCATGATACTTGGACTTATCTCATTCAAATGAGAGAAATTTTTAGAAAAATTTGTATGAATGTGCTCCTTGTGCACTCCTCTTCACCGCTATGTGCCTATGGCAATCAAACTCTCACTCTATCCCACAATACCTCTCGCATGATACCGGTCCAGGTTCAATCATGTTTTGAACTAAATGTAGTAACTTTTCAAATCAACAAGATGTATTGAGCTCACCTCTTTGTTTCTCTCCTCAAGTTCTAGGTACTGACAACCCCCTACAACCAAGATTCCACTCGATACACACTCGGCAATACTAATCGTCTATGTACTCTCACGATACTTGCTAAACACAAATGACTTATGGAATGATCTTTTTTGGTTTTTATACCCTTGGGCTAACGCAAGGTTGAGAGGTACTGAAATGAAAATGCTTGGGATTTTGGGGAATCTACCTACCTACTCTTCTCCTACTCCTTCCTTTCTACTCTCTACTCCTACTCACTTAGTCTCACTCCCCTAGGTCTAACAATTTACTACATACACTTTCTAGGTGCGAAGTAATAAGTGCAATGAAAAATGACTCGCCAAAGCAGAATACTCACCTCTTCACAACTTGTATTTTCACCTACAAGCTCTTACCATCATGTAAGTACCTCGGTTGGACTCATACTTTCCTGGAAACAATGCCAAAAACTATGTGTACCTAAGTGACGGCTTAGGGACTTATGACGAAAGAGACTATTCCACTATCACTAGCAAGTACATATAGTGGGGGTGATCACACATTTAAATTATCAATCCGAGAAGTATCTTGAACCTAACCAAGTGTATGAGGACGTGCACTTACACAATGATCAATGAAGTGGAATAGCTACCATTGCATGCAGATGAGTGCCATCACTCACATTCATCACTTACATAGGTGGAAATGGTGTTGTGATACATAAAACAGTAGTAAGCACAAAAATAGATTTTTCTCTCAGCTCCGAACTCGGAATATGATCACTAGCAAGTTCATTTCGAAGCTCTCAATGAGACACATCCAACGGTCATATTGTGCGATTTTGGCAAACCTGGTTCAAGTTATGGGAAAAAAACTGAGTTGTGCAACTCTCCTAGTCTCGCCACACATCTCCTCAAGCTTCACACACACACACAATGGCAAAAAATTCTTTACAAGAGTCACCAAGTGACTTATATACATGTGCCCAAAAAATGTTCCTTTCACACACGAGATCGAAACTTTTATTGGAAAACTCTAATCTCCTACTATGTTACCATGATTATGATACAATGTTTGGGATTTATGCATCTAGAGGACTCCTCTAATGCTTTTGCATGGCTTCACGAAGTATTTCGTAGTACATTAAGAAGAAAATTTATGCCCATAATTTGAAATTTTTTTGGGCTCCTTTTCTCTGCTTCTTTTCTTTGCAACACTCTCCCCCTCCTTGTCTCTGTCGTCCCTTGACATGCTTTGCTTCTTGTCTCTATCTTTGTGTGCCTAGTAGGTCTGGACTTCTTTCTTTGTAGTTGCCACCCGCCAGTAGCCCGTGGTTGCATGGCTTCACGAAGTATTTCGTAGTACATTAAGAAGAAAATTTATGCCCATAATTTGAAATTTTTTTGGGCTCCTTTTCTCTGCTTCTTTTCTTTGCAACACTCTCCCCCTCCTTGTCTCTGTCGTCCCTTGACATGCTTTGCTTCTTGTCTCTATCTTTGTGTGACTAGTAGGTCTGGACTTCTTTCTTTGTAGTTGCCACCCGCCAGTAGCCCGTGGTTGAGGAAGCCTTCTGGACCTTCAGAGAATTTGTTATCTTATCCGAGTCTCAATCCTATGCTTCTGTTATCCCCTTGGTATCTGTTACATTTATACATCTGGGTTGATGTATTACTATTGATACCTGTTAAGATCTTTTTCACCACTTGCATCATTTGGTAAGCACTGCATCTGTTTTTGTATTTTGGTTGATGCTTCAAAGCTCCTATCTTTAAAACTTCTTCTACCTCCTTTGGGACCTGATGTATTTCTTTTGGTGAGGGTGGTGCTTGAAAGGTCTTGTTGTAATTCTTTGGTTTCACTCTTCGGGACCTCCTCCTTTCATGTTGCAGCGTGATGCATGTGAAGCTTGATACATGCCCCTGCGGGGCTTTGGGCAGAGGATGGTTCTTTTTATTGAGTAGTTTTTCTTTTTGATTTTCTTCTTCTTCATCTTTTGCTTGATTCTCCTGTCTCTCCTTCCACATAAGCTTTGGAAAGTGTCGAAGAAGCTGCTCTCTCCCAAGAGCCTTGGTGAAGATGTGTGCTCCATTTTCTTCAGTTGGACAATAGTTTATCTCCAAGACCCCATCCTCAATCAACTCATGCACATAGTGATATTGAATTCCTATGTGCTTGGTACATGCATGCAACACATGATTCTTGATGATGGCCATGCAGCTTTGGTTGTCATACTTCAACTCTGTAGCCTCTTGTCCTTGTATTCCTGTGTGCCATAGGATCCTTCTCAACCATTTTGCTTCACATGCTGCCACACATGCAGCTTTGTACCCAGCTTCAGTAGAAGATAATGCTATAGTCAACTACTTCTTACTGATCAAAGAGAAGATCTGTGAGCCTAAAGAAAACAAATAACTAGAAACTAATTTTCTGGTATCAATATGTCCTGCTCAATCTGAGTCACAGTATTCGATCATAGATGATCCTTCTTCATAAAGAATACCATAATCAGTGGTTCCTTTCACATACCTGAGTATCCACATGCTTGCTTCCAATGAGTTTGGCAAGGCTTATTAGACAACCTGCTTACTACTCAAACATCATAAGAGATATCTGGTCTACTATAGCATAAGTAGATGAGACTTCCAACTAATTTCCTATATCTTCCAATATCCACTAGAGGTGAAGTATCTTCAATTGATATTTTGTGTTGACCTCCATAGGTGTAGAAATTTCCTTGCAATCCTCCATGTGGAATGCCTTCAATATCTTTCTTGCATACTTTTGTTGAGAGATGAAAATCTTCCTTGGTTCTTGCCAAACTTCAAGGCCTAAGCAAAAATGCATTAAGCCCAAGTCTATCATTTCAAATTCTGAACTTAGGGCATCTTTCATTTGTTGAAGAATAGCATTATCATTTCCTATAATCACAACGTCACCTACATAGAGCACAAGCACAATTTCCTTCCCCCCTCTCTTTAGAACATAAAAATTAGCATCAAAAGCACATCTTTTGAAACCTAGATCCAAGAGATACTTATCTATCCGTCTGTACCATGCTCTAGGGGCTTGTTTTAGCCCATATATGCCTTCTTCAGCTTACATACCTTGTTCTCTGAATGGGGAGCATCAAACCCTGGTGGCTGAGACACATATACCTCCTCCTTGAGGTCACCATTTAGGAATGCTGATTTGACATCCATCTGATAGAATGGCCAATACTTATGTGTAACCACAACTAGTACTACTTGGATAGTAGTCATTCTTGCAATTGGGGCATATGATTCACAAAAATCAATGCCTTCAACTTGTGAGTAGCCTTGTGCAATGTTGGTAGCAGCCAAGGAAGTCAGGGCATGACAAGACAGGAGATCCAACACAAAGAGTCAAAGTAGAGGGATAGCCAAGCAGGTCCAAGTAGGCAAAGTAGTCAAAGAAGATCCAACAATTAGGCCTATCCAAAATTTTTAAGATAAATCCTTTTTCAACAGTGATTTTCATCATTACATGAGCCTTGTAAATACCATTTTTGGTAGGTTAGACTCCAATATGTTCAAGCAAAGGAGTCCTCAAGCTTGAGGAGTATTAGAAGTATCTATGTACCAATTTTCATAATTTTTAGACTCCATTTGAGCCCTCAAATAAGCTCTAGAACCTAATTTTTAACTAGGCCAGACAGAGGTCTTGACAGGGCCAAAATCTAGTCAAAAACTATAAAAGAGCTAGAGAGCTCATTTTTTGAGGTTAGCTTGTTAGAGTTTGAGCCATTGTAAGAGATTTCTTGAGTAATAGAAAGGACTCCATTGTTCCTCTCTTTGTTCTTGCCTTGTGTATGCATGTGTGTGCATGCTTGTGTGCTTCTCACTCACACGCTTGTGCCTTCACTTTCTCATAGTCATTATACTAGTGTTCACGTCTCCACAGATTGACATTTATGAGGTGTATCTCCTCATGTTGGTACTTGCCATTGTGCTAGAGTGACACCAAATTTGGCACCATTGCCGGAGAGAGAGCTTCGAGGGCGAGTGTGTGATGGTAAGACTTAGAGTTGTGATGTTGGAGTTATAGGTATTTTCCTTAATTTTCACTATTTTCTTCTACTTTCTTCACCATTATCATCACCATCATCATCATTGTTGCCATACAAGCTATAAGAAGATCATACCAGCACAAAGCAGCAGTTATGCACAATCTGGTAACAAGGCCTAATCATTTTTTCCATGAACTATTTGCAACTCAAGTGATTTTCATCACTACATAAACTATCATGGACACAAAGGAAACCATCTTCACCGTAGATTCCATTTCACTTTCTATAACTCATTATTGATTAAGAATTTGGGGAAACCAATGCTTCCATTGCATCCAGAACGTGCCAAAACCCAAAGATCGACTATCTTATTGCTCGATTCTGACATCCAGAGACCATGCTTCCAATTGATGACATCATCGATGATATCATAAATTCGTAACCACTCTTGGAAAACCTATATAAGGAGGCAAATCCTTTTCAGTTTCATCATGGATATCCATTATCATCCTCTTCTAGTACCACATATCAAGAAATCTACAAAGACCAAGAGCTATGAAAATTCAAGTCCTAGAAGATCTCAGTCACATAACCGCTCCTCGTGGACTTGTTGCTTGAGGGGGAGGTGATGTCATGGACACAAAGGAAACCATCTTCACCTTAGATTCCATGTCACTTTCTGTAACTCATGATTGGTTAAGAATTTGGGGAAACCAATGCTTCCATTGTGTCCAGAACGTGCCAAAACCCTTAGATCGACTGTCTTATTGCTCGATTCTGACATCCAGAGACCATGCTTCGAATTGATTACATCATCGATGACATCATCAATTCGTAACCGCCCTTGGAAAACCTATATAAAGAGGGGTTGACCACATTCATTCTTTGTCTTCTTGGGAGCTCAAGGAGTCGTGACCGCGAAGTAAGTACTCTCCAAGTTCTAGTTTGAGTTCTTGTCTTGTTCCTTGTTCTAGTCTTGTCTAGTCTAGTTCTTGGACATCTTGTGTTGTCCTCTTGTGATCTCGTAGTACGAGATCCTATCGAGTTCTTTCTTGTGTCTAGTTCATCTCCCAGAAAGGAGTTCTTGTAATCCAGATATCTTTTTTCACACTTACGATCCTGAGTTGTGTGATCTCCTGTGTCATCTCTAGTCGAATTATTCATACCTATCAATCCCGGGTTGTGGGGCATCCTCTATCAGTCACGTATTCTTGTATTGTTTTCCCTTTGTCGGTGTTCTTGTAATTAGAAGTGTATTTCCAAAATCTTGTCTACTGTAGTAAGAGAGCACAATCTAGTGCTCCTCTAACATAAACATTGTAAATACTGTTTTTGGTAGAATTGACTCCATTTTATTCAAGTCAAGGAGTCCTCGAATTTGAGGAGTATTAGACTTAACTACATGCCAATTTTCATAATTTTTAGATTTTGTTTGAGCCCTCAAATAAGCTCTAGAACCTAATTTTTAACTAGGTCGGACACTAGGTTTGGACAGGGTTAAAGCTAGTCAAAAAATTATAAAAAGAGATAGAGAGCTCATTTTTGGGGTTAGATTGTTAGTTATTTAAGCATGTGTAAGAGACTTTATGACTAATGCAAACAACCCCATTGTTCCTCTCTTTGTTCTTGCCTTGTGTGCGTGTGTGTGTATGTGTGTGCATGCTTGTGTGCTTCTCACTCACACACTTGTGCCATCACTTGCTCGTAGTCTTCATACTAGTCCTCACGTCTCCACAGATTGACAATTATGAGGTGGATCTCCTCACGTTGCTACTTGCCATTATGCTAGAGTGACACCAAATTTGGCGCTGTTGTCGGGAAGAGAGCTTCAACGACGAGTGTGTGATGGTAAGATGTAGAGTTGTGACATTGGAGTCATAGATAATATCCTTACATTTCCTTATTTTTCTTCATTTTTTCTTGTTTTTTGCATCACCATCATCTTCCTCACCATCTCCCACCTTCATCTCCATCTTCAAAAAAATTTCAATTTTTTGGTCTTATTCCCCTACCCACCTCATTTCCCTCATTTCATTTGTGAGAGCGAGCGAGAGAGAGCTTGTGTGCAATTTGTTTTTGTGTGTTTTTGAGCTTTTGCTATAGGTTTTAGCTATACCACCATCTCCAGTAGCTTACACAGGTATGATAGAACTCTGCACACGTCCCAGAATGACGATCTATGTCTGTTGCGACAGATAGAGAAACTCAATATTTTTTGTTTGCATGTTTGGTACGATAACCTACATCATTAGAGCACTCCAAATCACTAAAACTTTAAAAAAAATTTGTGTTTTTGTAGTCTATCGCGACAGACACTCATCTTTTGCAACAGAACAAAACACGACAGATGATAGACCTCATCTATCATGACAGACACCCATCTATCGTGACAGACAGAGCCCCCCGACAAATTGCGTCTATCGTGACAGACACCAGTCTATCACGACAGACCAAAACATGACAGATGACATACTCCTTCTATCGCGATAGAAACCCATCTATCACGATAGACAGGGCCACGACATATGACAAACACAGTCTATCACTACAGACATCCGTCTATCGTGATAGACAGAGCCCCGTGACAAATTGCATCTATCATGATAGACACCCGTCAAAACACGATAGATGACAGACCTCATCTATCGCGACAGACACCCATCTATCGCGACACACAGGGCCACGATAGACGACAAACATAGTCTATCATGACAGACACCTATCTATTGCGATAGATAGAGCCCTGCGATAAATTGCGTCTATTGCGATAGACACCCGTCTATCACGACAGACAAGATCCCACGATAGATATCGGCTATCGCAACAGACACCATCTATCGTGACAGACAGCCCCATGTGATAGTCATTGTCTATCGCGACAGACACCGTCTATCGCGACAGACACCGTCTATTGCAATAGACAAGCATTTTGGGCAAAAATTAAAGTGCTAAATTTTTTGAAGATTTGGGCTAAATTTTGGGCATATTTGCACACTCAATTGCCCATATAATTACAAAGGCCTTTAAAAAATGCACTAAACTTCGGAAAGGTCCTGATTGTCTGTTCTAACCCCCTAAACCCTGAATCAACATAACTTTTTCATATAAAATCCATTTTTTGAGCTCTAGAGCTTGTTGCAAAGCTCGTGGTGAATACTGCGTTGATTTTCAAATAGGGTATTTTGAAGTCAACCCTCTGTGGGGTAGGTACACCAAGGGAGATCTTAGAGAAAAAATTTTGGCAATACAAAAGGAGGAAAAAGGGTCTTTAAAAGTGTCTGTATCAAATTGTTTGTCAATTGAAGGTAAAAACTTGAGCTAAACGTGGAATTTTTACAGGATCCTAGATAGCTTTTGGAGAAATCAAAGCAAGTGCCATTGTCTACAGGCTTGGGAATGTGATTCTTGGGCAGACAAGCATGGCAAGGAGAAGCGACTTTGTATAAGCCTGAGCAACATAACAAAGTGGGAGCACTTACCATCTATGAATTCAAAGATCCTAATAGCCCAAGCAAAGTGACCGACCTAGATGATGCTTCTGAGAGGATCTTTGCGGTCTCAGAGCATGGAAGACATGCATACGCTTGGAATGGTGAAATTTTTTTTCCCCAACCTCGATCCATTGTCTCTTATGGTCACCAAGCAGTTGGAACATCTCAAGCTCATGGGACTCATAGAGACAAGAGTAGAGACAGACCTGAGGTGAGCTTTGCTAACCCTGTAGGAAGAGAAAGAACGAGAATGGAGATAGATAGAATGGAAAATGAGAGGCATAGAGACCCGATGCATCAAAGAAATGCTGATGAATCCCTCTGGCAAGGCCTAGAGAACACTCTAGAACCTTGAGGCCCACATAATGGGTTAAGTCCATGAAGAATTGCTTCGATGACACAGGAGACTCATATGACCATGTAGCAGAGTTTAGGCAAGTTTTGAGAGCTGAGCAAGTTGAAGACTTGTTCACTCAATACAATGCTTTTGGCCTAAATCTCAAGAACACCGCATTTACTTGGTTTCAACCACTTCACCAATGTCATTTTACTTGAAGCATTCATCAGTGAGTTTTGTAAGAGTGGTATTAGGCATAACACATCTTCCTTGATACAAAGCTTCAAGAAAACACCTCAAGAGACAGTAAGGCTTGTAGGAAGAAGGTTTAGGCAATACCTAGAGAGATGCCTTGTTCCAGAGTTACCCACTCCAGCCAAACTAGTGGCCTTATTTTTAGATGGATTGTTAAGTACCAAACTGAGATCATATGTGTACGTAAAGGACCCTAGATCCAATCAGATAGTTCTACTAGCCTTGTGTCCTCACAATCCTCATCAATTGAGGATCTAGTAGAGAAGGTAGCTCGGAAATTAGGCATTTCTAGCAAGTAGATTCCTAGATTTGCCCCAGGAAAATGATCCTACACCTGTGGAGGAGACCATATGGCTAATGTGTGCCCTATCATGGCTCAACCCCAAGTGAACCCTAACAGCCAATACTACACCATAGAAAGGAGATACACCAGCCACACTACACAAGATTGCCCATATAATAAACAAGTTGTTAGACAAAATTATCCTCAGACTTACCTAGAACAAGGAGAATACCAGAATCAGTGCCCCCTGCAGCAGTATGGTAGGCCCCAACAACCCTATCTACCACCCTATCAAGGGCAGCAAAGACCTCAACCAATCCTAGTGCAGCAACCCCCTCCTCCAGCCAATGTGATTCCAATGAAGTATGCAGTGGCAAAAGAAAATCTGAATAGAGTCTTAGCGCCAGTAACACCATTGCTTTCAGAAAGTGACCCAAGTGATCATACTTTTGACTCTACCCATATTGATAGCCCACAGGCTTACTACATGCAGTCCCCTAAGCATAATGAGTCATACTATTATAAAGAACCAAGTGAATCTGGTTGGGAGCCAGAATATGCGAATGTCATGTACACAAACCCCAACTCTAGACCTTAGCCTAGGTAGATAAGACCTCCATTTCCTAGAGGGCCATGCTACCGATGTCAGGGAGATCACCTCATTCATGATCGCCCTCTACCTGCACCTACACAAACCCAATCTGTGACAATTCAAGGCTTTTTTCCAGATTCTGGGAAGGAGCACTTGTTATGAGAGTGTCCCAAGAACCCCACCAATATGCCAAAAATTGCTCTTATCAATGTTATTGGGTTAGTGGTAGACTCCACGGGAAGTGTGACTTCCACGGCCCTAGTGCAAGTCATCACGAGAGCTCAGGCACTTAAGCAAAACCAAGACTTAGGCCAGGAAAAGAATTTTGAGGTTAGCGAGATCGAGAGTCAAAATAAGAAGAGGACAAGAGCTTGAAGAGAAAGTTGTGAACGTATGAAAAGGCAATGGGCAAAGAAGATGAGCTAACTCGAGGAAAGTTTGAGACAAAAGCCAAGATAATAGAAATCACATCTCAAACACACTCTCACACATCACCTCCACCATCATCCCCATCCCCTCCCATCCCTGAACATTCTAATCCACCACACGTAACCCACTCACCATCCCGAGTAGGATAAGTCTTAGCATATCGCACTTTCGAGGACATAGACATGATGCTAAGGGCATATCAGGCTAGAATCCAAGAAGGGCCAAATGTAACCGATCATGAAAAGTGTTACCCTAGAGCAGACCTAGAGCTCAAATGAACAAAACTTTGTGCCAAGATGGTGGAATTGGCTCAAGCCATGTTTGAAGCTAGTCGCCTCTTCAATTGCTCTAGCTCCACTAGAACACCATTGCATTTTGATGGTCTGTTAGATAGATTGGAGAGGTTAATTGCAAAGTCTCAAAAAGGAGTCATCTCCCAAGCTAAGGAGAGGGCAAGTGATAGAATAAGCATTTCACCACAAGAAGCTTATTTGCCCAACTCCACTGAACTAGACACTTCTTCTATGAATCGGTATTCACCAAAATTCCTACGAGAGATTCAAGAAGAGAAATGGGCAAAAGAAAGTAAGAATCCTCCACACATTGAACTTGTGGATGACCTACATGACCAACTCCCACAAAACATTCCCTCCATTTATGGAGAACAGGAGGATGCCCCATCAAGTGAATGGTTAAACTTCGAGTCTAATACCTTGCAAGAATTTCCTCATTTCACCGGCCCATGGGAAGCAAAGTCTTCTTGTATGAGAGCACCCACCGTCATGGTAAGAAATGAAGACTCCATCATACCTAGGAATACGGAGGTAGTGAAGAATACTAAAGTGCACTGCAATCTCACTTTAGAAGAGCTACTCAAGGTTAAGCCTGAATTGTGGAAACATGTAGCCAAACAAGTGCCAGACGTAGCAAAACCTCGCTCGCAAGTCGGATCTCATAGAACAGTGCCAGAAATACCTTTGGAAAAGATAGGGGACATGATCGAAGGAGAAGAAGGAAACACCTATCTGCCTATCACTCATTAGGGTTACACAACCAAGGCAATTTTGGACTCAAGTGGAGGAGTTGCAATCGCTACCACTTCCCTATGGAAGCGATGGGGCAAGCCAACACTCAGGCCCATGAGAATGAAACTACAAATGGTTGATGGTCACATCAAAAGACCCTTGGGGCTATTAGAAGGGATAACTCTCACTACTTATGGTGTAGAGTTTGAGCATACTTTTGGTATATGTGACCTTAGCAAAAATCAAGCCTACGAGATGATTCTGGGAAGACCATTCTTGAGACAATTGCAAGTAGTATAGGATTGGGGAACCAATTGCTTATATTTGAAACACTTAAGTGTTACAACCAAAGTCAATCTCAAGGATTTCTCTCATCGAGGCATTCCCCCCATTCAATGGAATTTCATCCATAGAGCCACAGACGATACTAAGTCAGTGCATTCTATAAGATCAGGATCCTCATTGATGCATGAAGATACTCACTTATGGATGTGTAAAGTGGCCGAAGAGGAAGAGAAAAGGGAAAAGGCAAGAGAGGTAGGGTGTGAAGGAAACTCATAGATCAATACAAGACCCAACCTATACACCTGTTGTATTTCGAGATGAAGAGTTTGAACCTTATGGTTGGGTGGAAATTTTAGCAACAATGGATGTAGCCATCAATGAAGAACAATGGACACCCCACTGTGATGCGGATGGCTATGACATTTCAGTTTTCACAATAGAGCCAATCATGTGTGATCCGATTATTGAAGAATGTGAACCTAGTACTGATGCATTCGAGGATGCAAGTGACTCCGATCTAGAGTCAATTATTATGGACCCTCCTTTTGCATCAAATGAGGAATATTTCTACGAAGTAGAAGCTCACCCTCAGAGACACAAAGAAATTATGAATGAGGTGAGATTAACCACACAAGTGACCACTAAGATCAAAGGCAACAAGAGGAAGAAGGGAGGAGTCACACCAGAGGAAGAAGAATCATTGTTTGAGGTCCCAGAAAACTTTAAGAAGTATGAGATAGAAGATAGGAGAGTTATGATAAGAATGCCTAAACGTGATGCACAAGTAGGAGAGGCCTATGATAACAAGGAAACCACCAAGAAAATTGTTGTAGCCATAGAAGAAGGAGAAGAAAAATGCAGGTACATAGGACATGACCTGAGTGAGGAAGAAGAGCATGAGCTGATAGCCTTACTAAGAGAATACAGAGATGTATTTGATTGGAGTTACAAGGAATTGAAAAATGTAGACCCTGACATATGCTCACATACGATTCCCATGACCTAGGATGCCAAACCCTCAAAGCAAAAGCCATACACATATAATGATAAGTATCTTGCTAAGATCAAGGAGGAGATAGATGGATTGGTAGAAGCTAGATTTATCTATGAAATTGAGCACATTGAATGGGTATCCCCCATTGTAGTGGTGCCCAAGAAGAATGGAAAGTTATGTGTATGCATTAACCTGAAGAAGGTTAACACAACCACCATTCGAGATAGTTATCCACTTCCTATCACTAAGCATCTATTAGAAAGAGTGGCTGGCAAGGAATTCTACAATTTCCTTGATGGCTTCTCTAGCTACAATCAAGTGGCCATAGCTCTAGAAGATCAGAATAAGACGACTTTTGCCACAGAGTGGGGCATATTTGCCTTTTGAGTGAGTCCATTTGGTCTAACCAATGCGCCCGCTACCATTCAGAGGCTAATGTGTCATGTATTTAAAGAATTCTTGAGGAAGAATTTGGAAGTCTATGTTGATGATCTCTGTGCTCATTCCAACATTTAGACAAACCCATATCCCTGAGCCGAGAGCTATCTTTGACAAATGTAGAGAATATCAAGTCTGCTTGAACCCAGAAAAATGTGTTTTCATGGTTAGGCAAGGCAAGATTCTAGGACACATAGTGTCAAAGAACGGCATATCCACAAACGCAGAGAAAGTGAGAGCTATTGCAGAGATACCTAGGCCAAAGAATGTCAAGGAAGTAGAAGCCTTCATGGGTCATTGCGGCTATTATCGCCGATTGAACATTCGTATGTATGCGATCATTGCAAAGCGTTTGTCTCCCTCTTGACTAACTTTGAGTGGACTAAATAATGTGAGAACTCCTTTAACAAGCTCAAGAGAAGATTGTGCTCAACACCAATATTGACTACTCCAGATTTGAGCAAGCCATTCCATGTCCATGTGGATGCATCCAATTATGCTTTTGGATGTGTACTCGCACACCTAACTGGCAATGGTAATATGGATCTTCCAATTTCCTATGCTAGTAGACAGTTAAATGCAACTGAACAAAACTATACCACCACCGAACGAGAAGGATTAGGCATGGTATATGCGGTTAAAAAATTTAGACACTATCTGCTTGCAAATAAGTTTAAATTTTTTACTGACCATCAAGCTCCACTGTACTTAGTAAACAAGACATGCAATACAAATAGATTAGTAAGATGGTTCCTCTTACTAATGGAATATGATTTTGAGGTAGTGGTGAGGAAAGGTAAGACTTACTTGAGAGCAGATCATCTCTCAAGGCTCACATCTCAAGAGGCCCCACAAGGAGTATCGGATGATCTTCCTAATGCTTACATGTTTAATCTAGAAGTTGTACTATAGTGGGCCAAGACATTAGTGCCAATCTTAACATATGGGCCTAAACACCCAGTAATAAACACTCAAGATAAGGAGGTAGTAAAGGCCTAGAAGTACCATATCATGGTAGGGAGTATGTACAAGCATATAGATCAAGGAATATTATCTTGTTGTGTGGAAGAGGAGGAGTACGCAAAGTGGTTGCAATTAGCACATGTGGGTGCATTAGAGCAACACTACTCGAGGCAAAGAACTTTACAGACACTGAGGAGACTCGGAGTGCACTGTCAAACTATGGAAGCAGATGTCCATAGGATGTGCAAGGAATGCCCAATTTGTAGCACTAGACCTCCTGTGGAACATGCCACTCTTTATCGAGTATCTTTAGTGTTACACCATGCTATTTGGGCACACAGAGTTGCCTACAAAACGGTACTCCAAGCCATACCCTTTCAGATTGTGTTTGGCCAAAATGCAATGCGACCATTGGACTTCTTGATACCTACATTGAAAGTAGCACAAGAGCATGACTGGATAGGCCATGAGCTTTCCTCTAGAATCTTCGATCTTGAATGATTAGGTGAAACAAGATTGAGAGTAGTAGCAGGAATATATGCAACCAAGAAAAGACAAAAGGCATATTTTGACGCACATGTAAAGGAGAAGGGCTTGAAAGCAAGAGACCTGGTCTTATTCTACACTTTGAAGCAGCATGCACAGAAATTAGAGAAGAGAGGCTATGGACCGATGATTATCAATAGGATCTCAACAAGTGGAGCAGTTCAACCAGCCACTCGAGAAGGCAACATCCTACCAAGTTACATCAGTGGATGCATAGTCAAGTTATATCATGAACCCCTCACGGAGGAGATGCTAAATTGACTCAATACTGCAAAGAAATGTAAAGAAGAAGAAAAGAGAATTTGAGAAGAAGCACAAGCAGAAGCTTTAGAACACATTCGATGAATGAAATTGCAAAGACAACATAGAGATCAGCCTATGTCTGACACTCAATAGGCTCTAAGTTATCACATGGCCATGTGCAAAGCGTCCGATGGATGTTCCCATAGGATAGTTGATCGAAGAATCTTTGTGACCCTAGAGGTAGGACGAGGAGAGAGTGCAAGGACTGTAAGAGCTTTAATTGACTCAGGAGTAGCCAGTAGTGCAGTCCAACTTTCTTATTGCCACGAATTACAATTGAAGGTCAATCCTATCGAGGCATATCTCATAGGATTGGGAGGCATGGAAACCCCTTGTATGGGTGAGGTGGAACTTCCCCTCTCCATCGAAGAGGTTCTAATGGCAATCAAAGTGCTAGTGTATGAAGATGAGGATCTTATCAAACCTCTTATCTTGGGCCAAGACTGGATCTATGATCATGCAGTGAACCTCAACCTAAGAAGTTGACTTCTTTAGGCTTGGGTGGGCCAAAACCACATCACAATTGAATTAAAGAATCAAGCACTCAGGCCACTAGAAAAGGCACCAAATCCTAGTCACTCTAGGAACCCACATGAAGATAACGATGCTATTCTTGTCCAAAGTTCTATGGTGTAGAAGATTCTCACTCTCGAAGAAGTTGAAAAAGTCAATAAGGAGTTCCCTTCTTCGCCAAAGAGGATTCTAGGAAAGCAGGCTGGACAACACATGACGCAGAGGAGGCTGATGATAAAGAAGCATGAGCAACGACCTGTACAATATAAAGTACCTCTTGGCATGAAACAGATATGGATACGCAAGGGTGAAAAACCCTCAGCTCTAGAGACAGGTTCCCAAAGATGCACCAAACGAGCTACACAACCGAGGATTACAATGAAGGAGTATCCTAGGCATCAATCTAGATAGAACATTTCTATTTGGGTCCCAAAGCGGTCAATGAAGGCTATCCCAAATGCTAAACAAATATGGATGCCCAAGACTTGCTTACGAGCTCAAATAGCTTCACTGCCATTCACAGAATAGAACCCAAACTCACCATCACTATTGGCATAAATTCCAAGACAACCATCTACATTCCACACCATTACATCTTCGGTCACACCTAGGAATGCCGAGAAATGGGTACTCGAAAATTCCCAAATCAAACACAATCCGGTCCACAAATCTTTACATGTCATCACCACTAAAAGCTACAATCCCACGATCAAAGTTTGGAGACTTAAAACCCGTATCAAACCCCGTGACCCAATTTTGTAAATGAGTCCACTATGATGTATGTGCATTTTGAGTATAGTGCACATCCAAAAGTATGCATCTAGGGGAATCACTAATCTACTAACCAACATTCACACACATCACAAACACTTCACTCGCTAACCCTTAACCACTGTGGATGTCATGTTAGTATTGTGGAGGGAACACTATAACATCATGTTTCCTATGCAATGCTAATATGCCTCTGTTCTTCTAGCAGATAAGCATCGACAGCTACAAGCAGTCTCATGGCAAAAGCAGCATACCCGAGTTCACAGGCAGGAGTAAGTACTACAGATATTAATGTGGAGAGTCTACCTATTGATGTGCCACCAATTGAACGACCTATAGAGTGGCAACATCTCTAGCAAATACCCATATCGGACCCTCCCACATGAATAACCGAGAGAGTCCATGCAAACTCTCACTGGTTCAATGGCATGCCAGGACCCTTAGGAGAGGCTAATATATCTGGGAGTCCAACTGTGAGTATGACAAGTCATAGGTGCGATTCCAATTCTTTTCCAAAGAGTTCGAGACTCTCTAGAACACACCAAAACTTCAAAGCATATGGCAATGCGTAGGGCTGGTGGAGTACTTTGAGCCACCCCTACCAAAACTAGATTTTCTACGGTGCTACTATTTGGTATCAACATTACATGGGAATGAGGAAAAGGACAAACCAAGAACATTTGTTCTTCCTTCTTTATCGGGCAACAATGAGTTGAAAAGGTTCGAACTTATGTTGGAATTGAGCTCTGCTTTGAACATGCATGACACTCATGTGCCCTCCAAGAAGGATGCCGTAATACCCACTAACATGAAGAACCGGAAACTACAAAAAGCTGAAAGATATGGTGGCACTCACACCAAATTTTTCCATCCCTCTCCGTATGTGCATGCAACATTTTTCATTTCCTGGTCAAGATCGATTCACCCAGCCCCACGGATCAACTGAAGCGGCAATGATAGAAGGACGCGACAGCTGTGCCCCAAGCCACTACCTCAACCGCTTCACTTATCACTGACTCAGAGGCCCTACAAGATGTCCAAAAACAAGTCACCGAATTGCAATCATGACTGCTACAGTATGAAAGGCCACCTTCTCCACCCAAGGCTCCCACAGATGAAGAAACAGTACCCATTCCTGTGGAACAAACATTTGAAGAAGACTATGAGCCATAGCCCATTCCCGACGGACAACAAACAGTTGAAGGCCAAGACACATTTGAAGCACCACGACCCCCGTGGTTAAAACATGTGGAAGAAATTGGGCGTTCTCATGAAGAGTGCACGGTGGTGCAAAATCAGGCCATGAGAGTCATAGAAGAAACAATATTACAATCCAGTTACTTCAAGAACTTGTCATCCAGATGTCTGATCATATCATCAAAACTCCAATACCATCCATACTATGTCATTCTAGCATATTACAATGTGGAAATACAGAGAGTCATAGGAAAAATTCCTTCCTTCGCGACCCAGCTTCAACCCGAAGACCTTCCTTGAGAGGCTCAGAAAGGCAAGATCTATCAATCGACATGGCGGAAAAAATGTTGTGCACATGGAACCATGCGCCTCTACATCTAATTTACAATCCATGCTATGGTCCAGTTCCATGACACAGATCATGGAAGGCATTCAACATTAAAGTGCATAACAATGCACAGTGCAAGGAATGGCTCAGCTATCCATGCATAGTGCCACCACAGGGACCACCATCAATAGCTTACATCATGGCAACAATTCGACACTGGATGCCTTGACTGAAGCCCATGCCAGATGTTGCGGCCCAAATGATGCTTAAAATTTTGGATATGATGCAAATCGTTCTCAAAACGTTTAGAAATGCAGAAGCACCACAGGTACGTCTACCAAGGTTTACCAATGAAAATTACGATTTGGTGTATGACATGAGCACCACCCCCAGCATTCGTGTGGCTTACACTTGGCATGCACACATCAAGTATCTCCCCGCATGTTATAAACAAACATTTGAAGACATCTTCATATCAGGTTTCTAGGAATATCATTTGGAGGTGTTTACACCTAAGCCCACACACCTGCTTCATCTCTTTGCATGCAAATAAGCCATGTACTCTAAGTACTACACAAAACCACAAACAGATCCCAGGTGCAATAAATTAGGATGCATTGCAAGCTGATCTCGAAAGAGGATTACGGATAGGAGAACACGAGCTGGCCACCAACGTTCTCCAATACTATATTAACCACCCTACAAAACTGAGGTCTGTAAGGGGTGACAGATGCTAGAGAGGGGGACTGTTGGCATACAAGCTATAAGAAGAGCATACCATCATAAAAGAGCAGTCATGCACAATCCAGTAACAAGGCCTACTCATTTTTTCCATGGAATATTTCCAACTCAAGTGATTTTCATCACTACATAAACATTGTAAATATCATTTTTGGTAGAATAGACTGCATTTTGTTCAAGCCGAGGAGTCCTCGAGCTTGAGGAGTATAAGACTTAGTGACATGCCAATTTTCATAATTTTAAGATTCCATTTGAGCCCTCAAATAAGCTCTAGAACCTATTTTTAACTAGGCCGGACACTAGGTCTGGACAGGGCCAAAGCTAGTCAAAAAACTATAAAAAGAGCTAGAAAGCTCATTTTTTGGGGTTAGATTGTTAGTGATTTGAGCTTTTTTAAGAGGCTTTTTGACTACTACAATGAACTCCATTGTTCCTCTCTTTGTTCTTGCCTTGTGTGCACGTGTGTGTGTATGTGTGTGCATGCTTGTGTGCTTCTCACTCACACACTTGTGCCATCACTTGCTTATAGTCTTCATACTAGTCCTCACGTCTCCACGGATTGACAATTATGAGGTGGATCTCCTCATTTTTGTATTTGCCATTGTGCTAGAGTGACAATCACCATCATCATCCTCACTGTCTTCCACCTCCCTTTCCATCTTTGCTAAATTTTCATTTTTTTGGTCATATCACCTTCCCCATCTCATTCCCCTCATTTCACTTGAGAGAGAAAGAGAGCAATTTGGCATGCTTTGTTTTTGCATGTTTCTTGAGTGTTCTTTGTAGGTCCACAGTAGCTGCATCAACTCCAATAGGTACAAAAAATGTCTGCATAGGTCCTGGGGCGTTGACCTCTGTCAATCACGATTGACAAAAAATCTTTTGGTAAAACTAACTGGACATTCATAATCTAGAGGCCTTGCACATCATGAATCCACAAAAAATTTCAAAAAGTTTGCATTTTCTTTGTCCATCGCAATTGACACCATCAATTGTGATTGATAGTGTCCATCGTGATGGATCACTACCTATCCATCGTGATTGACAGACTATGACAGACACCTCTATCCATTGCGATGGATGATATCCATCGTGACGGACACCTCTGTCCATTGTGATCGACTGAAAATATGTGATTGACACGTGCACTCAGCCAAAAACTCATCCATCATGACATATAGACCCTTGATTGACACACAACTATGCAAAAATCCGAAAGAATCAATCAATCATGATTGACACCCCATGATGGACTGCTTGTCCATCGCGATTGATAGGTTTCCATCATGATGGACACCCCTGTCCATCATGATTGGCAGAGAAATCACGATTGACACCCTATCTCAATGAAAAACCCATCCATTGCGACTCATAGATCCACGATTGACATGTATTCATGCAAAAAATCCAGAAATTCTATCCATCACGACTTACACCATCAATCGCTCTCAAAACCATCAATCAAAGTTGACATTGTCAATCATAATTGAGAGGGCATGATGGATAGCTTTGTCCATCATGATTGACAGCCCTGTCGATCGTGATTAACAAGCGAATTCGGCCAATTTTTTAGGGTTTTTTAGTTTTTAATTTTTGGCTAATTTTGAGCATAAATTTCAAGTGATGGAAGCATAGTGAGGCCCCTAGCAAACAATTTGAGAAATTTGTTTGTATGTTAGTCTGTTTTAACCATGTTTTAACCCCCAAAACGTTGAATAGAAATAACTCCATATGAAATCCATTTCACGTGATCTATAGCTGGTTGGAAAGATCATTTGAAGTTGATCTTCCACATGGGTGAGGAAGATGAGGGATCTCTAAGGAAAATTTTCATAAAGACAAGGGAAATTGGGTCTTTGAATTACATGAATGAAAATGGGTTGTTATGTTAATTAAATTTAAATATTGTGCTAACTTTGGGACTTTTATAGGTCCATTGAGAGCATTGCAAGGTGTCCAGAGCAAGTGCATACTACAAGCTTGAGAATGAGTTCTTGAGCATTCAAGGGTGATCCAAGGGATAAGTTACTTGAGGTTGGAGCATTCTCAACCCCTTTTGTCAATTCCTAGCTTAGGCTAAGTGCAGATAGTGGTATTGATTAATTAGGGCTACGCTAGGCACAATACAAGTTCAAAAACCCTAATTACTCAAGTGCAAGCATGATTAGGCTAGTTTTGTGACAAAATCTAAGGTGAAAAGACATAAATCCAACGATCAAATTTCAAGTGCTTTAAAACTCAAGTGTTCCTTGCGACGAAAATTTATTGGACAAGAAGTGATAGCCTAAGGAAAATAAAAAGGACAAGTGACTAATATGAAAGAACTCTACAACGAGGTTGTACTAGGAAAATTGGGATAAACACAAAGGCTTATGAACCTTAGTTCAAGAAGATGTCTAGGATGGGATGGATAAAGCCTCAGATCTTTTGAAGCTAGTGTCAATCATACAACAAGGTCTTGGGCCCAACAATTGAGTGATTACCCTTATGTTCTCAGTTCAGAAACAAGTGACTTTGAGATGTCTTATAGCATGGAGAGACCTGTAGGTAGCTCAGGAGTTGTGTACCTAGAAAAACTAGAGGGAGCTTACAAGACTCAACTAGAATATATCAAGACCAACCGATTACGTGCTCGCATCTGTGAGGATGGTCTAAGAAGATCCATTGTCCAACTTAAAAACCCTGATCAACCTGTTGGACTAGAACATCTAGTAGTCAAATTCAAAAATGGATCCTACATTGATAAAGAAGGGACCATGTATGTAGTCACTAACCAGCTGGATAGAGCAGAAAAATTTGGTAATGTAACCACGAAGACTAAAATAGGTTACAAACATCACCACCACCAAAATGGCCACCAAATGCACCACCAAGACCTCCACATAGCGCTCTGATACCATGTAGAGAGTATGCATGCAAAAGCAAAATGAAAAGTAAAGTACTCTCACAAAACAAAGAATGTGTGAGACACAAAATGAGTAGACCATGAAATGGGTAAACTCGTGTGGATTAGAAATGAGCTTGCCAAGAGCATGGAGTAGGCTCTTGAAGCTTCTAACCAAATACAAATGCGGGAGAGGCCCTCCTTATATAAATTTGTGAGGGGCTCTCCAAAATACATCTCATGTGGGATAATTCCCCTGAAAGGAGAATGAATACAACTGGTAGAAGCAAATGGCAAGGTACCCAAATACAAAGGAAATACAATATAAAATGGAAATTGACTAGAAATGGAGTGCCTCTTGGATACAAAATGGAGATGCACTCATGCGGATACAAATGTAGATGAAGTAGGAGCAATCATGTTGTCAACATGCACTATTATAGGGCCACCTTACATGGTCATGCATAGACACAATTGAGAATCCCAGGCACATGATACACCGTTGACATATGTAAAATAGTTTATTGATACTAACACCCTCTTCTTGTTTTGTGACATTGTTCCCAAAAAAAATAGGAAGAAGAAGAAGCATGACTAGGCGCTCAAAGAACCTCATTAGTGAACCGTCAACAAGGACATCCATCAGCACAATGACAAGCTAATGGTCAATCACCATGATGGGAGTACAACACGAAGAGATAAACAGAGACCGACCTTTCACCATGGTAAGCACCCTTCGACAACACTATAACCATGATTGATTAGGAAGCCTCTTTGTCAGCATACCCTTGAGCACTTAGCTCAAGACCAAATTTCTTGCACCATACTTCTTCCGATGCATTGGCCACGTATGCATGCATAGGGCCACATTACAAGGCCATGCACAAGGCACATATGTTCTTCAACCCATGCACTAACACACTTATCCATCATTTATTAAGGGTCACATGTACTTGCAATCCATGTTTAAAAGATCCAAAGGAAATCAGTGTTACAAAATCAGTACCTATAAAGCAACTCACAATCTTTAGAAGCACACAAATACACCATCCCACTCAAATCCATGGAAGGAGTACATACAATGGGACCAAACTTGCATAGGCTGGTAGTGGAAAACTAAAGAACCAGACAACTGACAAAGCTACATTGGGAAGATGGACCGCTCTTGTTGATACATGATAGACACTACCTCTCATAGCACCACATGGAACAACCACTACAACAAGGGTCTGTCAGGGACGACAGACTCTAGAGGGGGGGAGTGTTGACACTCAAAGTCAAGGACAAAGCACGGAAGCACATCAAGGAAGTGGAAACACAAGAAGAAGGAGCATGTAAGGAGCTCCAAGAAGCACATGTCGAATTTTCAAAAGAAATCCCTATAAAAATAGTGATTTTTATCACTATAAACCATTGTAAATACCACTTTCTATTTTTAAAACTCCATTTTGTTCAATCCAAGGATTCCTTGACCTTGAGGCATACTAGAAGTATCATCCTATCAATTTTCATATTTTTTAGACTCCGTTTGAGCCCCCAAATAAGCCCTGGAACCTAATTTTTAACTAGGCCAGACACTAGGTCTGAACAGGGCCAAAACTACTCAAAAAACTATAAAAAGGGCTGGAGAGCTCATTTTTGACCTTAGCTTGTTGTAGATTTGAGCTTCTGTAATATATTTCTTTTGTAATCGAAGTCCTTCCATTGTTCCACTCTTTGCTCTTACTTTGTGCGGATGTGTGTATGTTTGTGCATGCTTGTGTGCTTTCACTCACGCACTTGTACCATCACTTGCTCATGGTCTTCATACCCATCCTCACATCTCCACGGATTGACATTTATGAGGTGAAGCTCTTCACATTGGTACTTGCCATTGTGCTAGAGTGACAATGAAGAAGTATCATGTCTGATTCCACTTTTAGAGAATTCCGTGGTGAATGACTCTAACAAGTGATGAATATCCCTAAATTGCCTTTGTTGCAATGGTTGGAACCAAGTTAAAGCCGTTTTCTTTAATGTGAGTCTAGACACATTGTATTGCGTGAACATGTCTTCTACTTGCTCTGCTCGTAGCACTTGCTAAAATCCCGCAACATGGTCATAGGGATCCCTAGTCCCATCAAAGTAGTTTTCATTGACGTTACTAATTGAGTGGGTCTTAATACCATGGGGTGTTCACATGGTCTAGGTAGAGAAAAATCATCTCTGCCACCTGGTATTCTTAATTCCCTTTGTCTTTCCATTCTATCGGTGTCCCTAGTTGGTCTATCTCTCCCTACGGGTTGAGTGAAACTTACTTCTGGTTTCTCTTTGTTCTTCTCTCTTTGAATGCCATGGGCTGAGGATGTCCCAGCTTCCTGATGGCTAGTGTTTACATTGGTTCGTGATGGAGGGAATACTAACGTTCCTCTCCATGTGTAGACAAGTCTTGCATGGTCCAGCACTACAAGGACTTGTTCTGAAGTATCATCCAGGTATACAACCTTTCGAGGTGTATTTGGGTCCTTGAATTTGTAAATCACGATGGAGCCTACCTCACTAGGTTGTTCCATTTGGTACCTCCAAAACACTTCATCAGTTTCCTTATTTAGAAATAGTTCTATGCTTCTATTGTCTTGAGGGATCCATTTTGGGTTTAATACTCTTGTCAGTAGAGATTTCCCTCTAGGTGTCCTAGGTTCTTCTCCTAGTGGATCCTTTCCTTGGGATCTTGCTTTTGTATCAGGACTTACTATACCGAACTCATTGGTATGATTAGGTTGAGTGCTTATGATGTAGATTGTTCCTTCTTTGTCTATGTATGTGTCTCTCTTGAATTTCACCACAGGACGTTCCAATCCAATGGGTTGGTCATGATTGTACAATTGCACCACTGATCTTCACAAACCATCCTCGTAGATGTGAGCACCTAGGTGGTTGGTTCGAACATATTCTAAGTGCGTTTTGTAGGGTCCTTCGGGTCTTTCCAAATATGCTACATTTAACCCTCCTTTTGGTCTTTCCATGCTAAAGGCCATTTCTGATTCACTGGTATTTGAGCCCAACTCGTAAGGATAACTATTCAGTTGTTGTGCCCACGAACGTGCAGTAGTTCCTACACTTGCTTCTGATGATCTATGGCTTCGTTGGTCTAACTTACCTATATGCTTGCCCGATCTAAGGTTCATGAATTTACTTCCTGAATCACTCAATACACACTCTGATCATCAATGTCTCTTTGTTCTTGATTGCTTGTTTTGTTTTTAATTCCTTTAGATTCTTGTCTTGTCTTAATGTATGCGTCAGGAGTCGACTTTCCGTTAACCTTTTGAGTTCTTGTTCTGTCAGACTTTAATTCTTTCTTTTAGGTTAGCATATAACACACTATTATCTTAGCCTTGGACTTGAAAAATTAAGTCTCTTGGACTTGATGCATTCCTATCATCATCCTAATTTAATCCACAATGCTAGACGTTTAATCTAAGCTAATAATTGATTGAGGGGGTTGAGTATTCTTCCAACCTTGAGTTAGCTTCTTTGGTTGCTCTGATGCGCAAGAAATCACACTTCCCAAGCCTTGAGTTCTTCACCTGCCTTACTTTGATTGCCCTTGAATAGATCTTGCTAGACCTGTCAAAATCCAATGTCTAGACCAATTCTCACAATGATATATACACCTTTAAGGGTTCCTTTTTCCTTTGGCCAAATTTCCAAAATGCCCCCTTTCTTTCTTAGTCCCACAAATGGGTCAACCTCAAATTATCTTATCAAAATATCAACACATAGAACTCAAAAAGAGCTTTCTAACGAGCTCTAGAGCTCAAAAAACGGACTTCAAATGACAAAGTTATGGATGTTCGAGGCCTTGGGGGGTAAGAATAGACAAACAAGTTTTCTTCAATTATGAGCTAAGGGGTCTCAATCACCCAAAAATTCACTCAAGATAGCCTCAAAATAGCCCAAAAAATGAAACCCTAAATTTGGCATTCTAGGTGGACAATCGCGATGGTCTGAGATAATTGCGATGGTTTGGCACCGTCGCAATGGCCTAGTTGAACCATCCCGATGGTCCAATGGTGCGAGGCATCATGATGGTCAAGGGTGAAGTGTCGCAATGGTCTATCTAGGGAGCAATCGCAATGGCGTGGGTCCATCACAATGGTCAACGGGCAACACAACCGTCGTGATGGCGTGAGCCCATCACAATGGTCATGAGGCGTGATGGCTTGAGCCAATCGCGTTGGTCCGAACTTGAAGGGTCCCGATGTCATAGCTGGTATCGTCATGATGATCAAATTTGACACATGGCAAGTGAGTCGTCACGATGGCATTGGCCAATCACGATGGCATGGGGTCGACGAGATCGTCGTGTAATGACCGTCGCGATGGTCTGGTCGAGACATCGCGATGGCGTGAGCCAATCGAGATGGTGTGACACAATTGCGATGGTGTGAGCCCATCGCGATGGTCCACCAAACTATAAATTTTGCAAAACCGACTATGGATTCGTGCAAGTGCTATGGTCGCATGTGTCGTGCAATAGATGCATACCAAAAATTCAGACCGACGTGATGGTCCAAGAGCTTCGGCAGATATGGTAGAAAGTCTGAGTTTTTACCTGTTTGGAGCTCTCCTGATGCTCTAGAGCACTGTACCTACAAGAAAACTAAAAAAAAAACACACGTGCACAAACAAGCACAAAAGCTCTCTCTCTCTCTCTCGCATGCACAAATGAGGGAAATGAGGAGGAAAGGAGGATATTATGAAATTTTTTTTTTTTTTGGGGAGTGGAAGAAGATGATGCCGTGGTGAAGGAGTGTAGGGGAGATGAAAAACATAAAAAACTACTTAAAAACAACAACAAAAACTGAAATTTTTACCTTCCAATGCCACTTCTTGCTATACTCTTACCATCACGCATTCGTCCTAGACTCGATCCTTAGCAATGGCGCCAAATTTGGCGTTGCTCTAGCACAATGGTAAGCACCATGTTGAGAAGTTCCACCTCCTTAATGTCTATCCGTGGAAGAGATAGGAGTGATATGGAGATTGTGAACGCGAAATGTAGTGAGAGTGAAGTTGAGAAGCATAGAGATGCACACACACATACACACACACACAAGGAAGAGACAAGCAAGATACAATGGAAAGTTGAACGTGGATTCTTTTACTCAAGATCACTCTTACAAGCTCAAACTAGCTCTCAGCTCTTCTCTACTCATACAAGCTAACCTCAAAAATGAGCTCTCTAGCTCTATTTATAGTTTTTAGACTAGCTTTGATCCGTTTCACATCTAGTCTCCGGCATACTTAAAAAATAGGTTCTCTCGACACTATTTGGAGGTCTAAACGAAATCTAAAAATAGCCAAAATTGGTATGCTTGGTCTACCTAAGCTCCTCAAGCTGGAGGACTCCTCAGCTTGCACAAAAGGGAGTATATAATTACGAAAATGTGTGCTTCTATGTTACATATGATACAAGAGTGATGAAAATCACTATTTGGAGTTTTGAGTAAGTAATATAAAACATGTTTCTTTGAAAAAAAATAAACCATCTGGCTCCCCACGACTTCGTCGTAATCCACCTTCACATGCTTCCTCCTCGTCTGTGCCTTTGGCTACTGCGAACATGAGGATTTTGGTGGAGATGATATGTGAGAGCGCGTTTGAGAGGTGAGTTCAAATATTTTGGCTTTTGTTTCTCTTAACCTTTCCTCAAGCTCGCTCATTTTCTTAGACCATTGTTTTTTAATTCGCTCATAGCTATCGTTCCAGGCTCTTATCCTTTTCTTGGTTATACTCTCAATCTCACTAACCTCAGAACTCTTTTCCTGAACTAACCCTTGATTCTATTGTAATGCCTGAGCTCTTGTGACCACTTCCACTAGGTTAGTGGAAGTTACACTTCCAATAGAATCTACTACTAACCCAATCACATTAATGGGGGTGATCTTCAGTGCATTGTTAGGGTTTTTAATACAATCTTGTAGAAGATGCTTCTTCCCACAATCTTGACAAAAACCTTGAATTTTCATTGATTGGGATTGCATTGGTGCAAGCATAGGGAAATCATGAATGAAATGATCTCCTTGACATCTGTAGCATGGTGCTCTAGGTGCTTGGGGTTTGATCTATCTAGGTTGGGCCCTCGAATTAGGATTTGCATACATGACATTAACATATTTTGACTCCAAAGTTGGTTTTCTTGGATCTTCATAATAGTACATCTCACTATGCTCAGGTGACTGCATATAATAAGCCTATGGACTATCAATATGAATCGAGTTAAAATGTGATCACTCGGTTCACTTTCTGTAATCAATGGTGATGATGGCACTAAGGCTCTATTTAAGTTTTCTTTAGTAGCTGGATATTTCACTAGAATCACATTGGCTAGAGTTGGAGGTTGCTGAGCTAGCACATGTTGAGGCCTTTGTTGAGCCTGATAGGGTGGTGTGATAGGATTGTTGGAGCCTACCATACTACTGTGAGTGCTCATTCTGATATCTCCCTTGTTGTGGATATGGTTGTGCATAATTTTGGCTAACAATTTGCTTGTTATAAGGGCAGTCTTGTACAGTGTGGTTAGTGTACCTCCTTTCTATGGTGCATTGTTGGTTGTTAGGGTTCACCTGGGGTTGGGCCATAATTGCGCATACATTAGCCATGTTCTCTCCTCCATAGGCATAACATCTTTTCACTAGGACAAATCTAGGTATTCTTTTGTTGGAGGCTCCTAATTTCTGAGCTACCTTCTCTGCAAGTTCCTCCATAGATATCGATTGTTTGGAGGTGAGGCTAGTAGAGCTATCTAGATCTTTATACATTTTTGAAAACTCTAATTCCTCCCCTAGATTATCCTCAATGTCTACGCACATGCATACACACTCTTCTATGGATCTAGGTCCTTCAAGTACACATAAGATCTCAGTTTGGTACTTAACAATCCATCTAGGAATAATGCCACTTGTTTGGCTGGTGTTGGTAACTCTCGCAAAGGACATCTGTCCAAATATTGTCTAAATCTTCTCCCTACAAGTCTCACTATCTCTTGAGGTGTTTGTTTAAAGCTATAGATCAATGATGAGGTGTTCTTTTTTATGCCACTTTTGGAGAATTTCATAATGAAGGCTTCTAGCAACTGGTCTATATTTCTAAACTGATCTTGATGTAGTGGTCGAAACCACGTTAACACAATATTTTTGAGTAAGACCAAAGGCATTGTACTAAGTGAAAAAGTCTTCAACTTGCTCAACTCTCAACACTTGTCTAAACTTTGCTACATGATCGTATGGATCTCTAGTGCCATTGAAGTAATTCTTCATGGATTTAACAAGTTGGGTGGGCCTCAAGAATCGGGGGTATTGCCTAAGCCTAGGCAAGGGAAACTCATCCATGCCTCTTTGATGTCTAGGATTTCTATGTCTTTCTTGATCAATTCTTTCTGATTCTAATCCTAAACGCTCTCTTCCTAAGGGATTTGCAAAGCTCACTTGAGATCTATCTCTACCTTTGTACCTCTGAGTTCCATGAGTTTGGGATTTCCCAGCTCCTTGATGACCATAAGAGACACAGGAGCTTGGTTGGGGAAAAAAAAATTCTCCCTTCTAAGTGTAGGCATGCCTACCCTACTTTGTTACCACAAACGCTCTCTCCGATTGTTTTCTAAGTAGGCCACTTTGCCTGGGGTGTTAGGATCTTTAAATTCATATATCTTCACATTTCCTACTTTGCTAGGTTGATTAGTCTTAAATCTGCAAAAAGCCTCATCAGTCTCTCTATTCCAAAACAACTCTACACCTTTGTTATCCTGAGGAATCCATTCTGGTGTGAGTATCCTGGTTAAAACCGACTTACCTCTAGGGGTTTTTGGCTCTCTTCCTAGATTCCCTTGAAGCCTTTTACCATCATTTTACTCTTTAGGGCCTCATTTTGCCCATTTTCCCACCCTCCCACCCTTCTTCTTTATCACTCTCCCACCCTTTAACCCATTTCCCCTCCCTTCCACCCTTGCTATTGCCATTATTTGGTGATATACGATCAGTTTAGTGGTTCGTTTTGCAACATTGAGCATACAACACACTTGATCTAAAGTGGTTACCGTAACACTTTTTTGTGAACATCACTTCTGTCCATTAGTGTGGTCGCGAATGCATTGACAGAGTGCACATATTTTGTTGATTGGCACACCTACGAGTCTCAGATTCTCGTCTACCTTCTCTAGCTTGGATTGAGAAGAGAGGTTGTTCTCATAGTCCATACTTCAGCATTGAGACTGCACTTTTGCAAAGGGAGCTCAAAAGTTTCTGTTCAAGGTGACATATGTCCACCTCAAAGAAGATACAAAGCATATGCATAACACTATGAAAGTTTTGAAATTGGACATTTAAAGAGGAGCATGTTTGAATGATTCATTTAATGTTAATACAGAAGAAAAGGGTTTGGTCAGAAGCGGATCTACAATAGGATCAGAGAAATAAGCAATGAGCTATTACAATAGATCTGATTTGAAGGAGGAACTTTGTGGCAGAGATAAGAGAAGTAGAGAGGTGCACCCAAAGCACATGGATACTCACAGAGCACCTGACAGGCAGCCATCGCTGGCACACTTGATCTCGAAGCAGGCACTGCAAGTATTTTTTTTTTTCATAAAGGAAGTTCGGCAATGGCCTACTCTCCCGGACTTGAATTAAATTAAGAAACAAAGGTACAAGAAACGGGGTCTAGTGCCCACGGGACCCCCCAAATCCCACAAAGCAGGGGAAGCATGGTTGATTCCTAGGTTGCATTACAAAGAAGGTTGATCACCCTCTCGTCGCCCTCATGCGGGACCCACTTGGGTTTGAGCTTGTTGTTGATCAACGTGAGGACTTGATGGTGTCTGAAGGGGGGGGATTTCTTACTGTTGACGATCCTTTTGCCAAGGAGAAATAAAGATTTTTCAATCGACCACTCCCTGGGGGGGTCGCCGAAGTTGAGAGCACACCGCTCTCGCCAAATTTTCCACAGGACTTCCCCTCTGATTGCGTTCCAGAGAGCCGCAGAGCATCCAATCGCTTCTCCCAATAGGACTTGTTTCCAACTGAGCTGTTTCTGAACTCTGATTTTCAGTCCAACCATCTGCCAGATTCTGAATGAGTTGGGGCAAGAAAGGAAGATGTGTGGGACATCTTCGATTGCACGGTGGCAGCGTTTGCACCACGGAGGGATCCCACAAATTTTGTTTGCCTTATGGTTAGTCCAAATTCCGCGATGAAGAATTTGCCATAAGAGGACAGACTTCTTAATCTCTATAAGTGGGTGCCAGATGCCCATGAATTTCATGTCCCACCGAAGCCGCGTCCAAGACAGGCACCACTTCTTGTTGAGGCTGATCTCGAGGTCATTTGTTTCTTTGATGTTCGGGATTTTGAGTAGGCTATTTCCATTGTGCCATTTGAGACCACGCGCGTTCGGAGCATCATGTCCCATGAGAAGGCGAGTTTTGTGACGATCCCAAGCGAGGCATCTGCTTTGCAAGGTGTTCCATTCTTCGTAGGAGATGTTTATGCGAGGGTCGATATCCTCGAAGTTGATCCAACTGTTGGTGTCTTGTTTCCAGAGGTGTTTCCATTTTTTGAATCCTTTGTTCCATAACTTCTTGGCATTTTGAATGTTCCACAATTCCACACTCCGGATGCCATGTATTGGAAACCAGATAGAGTCGTTTTGTCTGATTCCGGCCGCCCACTTCCCGTCCTCACTAATTCTTGTGAAGCTTTTGACTTTATTCCAGCCCTTCCAAAGAGAGCAGACGAGGTTGGAGCCTTTCGGAAAGACAGGTATCGGGGAGAAGAGCAGGGTCATGATGTCAAGGTTCGCAAGTATTGCCTCCTTGGAAAAGAGGAGCACTTAATGCTGTTGTGAGTGTGCCATAGGTAGAAATTTGGTTGCCATATCCACAGGCACCATCATTCGTGCCAGACGTGTCGCTTCCACCGTAGTAGGTGGCATGCGCATCACTCCACCCTCCGCCATCTCCGTAGTAAGTTGCATGGGAGAGGGGCAGCTTTGGTAAAGTCATGAACACCAACGACAACAACTTCAACACGTAGGCCATCACTAAAAGCGTAGGTGCGACGAGCTCGCTTGGGACGTTATAGCTACAGAGTGACAGCAAGAAACTACAAGTCACTAGATGTTGGAGCTATGGTGCACTATACTGAAGTAAAGGAGATCCGTGTGCAACTTTCAAGCTTGGTGGCAATAGAAGAATTATTTCCAGGCGTCACGTGGGCAGACTAGCTGTCCATCTGCAGACAACACTAATTAGACATGTCTCCACGTTCTGCTATAGACAGAAAGGAAAAGTGGGAATTCTGCCAAAATTCACTTGGCGTTATCTAATGGCAGTAACGTTATCTAATGGCAGTATCTGATTGTTCACCATATCTCGTAAATTGTTATTGACTCTTCTGCGATATTCAGTATTCACAACATAGATGATGTCATCGCCAAGAATCCAGTGTTCCACGCTCGGATGAAGCACATCGAGATCCAGTACCACTTCATCCGTGAGAAGCTCATATCTCAAGAGATTACTCTGGAGTAGTGTACCTCTCAGAGAACCTCGCAAACATGTTCACGAAGGCTCTCCCTCCAATACCACTTCAGTGCTTGGTGGTCCTCTATAGCATTCACCCGCTCCAAAATGGAGCTGTAGAGGGGGTGTTGACGACATGATTGCTCCTATTTCATCTACATTTGTATCTGCATGAGTGCATCTCCATTTTGTATCTAGGAGGCACTCCATTTCTAGTCTATTTCCATTTTATATTGTATTTCCTTTGTATTTGGGTACCTTGCCATTTGCTTCTACCAGTTGCATTCATTCTCCTTTCAGGGGAATTATCCCACATGAGATGTATTTTGGAGAGCCTCTCAAAAATCTATATAAGGAGGGCCTCTCCCCCATTTGTATTTGGTTAGAAGCTTGAGGAGCCTACTCCATGCTCTTAGCAAGCTCATTTCTAATCCACATGAGTTTACCCATTTCATGGTCTACTCATTTTGTGTCTCACACATTCTTTGTTTTGTAAGAGTACTTTAATTTTCATTTTGCTTCTGTGTGCGTACTCTCTACAGTGCATACTTTGGGAAATGCATGACCTGAATGGTGCAAAAGACAAGATTATGCCAAAGGCACATGGTTGTTGCATGTTGAGGCTTTCAATGTTTCTTGTAGATGTTGATGTAGCCTTTGTTGGAGGCATCCGTTGGATCCTCGAATGACAGTTGATCTTTCTACCTGATAGGGATCCATCTTAGAACTGTGTGTGTCTGTGTATAGGTCACTTTTGACTTCTTCATCTTTGAGTGGTTGCTTAAATTTTGTAGCCATCGTGGTTGGCGCTTTAGTTCTGTTGGTGCTACTAGTGCTTTTGGCTTCCAAACACATATTCTTGATGGTTGTCTTTTTATTATTGTCGAAGAGGAGAGTTGATCTTCTGTGGCTCTTTGTGCCTGGTTCTCACCCTCGCTTTTCCTTGGCTTCTTTATTGAGACTTTTCTTGTGAGGGGAATCAGTGATGTTTGTGCATGGAAGAGTGCCTTGGGTACCCACATGTGTAATTGTCTTTGTTGAGCTGCAACTAATTTCTTAGGCACCTAAATTTTTACGTTATTATGGTCGGCCTTCATCGATTGCGTTGGTACCCAAATTTGTCAAAAACCTTGGGATTGAGCTTGTCCCCATTTCTTGGTGTTTCATTTAGCATGGTTGGCTTGCCTCGATGGGAATGGTTGTGGCAAACTCCTTTTTGTACCCAAATCTCCTTCATGCCTTGAGCTTCTTTCTTCTTGCACTTGGTTTGTCTATTTGATGTAGCCGTGTGTGTATACTGTTTTACCCTCCTTGGTTGAATTGTTGTGGCTGCAGTAGTCTTTGAAAACGAAGAGTGGTCCTCTCTCCTTTGAGACTATTCTTTCATGATTGAGTCCTTCTGGATCATAGAGGTTTTTAACACATACAACATCTTCTTTGCTCAAATCGGTCCTAGAGGAACTAAGACAATGTGTGCTACTTGGATTTGTGCTCATGCAATTCTCTAATTCTAATGTGATGCATTGTTCATGTACCCAAACTTGAAGAATTTGTCTTTTAAGTTTTAAGTTGACTGCATGGTCATAGATCCAGTCTTGACCCAAGACAAGTGGTTTTGTAAGGTCCTCATTTTCACACACTAGCATTTTGAATCTCATTGGAACATCTTGAAGATAGATAAGAAGCTCTACCTCACCCAAACAGGGGTTTCCACACCTCCCAATCCTATGGCTTCAATGGTATTGATGTTCAATTGTAGATCTTGGCAGTATGAAAGTCTAACCACACTAGTTGTTGCACCTGAGTCAATTAATGCTCTCAGAGTCCTTACATTCTTCCCTTCCTACCACTATGGTCACAAATGGATGTCCATCTATTATTTGAGAGGCAATTGCACTTGATGTTTGGCACATGGCCACGTGGTACCTTGGGGCCTCAAGATTGACATCTATTCCTAGGTGCCTTAACTTATTTCTCCTAATGCGTTCTCTAGCCTCTGCTTGTGCTTCTTCTCTAACCCTTAGATCTTCTTCTTTTCGCTTCTGGGCAGTGTTGAGTCTCATTAGCATATCCTCTGTAAGAGGTTCTTGATACAGCTTGACTCGACATCCATTGATATAATTTGGCAGGATATCACCTTCTAGTGTGGACAATTGAACTACACCGTTAGTGGAAATTCTATTAATGATCATGGGTCCATATTCTCTTTTTTCCAATTTGTGGGCATGTTGCTTGAGTGTATAAACTAGGACTTAGGTCTCCCTCTTTCAGTCCTTTATCCTTAATATGTGCATCGAAGTATGCCTTTTGCCTTTTCTTTGCAACATAGATGCCTGTAGCCGCTCGTAGCCTTGTCTCACCTAAGCATTCTAGATCAACAATCCTAGAGGATAACCCGTGTCCATTCCATTCATGCTCTTGTGCTACTTTTAAAGTTGGGATTAGGAAGTCCAATGGTAGCATGGCATTTTGTCCGAAGACCATCTGAAATGGGGTGGCATTGAGTACCATTTTGTAGGCAACTCGATAAGCCCAAACAGCGTGATGAAGCTATTTATCCCAATCAGAGCGCTTATTATTTACCAATTTTTTCAATACATTACATAGGATCTTGTTTGTTCTCTCAGCTTGTCCATTAGCTTGTGGATGATAAGGGGCAGACTTCTTATGTATCACCAAGAATTCTTTAGAAGATTTTCAATGACTTCATTCAAGAAGTGTGTACCTTGATCACTCACTAACTCTATTCGTAGTCCATATCGGGTGAACACATTCTCGAATAAAAACTTAGCCGTTGTTTGATCATCATTCTTTGTAGTGGCTTTTACTTCTACCCACTTCGTAAGGTAATCTGTGGCTACAATAATGTACTCTGCATGGGAGTTTCTAGCTAGGGGGTTGATAGGACCTACAAAGTCTATACCCTATTTTGAAAAAGCATGTCCTCCCATCATTGGCCTCAAAGGCATCTCATCTTTTCTAATTGGGTATTGGGCATGTTGGCATGTGTCACATTTCTTCACATAGGTATGTGCATCCATATGAAGAGTGGGCCACCAAAGTCCTGAGAATAGAATAGTCTTAATCACTCGGTCAAGACCAAAGTGTCCACCTATAGCACCACTATGGGTAGTTTCTAAGATTTTCAAATAGTCAGATTCATGAACGCACAATCTCAAGTAACCATCTTTGCGTCTTCGATATATATTGTCTCCTACTAAGGTATATTCTAGAGCCTCTTGTTCCATGCTTTGTTTTCTTGGTAGACTTACCAAGCTGGGTAGTGTTCCCATTCTCATAAATTCTACCAATGGAGCACTCCAATATGGAATTAATGACACATGATAAAGTGTAGCATGCTCTACTGGAGGTTTTTCCTAGCACCGTGGACATTTTTTAATCCACTCATGTATTTCTTTATCCATACTAGGCCAATACACTCCTAAACATGTTAGATTTTGCAATGGTCGTTGTTTAGAATAGTGATTGCCTTGAAATCCTTCATGGGCTTGTTGCAACCAACTACTATGTTCATCGTCCTCAACACAACAAGCAAGAACACCTTTCGTATCTTGTTTATACATGCTTCCTGCCAATATTTGATAGTTTTGTGATCATACAATTTCATCCTTGTTCGTCGTCACATTCTTATTTACAGGTCCAAAGCTGAGGATTGGTACCAACTTACTTACCCATTTAGGAACAACTTCTAGATTGAACAAATAAGCATCGGGCAATTCATCAGACACTCCTTGCGGTGGCTCTCCTGAAGTGATGCGAGAAAGGTGATCTGCTCTAAGGTGGGTCTTACCTTTCCCAACAACAACTTCAAAGTCATATTCCATTAGTAAGAGGAACCATCTTACTAAGCATCCGGTATTGCAAGGTTTATTGACCAAATATAATAAGGCTTGATGATCAATGAAAAACTTAAACTTGTTGGCCAATAGACAGTGTCTGAACTTCTTTACGGCATATACCATGCTTAAAGCTTCTCTCTCAGTTGTTGTATAATTTCGTTCTCATGTGTTTAGTTGTCTGCTCGCACATGCTATAGGCAAATCTAGGTTTCCTTCACTTGTGGGTTGTGCTAGCACACAGCCTATTGCATGATTGGATGCATCTACATGGACATGGAATGGTTTAGTCCAATCAAGAGTGGTCAATATTGGTGTTGTGCACAAGCATCTCTTCAGTTCATTGAAGGATTTCTTGCATTCGTTGTTCCATTAAAAATTGTCAACAAAGCGTAAAGAGGTTTAGCTATGATCGCATAAATGTGGATAAACCTACGGTAATATCCACAATGGCCCATAAAGGCTTGTACCTCTTTAACATCCCTTGGCCTCGGTAGCTCCGCTATGGCTCTTACTTTATCCTCATCTATAGATATTCCATTCTTAGAAACAATATGACCTAAGAGTTTACCTTGTTGTATCATGAACACACACTTCTCTAGGTTGAGACAAACTCGATATTCTCTACACTTGTTGAAGATCTGTCTGAGCTCAGGGATGTGACATCTCCTTTCTTCGGAATGAGCACATAAATCATCCACATATACTTCTAAGCTCTTTTGCAAGAACTCTTTGAAGACATGACACATGAGCCTTTGGAATGTTGCAGGTGCATTGGTGAGCCCAAATGGCATCACACGAAATGCAAAGACTCCCCACTCTGTGGCAAAGGCCATTTTATGTTGATCTTCCGAGGCAATGGCTACTTGGTTGTAACCTGAAAATCCATCAAGGAAGCTATAAACTTCCTTGCCTGCAACACGCTCCAATAAATGTTCAATGATTGGAAGCAGATAGCTATCCCTTATTGTGACATCATTACCTTTTTTAAGGTTAATACATACACGCAACTTTCCATTCTTCTTGGGCACCACAACGATGGGGGACACCCATTCCGTATGTTCAATCTCATAGATGAATCTAGCTTCAATCATCTATCTTTTATTTTGGCTGCATAGGTGTCATTATATGTGTAGGGCCTCTGTTTGGTAGGCTTGGCATCCGCTGTCATGGGGATCGTATGAGAACAAATTTTCGGATCTACTCCCTTCAAGCAAACACGCCCCTATATTCCCTTAATAAGGCTACCAACTCTGCTTCCTCTTCTTTACTTAGATCATCTCCTATGTACGTACATCTCTCTTCGTTCTCTTTAGTGGTGACTACGAATTTTTTAGTCTTTTCTTTGTTATCATACACTTCTCCTGTAATGGCCTCTCTCTTAAGCATTCGTACCAAAATTTTACGGTCTTCAACTTCATATTTCCTGAAATTCTCTGGTACTTCAAATAATGGTTCCTCCTCTTCCTGTTTCACTAATTTTCTTTTCTTTTTCTTTTGATCACCCTCACTTCCATCCTTTGAATTTACCGTTTTGATGTGTGTGAGAGGTTCTTCTTCTTTTTGTGTAAATACTCCTATGTCTTATAGATAGTGCTCCTCTGAAATAAAGCAACTATGCATCACAATGGACTCTAGATTGTCATCATTCTCTTCTTCTTCTTCTATGAGGTCACTAGGATCACATTCTTCTAGCAAGGGCTAACACATGAACACTAAAATATCATAACCCTCCTCATCACAATGAGGTGTCTATTGTTCTTCATTGACAACAATGTCTGTTGCAGAGCAAAGAGAACACAAGGCAGAGAAAAAGAAGGGCCCCAAAATTTTTCCGATTTGGACACCCAATTTTTGTATCATAATCATTTTGTAATATAGTTTTTGATGTAAATGCACTAGAGGAGTCCTCTAGATGCATACCCATGGAGATTAGTAGCTTACCCATGTAAATTAGTAGGAAATTAGCCCTTTAGTGAATAAAGTGCAGGTCTCTTGTGTGAAAGGACCATTTTAGGGCACATGTATATAAGTCAATTTGTGACTCTTTGTAAAGACTTTTTGCCATTGTGAGAATCAAGAGCACAGAATTTCGAACTTGTGTCTTCTCCTCTCTGTATCATCTTCTTTGTGAGCTTGTATGCACGTGTGTTGCTTGAAAAGAGTGTTAGGAAGTGTTGTCTATCCATGAAAGTGTTTGTTTGATGTCGTTAAGGTGTGTGTGAAGTGTAGGAAGTGCTGAAGTGTAGGACGGTCATTCTCGCGACTCAGTATTTCGCTCATAACTTGAAGTAGAAGCGTCAAACCACCATTGGATGCATCTTCTTGAGAGCTTCGAAATGCATATGCTATTTGCTATATGTGGAGTTCGGAGCTTAGAGAAAAGCTCAATTTACTGTTTGTTATTGTTCCAAGTATCGCGACACCATGACTGACAGTTGAAGCTTGTTTGGATTAGCCTTTGCCTTGTTTGCACTCTTTGAAAAGTACACTTGCATTGATCGTCATTTGAATGCATGTCCTCATACACTTGGCTAGGTTTTGATACTCATCGGATTGATAATTAAAGCGTGAATCCCCACTATATGCACTTGAGGGGGATTGAGGTACAGTCTCTTTCTCCACAAGTCCCTAAGTTGGTTCTTAGGTACACATGTTTTTTGGCACTGTTGCCGGGGAGTGTCGAATCAAACCGAGGCATTCGTGTGATGGTAAGTAGCTTTTTGCATTGAAGTGAGTAGAGGAATGGTGATTTTCTCTTCTTTGGTAAGTCACACTCATCCACACTTACTACTTCTCACTCTTGAAGTGTGTGTAGTGAGTTATTAATCTAGGGAAGTGAGTGGAATGAGTAGAGTAGGAGGAGTACGGGAGTAGGTTAGGTAGTTAGAGTAGCTTTCAATCCTTGTCTTGTTGTTCTTTTTCAGTGAGTAGGAATATTCAAAAGTATAAAAGTCCAAAATTGTCTTTTGTAAGTCACTTGTTTTCGAAACAAGTATCGTGGGAGCTCACAGTCAACTATCGCGATCTTAGACGAAGGTGTTTGAGCTGCTCAGAGCTAGCGGAGGAGAGTGAATAGTTGAAGGCTAGCATCTAAGGTGAGCTCATTACTCTATCATCCATTTTAGCTAACAAAATCAAGTAAATTAGCTAAACGATCTGCGGTAAGTATCATGTTGCCCATACCGGGGTAGAGAAGAAGTATTTTTATGATTCAGGCTAAGAGGGAGGGGTTGATGCACTCACAATACATCTGTATGCACTCTGTAGCTCAGTGATGAGTAGCACCTCCTTTAATGTCAATCGGAGAAGACGTGAGGATGGTATGAAGACCTCGAACAAGTGATGGCACAAGTGCGTGAGTGAGAAGCACACTAACATGCACACACATACACACACACGCGCACACACGACAAGACAAAGAGAAAGACAATGGAGTTCTTTTAGATTCCTTTCAAAATGCTCATACAAGTTCAACTCTATTACAAGCTAACCTCAAAAATGAGCTCTCTAGCTCTATTTATAGTTTTTCACTAGCTTTTGGTCCTGTCCAGACCTAGTGTCCGGCCTAGTTAAAAATTAGGTTCTAGGGCCTAATTGGACGCTCAAACGGAGTCTAAAAATCATGAAAATTGGTACGATGATACTTCTAATACTCCTCAAGCTCGAGGACTCCTCGGCTTGCACAAACTGGAGTTTCAAAAGGTAAAATGGTATGTACAATGATTTGTAGTGATGAGAATCACTGTTATGAAGATGTTGTTTTGGAAAAATTTGAATGGCCTACTTGCCAGATCTTCGGTGACTACTTAGTCTGCTTGTGCCTTCTCTCCGCTCTGGCTCCCTTCTTTGGCTACCTTGTCTTGTGAGTCCTTCAGTGCCTTGACTGCTGCTGCCAACACCCCCCCCCTCTCTCGCGTTTGTCATCTCTGACAAACCCTTGTCTAGCTGTGCATTGGACATAATATTGAACCACAGCGAAAGCAAGGTGGTGTTCTTCTAATCGTAGCCCCCGTGCTAGGTCTGTTAACAATGCATCCCAATTCACTGGACCTGGGACGTCTGGATATGGCACCCGTAATTGATCTGAGTGGATGGTCCTCTCCACAGCGAATAGTTGGAGGAGATGTGAGGGCTTGGGTACGAATATTTCTGAGTGATATTCCCAGAACCCTGTGACGAACATCTCCTCGAAGGTCTGCTTGAAGCAATCTGGGAGGTATTTTATTCTTGCGTGCCAGGCATATATTACTTTTATTGAGGGGGTGGTGCTCATGTCATATACCAGATCTAGGTTGCCGGCAGTGAATCCAACTCTTGAGAAGTGGGGGTCTTTGATGTTCTTGAATGTTTTGAATGTGATCAGCATTAATTTGAAGATCTTCATGCATATCTATGCCATCACGGGTGTTCCGTAGTCGAATGCTCCAGTGACGGATTGTAGAAATCATGTAAGCAACAGTGGGAGGTCCTTGTGGAGGTGCGAGATAGAAATAATTAAACCACTTTGCACAACCTTTGACGTTCTTTACGGCAATAGTAAATTCGGGCCAGGTGCGTCTGCGGAAGACTGGAACATAACAGGGGTTGTATTTGATAAATAGTGGCATGTTAGTCCAAGTACAAACCATCTCGGGATAGGTCTCAAGAAGACGGATCCTCCAGGTGGGTTGATGAATGGATCCTTTTTTAGCACTCTCAGGGATATCATCGGGGCCAAATTGTGTGGCAAAGGTTAGAGCCTTGCCACATCGTCGTTGAATCTCTGCGTTGTAATCTGCCAGAAGTACACAATAAGGCGCATACTGATCATCGTTGGTGCCTATCCATCTGTGATGAGACATACTTCGGAAATATTCTGACTTTATGATAGTGTCTTCCAATTTAGCCATGATTGGATTTGGACTGCTACTCGATCTTCATGGGTCTTAGCTGTCTTTTCGAGTGTCTGAAGCCATTCGGGTACTTCCACTTCCAAGGTGTCCATTCCTTTTGAGGTTTGCTGGCCTCCTGGCATCGGCATAGGAACATATGGTTCCTCATACGATTCATCCACCTCAATGGGTACCAATTCTTCTGGCTCTGGTTCTATGACTGGAGAGGGTTGTCTTTCATATTCCAATAACTTCCTCTGCAATTCTGCCACCTGCTCCGTCAATGCCTTTACCTCCTCTGAAGTCGAGGTTGATTGTATGACCTTCGGTTGTTCTTCTTGTTCCCTAATCTGGCGGCGCAGTGCATCTCATTCCCTTTCCAAATCATCAAGGGCTTCCAACAGATCAGCATAGCTTTCCAGGATTGTCTTCATTGTATCTGAGGGAACTACTTTGAACTGTTCTGGGTCGATCTCGTGGGGGGAGCCTTCCATTGCGGCTTCGAGGTTTTCTTCGTTTTGCTTCTGTAGACGCTTGTTTTCTTCAAGGGCAATAGCCATGTGTTTTCTGAGGAGGGTCAAATTAGCCGGACTCTTAGATTATCTATTTGGTAGACTTCGAGTAAAGCTTCAAGCTGTTTGACGCCTGGCAACTGTGATGGTTGGGTTGACTCCAGGAGGGTTTGATGGGCCTGCTCGAGTGTGGTATAGCGTTGATTGAGGTCAGCATTTTCATCTTCTATGGTTATAAGCCGTCTATGTAGTTGTTGGTGATTCGTAGTCAGTTGACGATGACGGTCTTCGAGAGCCTGATACTCACTCTGAAGTTGATACACACACTGATGTAATGTTGAAAACATATTATTTACATTAAAGAATGCAGGGAAAGGGGAGGATGCAGGGGGAATGGGGAGGGGAAAGGGAGTCGTGAATGATGTGGAGTCAAGTGGTGAGGTGGGTGGAGGGGGTATGGGAGATTGAGGCTACGTGGGGGGAGGGAATGGTGTTGTGGCTGGTGATATTTCCATGGCGTCGAACGTGTGTGTGACTGTGTAGATGGGGACAGTGGGTGGGGTGGATGTGATGTTCGTGAATAGTGTTGTGAAAGTGGGCATGGTAACCCCTCCGAATTGGATGCCGGGAGAGAGAGGAATTCCCATGACATATGTGGTAATGGCAAATATAGGGGTGGTAGTGCCATGTGGTGAGGTGAGTTGTGTAGTGAGAGGTGAGGTGTGTGGTGAGAGTGGTTCCACCTGATGTTCTTTTGTTTGTGTGTTATCTCCTAGTTCTGATACATGATGTGAATTTGCTTGCCGGATCGCATGGGGCGGATAGGCACTCGTTTCTCAAAGCGATAAATAAAAGCCATGGCTGCATGAATGGCTTCATCTAAGCCTACCACGTCTGCGTGCAGGTTCATTGATTCAATAAACATGTCATCCACACCTTCCTCGGCTAACATTTGGCTCACGAGCACCTTCCCTTTCTCGAGCGACAGTTTGTGTTGTTCTTGGACTCGCTTCATGGTTTCATACAATCTTTTTATTTGGGCCAAGTATGATGGGGCACTTGCTAGTTTTGAAAGTTCGTCATATTCTTGATCATACTCCTCGTTTGCTTCTTCTTCTTCTGTCTCTTCATCATCCTCTTCTACTTCCACTACTTCCGGTTGGATCGGGGCTGAAGTTGTAGTAGTGGGTTGTGGTCCTTGGGTCTGCTCTGCTTCTATCTCCAGGTTAGACTCATTGATCATGCGGGCAATTTCTTCATCTGTCAAATCGGCTAGGGTGTAGCCTTGTGGGAACTCCAAGTCCGATGGAATAGGAGGGAACACCAGATTGGGTCCTTCTGCACTTGGTCTGGGTAGGCGAATGGTAAATGGTCGGACACGTCGCGTTTGTGGAGGGGTCACCTCTAGTGTGGTGGTGGCTCCCCTTGCTTGGGCACATGGTAATTGAACTCCCCCTCTCATCTTCTTCAATGGAGGACCCGCCGTTGACAGCCGTCTTTGGAACTCTTGGGCCCTGGACCATACTAGTGCTCTTTGAATGGGCACGTCGTACACTAAGCACCTGTAAATTATTTTTGTCAGAGCACAGCATCCATGAAGCACATTCTTCTATTTCTTATTCCATCGTTGATGGGCTAGGTGGATTTGATCGATGATCCAGTATGGCAGATTGATGGTGAGATTCTCTGTCTCTGCCAAGTACAAGCTGAACCAGATCTTTTTTGGTGGCGTTGTGAAGCGTTCTTTGGCGGGGAAAGCAAAGTGCTACATGATCGTTTGTAGGTGGAGAGCGATGGTTGGTGCCATTGCTACCATGTCCTTCAATTTGTTGAGATCCTTGTGCTTCATCCTGCCTGGAATCATTGTTTCTTTCCTAGTGGGGATATGCATACCTTGCATGTTCAATGCTTCCCGTACTAGGTTGAGGGTCAGTTTGAATCTTTTGAGCTCGTGGCATGGTGTCAATGAGGGTAGCACGAAGGTACTATCGCCTCCTTTAGCCCTGCTAGGGGTGATGGTACTGATAAAGTAGGAACAGCGCAGGAAATCTGGCTTAGGTAAATGTCCCCGGAAATAGCCATTCAAGCCCGCTTTGGTCCATACTGATCGCATCACTTTTGCATTCTGATACTGCTCAAATTCGCGGGTAAAGAAATGATATCGTCCCCATTTGCCACTAAACTCAAGTTCTGCCTCCCAAAAGTAGGTGTCGTCTCCCAATGACCCTGCGACATCACTGAACCAATGTGCATGTTTTCCCACTTGAGAAGTGTGCCCCTGAGGCGGGTCCTGAATAGGAAGCACATGCACAACTCTAAGTTCTTGAGGTCTCTCAGTGAGTTGCGGTTCTAGAAGGAGGGTTTCAATGTCCACTATATGGGTGCTAGACCCTGCCTGGGAGCTGGTGCCTCCGGTTTCTGCCATGTTACAGCTTGCTTGCTAGTTCGGTGAGAATATAGAAGCATGCGTTAACATTGTAAAGGACAAGGTAGAACAATTTTGTCCCCAGTACCAAATTAACATGAGGTGAATGATGAGTTAGTCGATCAGTGAGTGCTTGATGAGTGTGTGTGTTGTTAGTCCTATGAGCTAAGTGAAAAGATGCAGTGTGAGAATGATGCAGTTAGTAGGTGGAGATGAATGTACAAATGAGATCGGGGGGGTTATTACAAGCTTTGGGTTGCCAAACACAGTGAATGGGTTTTGGTTTTGATTTTGTGGAAACTGTGGAGGGCTGTATAAGAGTGTCTACTTGGAAATGAGGCTTTTTAGGAACCCATTTACAAGTGATTTTGCTCGTGTTCATGTGTAAATGTGTGTTTGTGTGTATTGAATGAGAGTGGGCATCGGCTCTTCGAGTGAGTGAACCCCTGTTGTACATGGCACCCAAATTTGTCTTGATTGTGGGCCAGCCTTCATCGACTTCTTGGGTACCCAGATAGATTTCACTTTCATAGAAGAATTTTTGGAAGTCTTCTTATTAGTATCATGTCGTTGATCACTAATAGGAAGTTGAGCTAGTTGTTGTGGCTTGACCGCAATGGGACGCTCGCCTTTCTGCACCCACACTTGGTTTGATGGTTGAGACACCGTGCTTCGTATTTTCTTTTGGCTTCAAGCATAAGTTGTCTGCTTCTTCTGCCTTGTATCTGTCTTTGGTTGCTGCATCCCGATGGCCTTTGGAAAAGAAGGGAGTTCCATTGCATCCTTGACTTCTGTGTAATCATCCCTCTGCATCACATAGTTTTGGACAAGAATAGCATGGTCATCTTCATGTGTACTCCTAGAAGGACCAGGAGCTTGTGCCTTTCCTAGTTCCTTGAGTGCGCCATTGTCTAATTCAACTGTAATTCGACTCTGATTTACCCATACCTGAAGAAGTCCACTTCTTAGGTTTAGGTTGACTGCATGATCATAGATCCAGTCTTGACCCAAGATAAGAGGTTCACTGAGATCCTCATCTTGACACACTAGTACGTTAACTGTCAGTAAAATGTCTTGAATGTCGAGGGGAAGTTCCACCTCGCCCATGCAAGGGGTTTCCACACCTCCCAACCCTATGAGGTATGCTTCCACAAGATTGACATTTAAGTTCAGTTCTCGACAGTAAGAAAGTTTAACAGCACTAGTGGCTGCACCTGAGTCAATCAAGGCTCTTTCAGTCCTTGCACTCGTTCCTTGTCCTAACCCTAAGGTCACAAAAGGACGTCGGTCAATTATTTTGAGAGCTACTACCTGAAACTTCACACATAGCCATATGATATTCTGGGTGCGCATAGTCATCTGTCCTAGGCTGATCTCTACCCTGTCTTCTCAACTTCATTCTTCGAATGCGTTCCAACGCTTCTTCTTGAGCTTCTTCTCGAATTCGTTGTTCTTCTTCCTTGCGTTTCTTGGCAGTGTTGAGTCTATTTAGCATCTCTTCAGTCAGGGGTTCTTGATATAACTTGACTCTGCATCCGCTTATGTAATTAGGGAGAATATCGCCTTCTAAAGTGGCTAGTTGTACTGCTCCACTAGTTGAAATCCTATTGATGATCATAGGTCCATAACCACGTTTTTCTAGCTTTCTCGCATGTTGTTTCAGGGTATATACCAAAACTAAGTCTTCGGCCTTCAATCCTTTATCCTTAACATGGGCATCAAAGTACGCCTACTGTCGTTTCTTAGCTGCATATATTCCTACGGCAGCCCTCAGTCTTGTTTCTCCTAATCGCTCAAGGTCAAGAATCCTAGAGGAGAGCTCATGGCCCATCCACTCATGCTCCTGTGCTATTCTCAATGTAGGAATCAAGAAGTCCAAAGGTAGCACCGCATTTTGGCCAAATACCATCTGAAAAGGTGTGGCTTGGAGTACCGTTTTATAGGCAACTCGGTATGCCCAAACAGCATGGTGTAGCTGTTTGTCCCAATCAGAGCATTTATTATTCACCAATTTAGTCAACACATTGCATAGAATCTTATTTGTGCTTTCTGCTTGCCCATTAGCTTGTGGATGGTAGGGGGCAGACTTCTTGTGTATAACCAAGAACTCTTGGAGAAGATTTTCGATAACTTCATTCAAGAAGTGAGTCCCTCTATCACTGACTAGCTCTATAGGTAGCCCGTATCTCGTGAATACATTCTCAAATAAGAACTTAGCTGTCGTTTGAGCATCGTTCTTTGTGGTAGCTTTCACTTCTACCCACTTGGTTAAATAGTATGTGGCCACAATGATATATTAAGCATGTGAACCCTTGGCTGGGGGATTAATAGGACCTACAAAGTCTATTCCCCACTTAGAGAATGCACGTCCACCCATCATAGGTTTTAAAGGCATCTCATCTTTGCATATAGGATACTGAGTTTGCTGACAGGCATCACACCTCTTCACATAGGTATGTGCATCCATGTGAAGGGTCGGCCACCACAAGCATGCAAAAAGGATTGCTTTGATCACCCGATCTGGTCCAAAATGTCCTCCTGCTACACCTTGGTGAGCAGTTTCCAAGATCTTAAGATATTCACTCTCATGGACACATAATCTGAGATAACCATCTTTACCCCGCTTGTATAGATCATCACCAATAAGTGAGTAGTCTAGGGCTTCTTGTTCTAGACTTCTTTGTCTGGCCAATGTCATGTCTTGTGGGAATGTTTTCGTCCTAAGGAAGGCTACTAGTGGTTCACTCCAATCCGGCACTATGGACACTTGATAGAGAGTGGCATGTTCCACGGGTGGTTTAGTGCAGCAGATCGGGCATTCCTTGCACAACTTATGGACATCAGCTTCCATAGTCGGCCAATGCACTCCGAGTCTCCTTAGTGTCTGTAGAGTTCTTTGCTTTGAGTAGTGTTGCTCTAATGCACCTACATGTGCTAATTGCAACCATTTTGCGTACTCGTCCTCTTCCACACAACAAGCCAATATCCCTTGATCTGTCTGTTTGTACATGCTTCTTGCCATGATATGGTACTTCTGGGCTTTTACTACCTCTCTATCTTGAGTGTTTATGACTGGGTGATTAGGCCCGTATGTCAGTACTGACACTAATGGCTTAGCCCACTGAGGTACAACTTCCAAATTAAACAAGTAAGCATCAAGAAGGTCATCTGATACTCCTTGTGGGGCCTCTCTTGATGTGAGCCTAGAGAGATGGTCTGCTCTCAAGTGAGTCTTCCCTTTCCTCACCACAACTTCAAAGTCGTATTCCATTAGTAAGAGAAACCATCTTACTAATCTGCTTGTATTGCATGGCTTGTTTACCAAGTACAACAGTGCTTGATGATCAGTAAAAAATTTAAATTTATTTGCAAGCAAATAGTATCTAAACTTTTTAACTGCATATACCATGCCTAATCCTTCTCGTTCAGTGGTGGTATAATTTCCTTCAGCTGCATTCAACTATCTACTAGCATAGGCTATTGCAAGATCCATATTACCTTCGCCTGTAGGTTGTGCGAGTACACATCCAATAGCATAATTGGATGCGTCCACGTGAACATGAAATGGCTTATTCCAATCTGGTGTGGTCAGGATTGGTGATGAACATAATCGCCGTTTAAGCTCATTGAAGGAATTCTCACATTCATCAGTCCACTCAAAGTTAGTCAAAAGTCCATACAGAGGCTTTGCTATGATGGCATACATGTGTATAAACCGTCGGTAATAACCACAATGCCCCATGAAAGCTTGTACTTCCTTGACATTCTTTGGCCTAGGTAGCTCTGCAATAGCTCTAACTTTTTTCTCGTCTGTAGATATGCCATTCTTTGACACTATATGTCCTAGAATCTTGCCCTGCCTGACCATGAAAACACACATTTGTCAAAGATTTGCCTGAGCTCCGGTATATGTGTTTGTCTAATGTTGGAATGCGCACAAAGATCGTCAACATAGACTTCTAAATTCTTCCTCAGGAATTCTTTAAATACATGGCACATCAATCTCTGGAAGGTATCAGGCGCATTGATAAGTCCAAATGGCATTACCCTAAAGGCGAATATGCCCCACTCTGTGGCAAACGCTATCTTATGCTAATCTTCTGGAGCTACGAAGATCCATCAAGGAAACTGTATACTTCCTTGCCCGCTACTCTTTCTAGTAGATGCTCAGTGATAGGAAGCGGATAGTTATCGCGAATAGTGGCGGCATTAACCTTTTTCAAGTTAATGCACACACGTAGCTTTCCATTCTTCTTGGGCACCACTACAATGGGGGATACCCACTCAGTGTGCTCAATCTCATAGATGAATCCAGCTTCTACCAGTCTATCTATCTCCTCTTTGATCTTAGCAGCATAATTATCGTTATATGTATATGGATTTTGCTTAGAAGGTTTGGCATTTGAGGTCATGGGGATAGTGTGTGAGCATATGTCTGGGTCTACACCTTTCAAATCCTTGTAACTCCAAGCGAATACATTTCTGTATTCTCTTAGCAAGGCTATCAATTCGCGCTCTTCTTCTTCCGTCTGGTCATGTCCTATGTAAGTGCATCTCTCCTCTCCTTCTTCTAGGGCTACCACTATTTTCTTGATGGTTTCTTTGTTATCATAGGCCTCTCCTGATTGTGCCTCTCATTTAGGCATTCTTATCATGACTCTCCTGTCGTCTATCTCATACTTTTTAAAATTTTCCGGGACCTCAAACAAAGATTCTTCCTCTTCTGGTGTGACTTCTCTCTTCTTTCTTTTCTTTCCTTGATCCTTAGGAGTCACTTGTGTGGCTAACCTTACATCATTTGTAAGCTCTCCATGTCTCTGGGGTTGAAATTCTACTTCATAGAACTATTCTTCATTTGATGCAAAAGGTGGGTCCATAATGATTGACTCTAGATCGAAGTCGCTCGCATCCTCAAATGCATCAGGGCTAGGTTCGCACTCTTCTAAAACTGAATCTCCCATGATTGGCTCTATGGAGAAAACTAAAATATCATAGCCATCCTCATCACAGTGTGGTGTCCATTGTTCCTCATTGATGGCTACATCCATTGTTGCTAAGATTTCTGCCCAGCCGTGAGGTTCAAATTCTTCGTCTGGAAATACTACAGGTGCATAGGCTGGGTCTTGAATTGATCTATGGGTTTCTTTTGCACCTATCTCTCTGGCCTTTTCTCTCTTCTCTTCTTCTACTGCTACTTTACACATCCATAAGTGAGTGTCTTCATGCATCCATGAGAATCCTGATCCTATAGAGTGCACAGACTCTGTGTCATCCTTGGCTCTATGGATGGGATTCCATTGAATAGGCGGTACATCTCTATGAGAGTAATCCTTGAGATTGACTTTGGTCGTAACACCTAAGTGTTGCAAATACAAGGAATTGGTTCCCCAATCCTGGACCACTTGCAACTGTCGCATAAATGGTCTCCCCAAAATCATCTCATAGGCATGGTTCTGGCTGAAATCACATATGGCGAAAGTATGCTCAAACTCAACACCGCATGTAGTGAGAGTTATTCCTTCCAGCAAGTCTATGAGAACCTACGTGGGAACGGGGTTTTGTTACTTCTGGCACTTGGTTAGCTACATGTTTCCATAACTCTGGCCTGACTTTGAGTAGCTCTTCTAAAGTGAGGTTGCACTGCACTTTAGTGTTTTTCACTACCTCCGTGTTCCTAGTATGACTGAGTCTTCGTTTTGTACCATGACCGTGGGTGCTCTCATACAAGTAGACTTGGCTTCCCATGGGCCTGTGAAGTGGGGTAATTCCTATAAAGAATTAGACTCAAAGTCTACTCTCTCTTGACTTTGTGCACTCTCCTGCTCCTCATAAATGGAGGGAATATCTTGTGGGAATTGATCATGCCCGTCATCCACAAGTTCAATGGGAGGAGGTACTTCACTCTCTTTTGCCCATTTCTCTTCTTGAATCTCTCGTAGGAATTCTGGTGTGTACCTATAGAAGAGGAGGTGTCTGGTTCAGTGGAATTGGGAACATGAGCTTCTTGTGGGGAAATGCTTATTCTTTTACTTGCATCATCTCTTCCTTGGTTTTTTTCTTCCTTGGCAGATCTGGCAATTATGCTCTCTAACTTCTCTAATAGTCCATCCAAGTGCAATTGTGCCTTAGCTGAGCCAGAGTAGTTGAAGAGGCAACTAGCTTCAAACATGGTCTGAGCCAACGCGACCATTTTCGTGCAAAGCTTGGTTCTTTCTATCTCTAGGTCAGCTCTAGGGTAGCACTTGTCATGATCCGTCACATTTGGCCCTTCTTGGATTCAGGCCTGAAATGCCTTAAGCATCATGTCTATGTCTTTAGGAGTGGGGTCAGCTAGCACTGATCCCACTCTAGGGGGTGGTGGGATGGTCTGAGGTAGGTGGACAGATGGTGGGTTAGATGGTGATGGAAATGAGGGTGGTGGTGGTATGTGAGAGTTTGTTTGAGACGTGAGTTCAACAATTTTGGCTTTTGTTTCTCTTATGCTTTCTTCTAAGTCGCTCATTTTTTTAGACCATTGTCTTTTCATTCTCTCTCGGCTATCCCTCCAGGCTCTCGATCGTTTCTTGGCTATGCTCTCAGTTTCACTAACCTCTGCACTCTTTCCTTGACCTAAACCTTGGTTCTGCTGCAAAGCCTGAGCTCTAGTGATCACATGTATTGGTGCAGTGGAAGTTACACTTCCTGAGGAATCTACCACTAACCCAATAACATTGATAGGCGTGATTTTTGGCATGTTATTGGGGTTTTTAGGGAAATCTCTTTAGAGATGCTCATTTCCACAATCTTGACAAAAGCCATGTATTGTTACTGATTGTGGTTGTGTAGGTGCAGGCATTGGGCAATCACGGATGAGGTGATCTCCTTGACATCTATAGCATGGTCCTCTAGGCAATGGGGGTCTTACTTGCCTAGGTTGAGGTCTAGTGTTGGGATTTGTGTACATGATGTTTGCATACTCTGGATCCCAACTTGGTTCACTCGGTTCTTCACTATAGTAGGATTCACCATGTTCAGGAGACTGCATATAATAAGCCTGGGGGCTATCAATGTGAGTAGAATCAAAACTATGATCACCCGGGTCGCTTTTTGAAAGCAATGGTGTCACTAGCACTATGGATCTATTCAAGTTCTCTTCTACAGCTGCATACTTTACGGAAATCACATTAGCTGGAGCAGGTGGTTGTTGTGCTAGCACTGGTTGAGGTCACTGTTGGGCCTGATACTGTAGTGGGTAGGCTTGTTGAGGTCTAGCAAACTGTTGTGGTGGGTATGGGTTCTGATATCTTCCTTGTGGAGGTGGCTAAGGGTGATTTTGTCTGACAGCTTGTTTGTTATAGGGGCAATCTTGTGCGGTGTGGTTGGTGTATCTTCACTCTATTGTGCAGTACTGGCTACTAGGATTCACTTGGGGTTGAGCCATAATGGGACATACACTTGCAAAATGGTCACCTCCACAAGTATAGCATCGCCTTCCTGGGGCAAACCTTGGTATTTGTTTGCTTCTAAGCTACCTTCTCAGGGAGTTCCTCAATAGAGGTGGATTGCGTGGAACTAAGACTAGTAGAACTATCTGAATCCTTGTAGATTTTTTATAGTTCTAATTCCTCCCCTAGATTATCTTCAATGTCTATGCACATGCATACAATTTCTTCTATAGTTCTAGGGTCCTTCAAGTACACGTATGATCGTAGTTTGGTACTGAGCAATCCATCCAGGAATAAAGCCACTTGTTTGGCTGGCATGGGTAACTCAGGGATAGGACATCTCTCTAGATATTGCCTAAACCTTCTTCCTGCAAGTCTAACTGTCTCTTGGGGGGTCTGCTTGAAGCTATGTATCAATGAGGAAGTATTATGCCTTATCCCACTCTTAGAGAATTCAGTGATAAAAGCCTCTAAGAGTTGGTCTATGCTCTTGAACTGTCTCTCATTCAATGGTTGAAACCATGTAAGGGCTGTGTTCCTAAGGGTTAGACCAAAGGCATTATACTACGTGAATAGGTCCTCAACTTGTTCAGCTCTCAAGACTTGCCTAAACTCAGCCACATGATCATATGGGTCTTCTGTGCCATCGAAGTAGTTCTTCATGGACTTAACCAGTTGTGTAGGACTCAAGGTTCTGGTGTGTTCCCTAGGCCTTGGCAGAGGGAAATCATCAGCATTCCTTTGGTTCCTTGGGGCTCTAAGTCCCTCAGGTTCTGCTCTATTTGTTTCCGTTCTCGTTCTTTCTCTCCCCATTGGGTTGGCAAAGCTCACTTCTGGCCTATCTCTACTTTTATCTCTTTGAGCGCCATGAACTCGGGATGTTCCAGCCCCTTGGTGGCCAAAAGAGACATTAGATCTTGGTTGGGAAAAAATAAATTCCCCCTTCCAAGTGTAGGCATGTCTACCATGTTCTGTGACCACAAAGATCCTCTCCGAAGTGTTGTCTAGATAGGTCACCTTGCCTGGGCTATCAGGATCTTTGAACTCATAGATTGTGATCATTCCTACCTCATTAGGTTGATTAGGCTTATACCTCCAGAAGGCTTCATCGGTTTCTCGATTCAAGAGTAGATCTATGCTCTTTTTGTCCTGGGGAATCCACTCTGGCGTGATAATTCTAGTAAGCACTGATTTGCCTCGGGGGGTTTTAGGTTCTTCACCCATGTTCCCTTGCTCTAGGTCACCTATATCCATTTCTGGGATCACATTACCAAATTTATCTGTCCTGTCTGGGTGACTGGTAACTACATATATGGTTCCTTCTTTGTCCAAGTATGCTCCATTTTCAAACTTGATAGTAGGATGTTCAATTCCAATGGGCTGGTCAGGGTTTTTAATCTGGACCAGAGATCTTCCTAGGCCGTCCTCATAGATGCTAGCACCTAATCGGTTGGTCCTAAGGTATTCCAGCTGCATCTTGTAGGGGCCTTCTACCCTATGTAAATATCGGACACCTGAACTTCCCGTAGGTCTCTCCATACCTTGAGACATCTCTGACTCACTAGTTTCAGAGCTAGGGTAGTGCGAATAATGGCTCAACTATTGGGCCCAAGACCTAGCAGTAAGGTTGACACTAGCCTCTGAAGACCTAAAACTCTCTCTATCTCTTCCTAGGTGTCGTCTTGATCTAAGGTTCATAAGCCCAATTGAATAATCCCAAATTTTCCCAAGTACAATTTTCGTTGCTGAGTTCTTTTGTATTAGTCACTTGTTCTTTTTTAATTTCCCTTAGGGTGTCACTTCTTGTCCAATTAATCTTTCTCGCAAGGAACACTTAAGTTTTATCGTACTTTGAGTGTGGTCGCTCGATTTAAATTCTTTTCCCTTGGTTGTTTCGCAAATGTAATCTCCTGGCACTTGCACTTGAGTGATTAGAGTTCTTGGACTTGGTCGTGCTTAATGTATCTCTAATTGATCAAAACCTCTATCCGTACTTAGCCTAAGCTAGGGATTGACAGAGGGTGTTGAGAATTTCCAACCTTGAGTTTCTGTCCTTGTGTTGTTGCCCTGGTGTGCCCAGGAAGCGTGTTTCCAAGCTTCCACTTACTCTTGCTTTGAGTACCCTTCAATGCTCTCAAAGGATCTGAAAAGGTACCAAAGTTAGCTCAAGACCTAAATTCAATTGACAGACAGATCACTTTCATGCATGTAATTTCAGACCAAATTGCCTTTTGCCTTTATGGAAAATAATCCCAAGGGACCCTTAGTTTTTCCTACCCCGAGATATGGTTAACTTCACAATACCCTATCTAATAATCCTGATATTAATTTTACCGTAACCAGTGGAAGTTTTGGTTGTACTCCCCACGAGCTTTCCAATAAAACAAAAATCACAGCAAATAGATTTCGTATGAGAAAGTTATACTCGTTCAGGGTTTTGGGGCTAAAACAGGATTAAAAACAGGCTAACAGGCAAATAGGAATTCTCGAATTACTTGTGTCGCAGCCTCACAATGCAATGATTAACTCTAGTGTTCTTCCCACAATTTGCCAAAAATAGTCCACTATTTTTGCCCTAAAAAATTGGCCAAATTTGCCCGTCAATCGCAGTCACAAGCTTTGTCAATCGCGATTGATATGTCAGTCGTGATCGACGTGTCGGTCACGATTGACAGGTCCGTCGTCGCTGTCAGTCGCGATTGATGGGTCAATCGCGATTGACACATGGCCCGGAAATTCAGTCGATTGTGGTCAAAGGGTCGTTGACTCTATCGGTCGCGATTGATGGGTCGATCGCGATTGACAGGTCCATCGCGAGGGGTCTATCGTTCGTGGTCAAACACTCGTTGACTGGGTTAGTCGCGATTGACAAGTCCGTCGAGGCTGTCAGTTGCGATTGATGGGTCGATCACGATTGATGGCTCGATCGCGATTGACACGTGGCAAGTGTCCGTCGTGGTTTGTCGATCGCGATTGACAGGTCGATCGCGATTGATAGAAAACTGAGGAATTTTAAAATTTCAAGCACATTTAGGATGCCCTAGGCCTACACATCATGGTTATACACTTTGTTTTGCAAAATAGTCAACTTTTATGTCGGTCGCGATTGACAGAGGTCAATGCCTCGAGACCTGCACAGTCAAATTTTTTTACCTGCTGGAGCTGGAGCAACTGTTGGGGATGCTGATTCCTGCAGAAGATCTCAAAAAACACAGAAAATCACAAGCACACAAACGCTCTCTCGCTCTCTCTCACAAGTGAAATGAGGGGAATGGTATGGGTATGGTGATATGACCACCAAACTGAAATTTTCGCAATAATGGAGATGGAGGTGGAAGATGGTGGTGATGATGATGGTGATGAGGAAAACAAAAGAAAATAGATAAAAGTGAAGAAAATACCTATAACTCCAATGCCTCAACTCTATGTCTTACCATCACACGCTCGTCCTCAAAGCTCGATCCCCGGCAACGGCGCCAAAATTTGGTGTAGCTCAGTGATGAGTAGCATGTCAATTCGGGAAGACGTGAGGATGGTATGAAGACCTCGAACAAGTGATGGCGCAAGTGCGTGAGTGAGAAGCACACTAACATGCACACACATACACACACACGCGCACACACGGCAAGACAAAGAGAAAGACAATGGAGTTCTTTTAGATTTCTTTCAAAATGCTCATACAAGCTCAACTCTATTACAAGCTAATCCCAAAAATGAGCTCTCTAGCTCTATCTATAGTTTTTCACTAGCTTTTGGCCCTGTCCAGACCTAGTATCTGGCCTAGTTATTAGGTTTTAGGGCCTAATTGGAGGCTCAAATGGAGTCTAAAAATCATGAAAATTGGTACGATGATACTTCTAATACTCCTCAAGCTCGAGGACTCCTCGGCTTGCACAAAATGGAGTTTCAAAAAGGTAAAATGGTATGTACAATGATTTGTAGTGATGAGAATCACTGTTATGAAGATGTTGTTTTGGAAAAATTTGAATGGCCTACTTGCCAGATCTTCGGTGACTACTTAGTCTGCTTATGCCTTCTCTCCGCTTTGGCTCCCTTCTTTGGCTACCTTGTCTTGTGAGTCCTTCAGTGCCTTGACTGCTGCTGCCAACACACTCAAAAACCAAAAAACAACACTCGCAAAAATTGAAAAGTGTCAAGTATCGTTTTTCTCCCGCGGTCGAGTATCGCGATACCTAAGTATCATGATCTCCTGTGGTTGAGTATCGCAATACCTGACCTCATTAAGTATCGAGTATCATGTAATCCTTTTCACGATACGTGTCAAGTATCGGGTATCGTTGAATCGGGTCTGACCAATACATGCCAAGTGTCGAGTATCGTTGAGAAATTCTCATGATACTTGTTGGATATCGCATATCGTGTATCGTGAAATTCAGGTCGCGATACTCGTTGAGTATCGTGTATCGTGAGTTTCGGATCGCGATACTTGCTGGATATCGTATATCGCGGAGACCATTTTCCCGATACCTGATGAGTATCGAGTATCGTGTTGAATTGCCTCGTGATATTTGTTGTGTATCGAGTATCGTCTTTTCTCAGTGAATATCGTGTATCGTATATCGCAAGATCCATGATCGCGATACCTACTGAGTATCGAGTATCGTGTTTCTTGAGTATCGAGTATCGTGTTCCTCAAGTATCGAGTGTCGTGTTTGGCATACGATATTGGGCAACTATCGAGTATCGTGTTTATCCAAGTATCGTATATCGTCTTCTGTGAAGTATCGTGTATCGTCTGGTTCAAAGTATCGTGTTCATCAAGTATCGAGTATCGTGAACTTTTTTGGGGTCAAGTATCGTGACTTGAGGTTTCACAGTCAGTCCTTTTCCAATCAAATTTTTCTAGAAGTCTGACCCTTAGTGAAGAACTCTAGAAGCTCGAGGTTGGCTAAAGTCAAACAGAACTTTAAAGTGAATGAACTTGAGATCTGGGAGAACCCTAGGAAGCTGAAGAAGTGTGATCTCTTTCGTAGGAAGCATATCCGAACCAAGTAGCCATTCACATTATTCTGAAACCTCTAGTGAGTCAGAAGAAGAAATTCCTATGGCTTCAGAGGATATGCAAAACAATGTACCAATGATTGGCATGATGTCAATTATTGAGGGAGAATATCGGACATCTTTAGAATATGTGACCACCAATCAACATGAGATACCCATATACCTAGATGGACAAAACCGATCAGTGGCCAGACTGAAGAAAGCTTCAGATGCTTACATAGTGCCTAGGCCAGCAGTTAAGTATGCAGGAGGAATTTATATGGACAAGAGAGATATCCAGTATGTAGTTACACAACATCCTAAAAACATCAATGAACTTGGGGAAGAAAACAATGCTCACAACCTTAATAAAGAAGGAAATGAAGAGCAAGTGACCACACCTAGAGGGAGATCTACTGTTGCTAGGGTATGGAGAGGAGACCTAGTTCCTCAAGATGACTCCTTGATGGATGTGTACTTGATCAATGGAATGGAGAATCTCCTTAGAGCCCACTCTTCATTATGGGAAGCAGCCCCTAACCCAGTGATTGTCTATGAGTTACAAGATCCTGACTTCCCCACCATCATCACGTATTGGGACAGAAACCAGAGAAGGTATTGGCCCCTAACAGATTCAGAAAGAGCCGGGTTGAGATATCAGAACATTCCAGTGTTTCCCCCGAGGGATCAAGCCACTACTTCGCAGAACCCTCAAGGAACCTTTCAAGTTAATTCATATCAACAGTCAGGACAAACACAAAAAACACAAATCCCGGTGAGACCCCATGTGTAGTTTGCTATGCCTGCAAATAATCCGAACTATCGGCCTCAGCCACCTGTTGACCCAAGGAATAGAATCCCCATCCCAAATAGACCACCTGTGGTAAGAGGACTTGATATACCCATTGGAAGACCAGTTTTCCCTGTGATGCCTAGACCATCTGAGGCAGGAAGAAGATTAAGACCCATCCAAGTCGCTAAATGCATGAGAAACCACTATGATGGCTCTAGCGAACCTTACAATTATATAGCTGAATTTACGCAAGTAATCAGAGCCGAACAAGTAGAAGATTTCTTGATCCAATACGAATCCTTTGGTCTAACTTTGACAGACACAGCTTTAGCTTGGTTCCAGCCATTAGATCCTAATAATTTTCAAAACATGGAACAAGTCTATCAAGAAATGATTGAAGAATTCACTAAGTCTGGGATTAAAAACAACTCTTCATCATTGATTCATAGCTTTAAGCAAGCTCCTACAGAATCAGTGAGACTGGCAGCAAGAAGATTCAAACAATATGTGGATAGATGTCCAGTGGAAGAGAGACCTACTCAAAACAAAATGGTTTCATTATTTTTGGAAGGATTATTGAATGGATCATTAAGATCTTTGGTATACATGAAAAGAGTTCAAACCTTGCAAGAATGTATGAAAGAATGTATTGACCTAGAAGACAATCTAGAAGAGGATCTGAAAATACCTCAAGGTAGTATCAAAAGTGAAGATTCAACCAGCAGCACATCAAACCCTAAGAACAATGTAGAGGAAATAGCCGAATTAGTAGCAAAGAAGTTGAACGTTCAAGGACAGAGGAACTACTCCAACAACCCAATGAGAGTGCCCATGCTTAGAAGATGTATGCAATGTGGAGGAGATCATCCCTCTCATTTGTGCACTAGGGGAGCAATCCCACCACCTGCTTATGCTTACAATAGACCACCCGTTCTGGGCCCTCTACAATATTGCAGCATAGAACAAAAGTATACAAATCATGGCAAGGAAAATTGTCCTTACAATAGGCAATCAAGACCTGTACAACCTGTCTTGAGACCTTATGGATACCCTCAGAGAGATCTAGGAGGAGAAGCCTTTAGATATCCCACATGTCAGCAGTAGGCACCTGTACCACGACCATATGCTTATCAAGGGTACACTCAACCACAACCAGTGGTAGGACAACAGCCGCCCCATCCTCAAAATGTTGTCCCAGTGAAAATAGCTCAACCTGAAGAAAATTTAGAGAGAGCGATAGTCCCAGCCACACCATTGCCTAGTAATGAACCATATGACTCATCTTATGACCATAATCAAGGAAACTATCCCAGTTATGAGAGCTCTATGATAGAATATGGGCAAATGTATGAACCATATGCATATGGCATGGAAGCACCAGATAGTACGGATATGAGCAAGATTATGTGTCATTGATGTACACAGCCCCCAGGGCACCCATACCCCCCCGACCTAAGAATATACCGCCTGTACCGAGAGGACCATGTTATAGATGCGGAGGTGATCATTATATCAGAGAATGTACACTACCAAACCCACCACCACCACAGCGAGTCTGGGAAGGATACTGTAGTGATTGTGGTAAAGCACACCTTTTCAGAGATTGCCCCAAGAACCCCAACAAAGTTAACTCTAATGTGCAGATTAACGTGATAGAAGTGATAGAGTCATCAAGGAGTGATAAGGAGTACACTGTACCGTTGAAAGCAATAACTAGAGTCAAAGCTAGAGAGACCCCAGACAAAACTGAAGAAAATGATCAAGGTGACAGAGAAATGAACATCCCTACACCTCAAATAGTTGAAGACTCTAAGGAGCCTGACAAAAGTGTTACAAGTAAACGAACACAGAGATGGAAGAACTGTAGAGATAGGATGAAGGAAAAGAAACTACAACAAAAGAAGGAAAATGAAAAGAGCGAACAAAATCCAAAAGAGAAACAAGAAGAGGAACAAGAAATTCGGAAAGGAAAGTCAAAAAAAGAAGAGGTAGGATCAGTTTTAGCAGATCCCATGCCTGAAGAATTAGCCATGTGGATTCAGGCGTACAAGGCACGAATAAGAGCAGGACCAACCATCGAACAACATGAAAGAAAATATCCTAGAGGTGACTTAGAGAAGGAAAGGTTGGAGATATGCAAAAAATTAATTGAAGTAGCTCAACAGACCTTAGAAAAACCTGCTCTTCAACTGCCCAATTCACGAATTCTCGAAAGAGAATTCCAAGAGTGTGTCACCCCTAAGGACCCCAAGAAACTCGAAGCAGGTGAGACACATAATGGAAATTTCTGCGAGGATAAAAGGGAAGGATCCATTGTTCCTGAAGTAGAAGGGGAATGGCCTAAAGATTTGTGGGCAAGAGTCCAAGAAGACAGATGGAAAAAAGTGGAAGGAATTGAACCACCCTTTGAGGAGTTAGAGGGAGAAGGTGGAATAGAAGACTCCATACCTGAACTGAATTCACAAGAATTAATACCAATTGATCCAAGTGACAAAGAAAATGACAGTGTAAAGGTTTTGCCAAATTACACAGGAGAGTATGAACATAATTCAAAATTATACCGCATTCCCTCAATGAGAAAAAAAGAACCGAACCCATCAGTCCAAACATCGGATATCATACAACACCTTAGAAAGGTAAAAATCCCTTGCACTCTGACATTGGAAGAACTGTTGAAGGTCAAACCACATTTGAAGGAGAAGTTAACCAGTCAATTGGAGATCAAGGCGGAAGAGAAGGAGATGCCTGATGAAGTGAACATAGTAAAAATCCCAGTCGATAAGGTTGGAGATTTTAGTGAGGGAGATGAAGGAAACACGTGCTTTCCAATTACATATAGGGGTTACACCACTAAAGCTATCTTAGATTCTGGAGCTGGAGTAGGAATTGCTACTAAAGAAATCTGGGAAAAATGGGGAAAACCAGCTTTAAGACCAACACGCATGAAAATACAAATGGCAGACGGACACACTGAACGACCCTTGGGATTATCAGAAAGAGTAATCTTTACTACTTGCGGAGTTGAATTCGAGCACACCTTAGCGATATATTAATTTGAAAGGCCTAGCAATTATGAAATGATACTTGGAAGACCTTTCATGAGACAACTAAAGGTAGTGCAAGATTGGGGAAAAGATGCAATATACCTACAACATGAAGGAACCACCACAAGAATAAATCTCCACACATATACATATCAAGATGTTCCCCCCTTACAATGGAATCAGATTCATAAGGAGGAAGATAATCAGTCAATTCATAGTATAGGTTCAAGTGATCAATCGTGGATGAACGAAGACACTCATCTATGGATATGCCAAACCGCGAAAAAGGAAGAGGATAGAAGGAAAGGATGGCAGCAAAGGCAAGGAGTTCCTAGATCTGTACAGGATCCAGGCTATATGCCTCAAATATTCTTAGATGAAGAATTCGAACCTCATGGTTGGAATACTCCATTCCTTACACTAGACAAGCTTGGATAAGGAAGGACCAAATGGTTGCATATCTTCAACAAAAGAACTATTTGCTACATCAGAAGAACCCACGGAACCTGTATGTAAATCACTTTGGATATTCAGTTCCACAAAGAATTGCTAAAGTATGGATTCCGAAGAAGGTGATAGCCGCTCAGTCAGACCGAACACAAATATGGATTCCCAAGTCATGTGCTCAAAGGACAAGCATCAGGAAAGAAGAGTCAAGGCACAAGGAGAATCAGTATGATCTAAAGGCAAAACGACAGAAGCTAAATTGTTACAAGATAGAGGAGTCTACATGTGCTTCACAAACCATTCCAAGATTCAAAGAGCAGATAAAGCAGACGTACAACATGAGAAGCACCATATTCTTCAGGAATGTTAGGAATACAATCTGCCCCAACAGTGTGAAGCAGATCTGGAGGCCGAAAGGCAAGACTAGTTGTATGCATGAACCAAGTAATTCGAGTTGCACACATGTGGAGTTACCAAAATCCAAAGTATGCATGATAGGGCCACATTACAAGGCCAAGCATTCGGCACGTTATTCTTCTATTTCAGGATAGTGAAGCACATTTTCCCTCTTGGGAAATAGGAGAGCACTTGTACATAATCTAAAGAAAATTACTAAAAAAAATTAATAACCGCTTCGGCTATGAACTAACTTTTCTGTTTTTCTTTTAGACAAAAAATAAAAATGTCTAAAAGTAGAAAAAATCCCAGGTATTACCTTTCTCACACCCACGGGGAAGGGACGACACCATTCACGCAGAGCATTGCCAATCTTATGAAAGACAACTGAAGGAGGAATTTTGATACTATCTTGCCACTAATTCATACTCTATATTGAGTGCAGATGCCATCTATTAATTCTGAAGCTACGCAAGAGGAAGAGGTCCAACTTCTTCAAAGAATCAATAACAAAAGCAAGAGGTCATTGGTTTCTAGATGACCAACCAATATCGGATCTCATTTCATGGCCATTATCAAAATCATGGACCGGGATCACTACTTTCCTATCATGTCGCAAGATTTCAAGACCATCATACAAGGATTACCGCGCATGACGGATGTCTGGACACAAGCAGGAATGGATGCATTTCTCAGACTACCTATTTATCTACCAAATTTTCAGAGATGTACGCAAGTGATGAATACACTTCAGCCTGCATCGAATAAGATGTCCGTCCCAGAGGCACGAGTACTGGATAAAGTGGGTACCTGGAAGACAATTCAATTCACTCATGAGCTGATTAACAAGGCTTTTGGATGGAATCAAGAGGGAATCACAAATGTCAAAGATGAATGTCACGATCCAAAAAAGAAAACCTTTCTGGAAATCAATAGAACGGATATTGAAGATGTTGTTTGCTTAGTGCACGAGCACCTTTGTTTTCCAAGTATGCATAGATATACAGCACCTCAAAAGATTATTGTGCAATTACTTTCGCATGCAATGAGGCAAATGGGAAACCAAGTCAATATGACTTCGTATATTCAAGATCGCTTGTTCGAAGCAAAGAAAAAGTGGGGACAGAAAAAGTTCTTAAATGGAAGTTCGGCATTAACATCACTCATTTATGAGGCACTTGACATGAAGAATTGCTTACGCTTGATGTCGACATCAACAGAGTTAGCCAAATATGCCAAGTCAGCGACTGTTCCAAAGAAAAAGAAAACGACCATCCCTAGTGAAGAAGTTGGAACCAGTTCAAAGAAACCCATGAGGGGGACTAAATGCCTAAGAGAGGAAGAAGGCCAGGAGACACCAACATCAAAGAGGACCCATACACTGCCAAAGATTTCTATGACTCAGTAGCCTATCACCAAGAGAGACCTCTCCGCTGCCCTGGAAGAAACGCATCAGTACATGCGGGGGCAAGTAAATTTAAATGTTCAAGGTCACCATTACAGACAGGCAAGCCAGGAAAAGAAGCACAAAGATAAAGAACATACTCCCGTCGACTACCAAAGCCTGTCGGGGACGACATAGTTCAGGAGGGGGGCAGTGTTGAGGGAGAATCAAGCAAAAAGAAGAAAAGGCTCGAACTTTAGAAGACTGAATAGCGTTGTTCTCTGTTAGGTGCAAGCATCTGTACGCATCACACAACTGAGCAAGAAGACAAAGATAGAAGCTTCATTAAAAAGATCATATCTGAAGATACACTTCTGCAGGAAGCCCTGCAGGGGCGCAACACCCATCTCTGCACAGAGCCCCGCAGGGGCACATATTAAGGAAAAAGCACGTAGGTGGAAGGAGGAACCAGGGCTAGGAAAGTATCCATGAAGATGTGCAAGAAGATATCCAGCGGTTCCGAAACCACAAGAAGGTCCTTCAACATCTGGATCTTTGGAAGGTCCAGATCGAAGGCTGAAGGATCACATCCTCATACCTTCCACTAGTGGCATGCGTGGCAACCCGACTTAACAGGCAACATAAATGCATCAGGCCTAGAGGATGTAAAAGAAGAATCAACAAGAGGCCATCAAAACTCAACACCTGTTTAACAAACAGGCAAAACTGACCAAAAGGTGCATGCGGACAACAAACTGAAGATAAGAAGTAAAGCCTATCAAGGGACGACAGAGACAAAGAGGGGGAGAGTGTTGCAGAGCAAAGAGAACACAAGGTAGAGAAAAAGAAGGGCCCCAAAATTTTTCCGATTTGGACACCCAATTTTTATATCATAATCATTTTGTATTATATTTTCCGATGTTAATGCACTAGAAGAGGAGTCCTCTAGATGCATACCCATGGAGATTAGCAGCTTACCCATGTAAATTAGTAGGAAATTAGCCTTTTAGTGAATAAAGTGCCGGTCTCTTGTGTGAAAGGACCATTTTAGGGCATATGTATATAAGTCAATTTGTGACTCTTTGTAAAGACTTTTTGCCATTGTGAGAATCAAGAGCACAGAATTTCGAATTTGTGTCTTCTCCTTTCTGTATAATCTTCTTTGTGAGCCTGTATGCATGTGTGTTGCTTGAAAAGAGTGTTAGGAAGCGTTGTCTATCCAGGAAAGTGTTTGTTTGCTGTCGTTAAGGTGTGTGTGAAGTGTAGGAAGTGCTGAAGTGTACGAAGGTCATTCTTGCGACTTAATATTTCGCTCATAACTTGAAGTAGAAGCGCCAGAATTGAGTGAAAATACCACCATTGGATGCATCTTCTTGACAGATTCGAAACGCATATGCTATTTGCTATATTTGGAGTTCGGAGCTGAGAGAAAAGCTCAATTTACTGTTGGCTGCTGTTCCAAGTATCGCGACACCATGACTGACAGTTGAAGCTTGTTTGGATTAGCCTTTGCCTTGTTTGCACTCTTTGAAAGTATACTTGCATTGATCCTCATTTGAATGCATGTCCTCATACACTCGGCTAGGTTTTGATACTCATCGGATTGATAATTAAAGCGTGAATCCCCACTGTATGCACTTGAGGGGGATTGAGGTATAGTCTCTTTCTCCACAAGTCCCTAAGTTGGTTCTTAGGTACACAATGTCCATGGTGGCTAGGATTTCTGCCCAACCATGAGGCTCAAATTCCTCATCTGGAAAGATCATCGGTGTATAGGCTGGGTCTTTAACTAGTCTATTGCCTTGAGAAGTTCCTTCTTCTCTTGCTTTTAGGCATTTTTCCTCTTCCTTCGAGACCTTGCACATCCACAAATGAGTATCTTCATGCATCCAAGATGTATCAGATGAACTTTTAGAATGCAGAGAGATTGAATCTTCTTGCTCCTTGTGGATAAAATTCCACTCTAGGGGTGGTACATATCTGAAGGTGTAATCCTTCAAATCAACCTTGGTTGTGATCCATAAGCGCTGCAAGTATAAGGAGTTGGTTCCCCAATCCTATACAACTTGTAGTTGTCATAGGAAGCGTCTTCCTAGGATCATCTCGTAGGTATTAGTTTTACCAAAGTCACATATAGCAAAGGTGTGCTCAAACTCTACACCACAAGTGTTAGAGTTATCCCGTCTAGCAATCCCAAAGGTCTTTCCACATGGCCATCAGCCATCTGAAGCTTCATTCTAGTTGGTCTTAATGCGGGTTTACCCCATTGCTTCCACAAGGAAATGATTGCAATAACAACACCAACACCTGAATCTATGATCGCTTTGGTTGTGTAACCTTGGTAGGTCATCGGAAGATAAGTATTACCTTCCTCACCTTCCCTCATGTCCCCTATTTTGTCTAGAGGTATCTCCGATACTTTCTATTTAGAGCCTGCTTTTGGCATTTTGGAATCAAGTTATGGAACCTGATTTGCTACATGTTTCCATAACTCAAGTTTTACTTTGAGCAGCTCTTCTAAAGTGAGATGACACTGAACGTTAGTGTTCTTCATGACTTCAGTGTTTCTTGGAACCACTGAGTCTTCGTTTCTGATCAATATTGTGGGAGCTCTGATCTGGAGAAAGTGAGATTCCCATGGGCCTATGAACTATGGCAGCTCTTGTAAAGAATTGCATTCAAATTCTAACATTTCTTCTCCTCGTTGCTCTACTTGGTCTCCATAAATAGATGGAATGTCTTGTGGAAATTGATCGTGAAGGTCATCAATCTCAAGAATAGGAGGGGAAACATCCTTATCCTTGGCCTATTTCTCTTCTTGTATTTCCTGCAAGAACTTTTGAGCATGTTGTTGAATTAAAAGAGGTTCTCCATCATCTATGGAGTTGGGAACATAGACTTCCTTTGGTGGTGAGTTTTCTCTCTCAACAATTGGTTGAGCCTGGGGAGGTAAAGAAACTTGTGGTTTATTTACCAAGTGCTCTAATCTATCGAGTAAGCCCAAGAACTGCAAACCCGGTGTAATAGCATTTGTCTAATTGAACAATTGATTGGCCTCAGATTTTTGCTCGTTCAATCTCTAAATCTGCTCTAGGGTAGCTCTTCTCTAGGTTTGCAAGTGTTGGCCCTTCTTAGAGTCGATCCTGGTATGCCTGGAACATCATGTCCAAGTCTTCTGGGGTTGGATCTGCAAGAATAGATCCTGGTTGTGGTTTATTTACAGTGGTTGGTGGGTGGGCATGAGGTCGGGGATGAGGTGGTGTGGATGGAGTTTTGGCCTGCGAGGGGTTTTGAGAGGCAATATCTTCTATTTTTGTTTTTGCATCTTTCAAGCTTTCTTCTAGTTTGGATACCTTTTTGGTCCACTTACGATTGGTCTTCTCCCTAGTATCCTTCCATGTTCTTATTTTTCTCTTACTAGGCTCTCCTGACTCACTTGGCTCTCATTGCTCAGTTGGTCTAGCTTGTTGTAAGGCTTGTGCCCTAGTAACTGCCTGTATAGGAGCCACATTACTGCCACTAGAACTTGAATTCCCTACTAAGCCTACTACATTAACAGGTGTAACCTTTGGTGCACTATAGGGATGTCTGGGCCAATCTCTCTGGAGTTGTTCTTTGCCGCAGTCAAGACAAAAGCCTTGTGTTGTGATGCTCTGCCCTTGTCCTGGAGCTGGTGGGTGGGGGCATTTGCGAATGACATGGTTGCCCTGATATCTAAAACATGGTGCTCTAGGGGCTTGTGGTCGTGTTTGTTTCACTTGGGGCCTAGGGTGAGGACTCGTATACATGAGATTTGCCTAGTCTAGCCCATAAGGGTTTTCATGTCCCTCATAATCATAGTATTGCTTCATGTAGCTCTCGTCATATTCCATCGGGCTTCCCTCATAATAGGGAGACTCTCCTTGGTTTTGATCAAAACCTTGATTTGATGTTTCGGAATTGATCAAAGATGTCACTCATACTAAGGTTTTTTCTAGGTTCCTTTCTAGTTGGGTGTATCTTACTAGAACTACACTCTGTGGGTGGGGTGGTTGTTGTCCTAGTACAGATTGAGGTTGGCCATATCCTCCATTTTCATATGGTCTAATTGCTCCTTGTGGTCTTGGATATGGGTTATACTTAGGAACTTCTCTACCTTGTTCTCTAGGTGGGTATCTGTATGGCCTATATTGGGGTGGTACCCATGGTCGTGGTTGTCTATTAAAAGGATGGTTTTTGGTGTTGTGGTCAGTGCACTTCTGCTCCATGTAAGAGTACATGTTAGGCCTCTGAATTGGTGGTATATCGTAAGGGTAAGGTTGTGATAACCCTAATCCTTCTCTGGTGTAGACATGAGATGGATGATCTCCACCGCAAGGTGTGCAACTTCCTAAGATTTGCACTCTCAAGGAGGAGTTCTGGTAGTTCCTTTGTCCTTGTACTCCTAATTTCTTGGCCACTAACTCTGCCAATTCCTCCACATTACTCAAACTAGAAGTCTCATTGCTCCTTGTATCCTCTGATTTGGTAGGATCTTGTGTGGTTTTGAGATCCTCAGCTAAGTTGTCTTCCAAATCTATGCACTCTTGAAGACACTCACTCAGGGTTTGCAGTCGTTTAAAGTATACTAAGATTCTCAATGTTCCGTTTGTTAGTCCTTCTAAAAATAGGGATATCATTTTTTGTTGAGAAGGTCTCTCTATCATAGGGCATCGGTCTACATATTGGTTAAATCTTCATGCTACATTTTTTACTGTCTCATTAGGAGCTTGTTTGAAACTATGTAGTAAGGATGACAAATTGTGCTTGATCCCTCGCTTAGTGAACTCCCCACTAAATTCTTGGAAGAATTGTTCGATATTGCCAAAGAAATTTGGATCCAAGGATTGAAACCAAGTTAAAGCTATTCCTGTGAGGGTTAGCCCAAAGGATTCATATTGCACGAAAAATTCATCCACTTGCTCCGCTCGCAACACCTACTTGTATTCTGCAATGTGGTCATAGGGCTCTCCTATGCCATCATAATGATTTTGCATACATTTGGCTAATTGGATTGGTCTCACTCTTTTGCCTTGCTTTGGGGATCGAATTATGATGGGAATAGCGGGTTTTCTAGGTGTATTCCATCTCCTACACCCTGAGGTGGTTCTACCCTAAAGGTGGTTCTATTCATATTTCCCATTCCCTGGCTAGTGTGGCCATGGGGGTTAATTCCTGGCATGGTGAATTGCTCCTGTGGTCTATTGGGCATACTACATCGGCTCATTTGTCCTAACATCACATTTTTCGTTCGTTGCTGGGTCTAGAATGGGTTTTGTGAGGTAGTTGCTTGATCTCGAGGAGGGAATATAGGCAGATCCATGTACTTTAATCTAGACCCCTCCACTTCATCTACAAGACAATATCTTCTTTGATTTTGGTCTAGGTATGTAACTCTAGAAGGATTTTCTGAATCCCTAAACTCGTATGTAGTTATTGGGCTGATGCTTTCTCCTTGTGTCGATGAATCAGTTTGGAGGAGTAGGTCCGACCCATGGATCAGGTATATGTCCAACAGGTAATCCTCTTGAGGTATCAACTCCCCTCTCAAGACTTGAGTCGCCACAGACTTGCCCCTTAGGGTAGTCACCAGTTCTTCTTGGTTAGATTTTCCAAAAGTTCCTTGTCCCTCTAATTCTCATCTATCATTAATTTGATCAGGGTTTTTGGTTACTACATAGATCTGGACCATCTTGTCCATGTAGACTCCGCCTTCATACTTGATAGCTGGTCTTGGAACTATTTCTGATTCTGTAGTGTTTATCATTCTTGCTACTGACCTGTGTAGACCATCGAGGTAGATGGGTATTCCTTGCAAGTTAGTGGATATGTATTGAAGAGACATCCGATATTCCCCTTCCATTATAGGCATAAAACCTTCCCTAGGTACTGAACTATGCATGTCTTCAGAAGCCAAGAGTTCCTCCAAGTTAAAAGACATTTTTGACTCACTCATCTGTGAACTCAGCACGTAGTGCTAACCACTGAGTTGTGAGTCCCCGACTTGGTTGTGTGGTTGACACTAACCTCAAATGATTTGGTACTTTATCTATCTCTTCCTAAGTTTCTACTTGATCTTAGGTTCATAAGCCTTGTCTACAAGTCCAAAATTGTCCTTTGTATTGCTCAAAATCTTGTGGAACCCCTTGCTTCCTAGTCCAACCTATGGGTCAAATTCAAAATCACTCCAAACGAACCCAAAATCATTCCAAACGAATTTCGTATGAGAAAGTTATGCTAGTTCAGGGTTCTGGGGGTTAAAATAGGGAAACAGGATCTCTCTAGGAGTACCTCAAGACAAGCGATATAATACCAGATTTTCACGATACGATACCACTATGGATGATACCACATTCGGCGATACAATACCACCAAGGCAATACCAACTTCCACGATACAATACTACTATCCAGATAATACGATACTAGAAATGGCCATGATACGATACCAACCTCACGATATGATACTAGAATAGCTAACGATACGATACCAATGTGTCAGTGATATGATACCACTCAGTAGACGATATGATGCCACTAGGCGAACGATACGATACCATCGGGCTCACGATACGATAACACTCCAACCGCAATACGATACCACAAAGTGCAAGATACAATACCAGAATAATAGATGATACGATACTAAGTTGGCGATACGATACCAATCATGCACACGATATGATGCCACATACTCAACGATACGATACCGTGACTGACACGATGCGATACCGTGACCACTATGGACGATACCACATTCGGCGATACAATACCACCAAGGCGATACCAACTTCCATGATACGATACTACTATCTAGACGATACGATACTGGAAATGGCCACGATAGGATACCAACCTCACGATACGATACCAGAATAGCTAATGATATGATACCAATGTATCAATGATACGATACAATGACCAACACAATACAATACCAGGTGGATCATGATACGATATCACCCGGGCAATCGTGATCACGATACCAACACTTGATGATACGATACCAAAATGGTATTGTGATACCTCAAGTGGGTGTGCACGATATGATACCTTGACAAGTATTGCAATACACTGGAATTCTCGTATCACGATACCAAAACCCAACCGGGCACGATTACTTGGGGTTTTTGACACCCAAATTCAAAAGTTTTTGCAAATATGTTTACCTTAGGTTCTCCTTGTCATTCCTGTGTGCCTATAGATGCAAAAACTCTCAGTTATTCCACGATATTGCACTCGTAATACTAGACGCAGGTAGTCTTAGTTTGCGCGATACCTCACTCAATTTTTGATGTTTTAAGTGGATTTCAAGATTGTTTCTTTAGCGTGTCAACTTTGAACACCCTCTATGCTTCTTGCTCGAAGCCAAAGGTGAAAAACGAGATGAATGTACAGTCGAAAGTGAAGAAAATATAAGAAGATGAAGGTGGGGAAAATGGTGGTGATGGTGAAGATGGAGATGAAGAAAAACTCAAAAACTGAACTGAAAATGGTGATTTTTTTACCTTCCAACATCGCTACTCTATGTCTTACCATCGCACGCTTGTCCTCCAAGCTGTCTCCCTAGCAACGATGCCAAATTTGGTGTCACTCTAGCACAATGGCAAGTACCAACGTGAGGAGCTTCACCTCATAAATGTCAATCCCTGGAGACCCCTCAGGAAACATGTCAAACTTGCAAGACGTAGGCTTAGACAATATGTTGAGAGATGTCCAATGCAAGAGTTACCCTCATAGGCCAAGCAAGTTTCATTGATTTTAGATAGCCTCTTAAGCTCTAAACTATGCTCTTGTGTATACTTGAAAGAACCCAGAACACTAGAGAAATGTGTAAGAATTTGTATAGACATTGAGGAAAACCTAGGAGATGAGTTGGAACTCTCAAAGGTTTATACGGACTCAGATTATTCATCTCTAGCATCCTCAAAACTTTCTAGCTCGATAGAAGACCTAGCAGAAAAAGTGGCCTAGAAACTAGGAGTTTCTAGTCAACAGATGCCTAGGTTAACAACAACCAAGCGTTGTTACACATGTGGTGGTGATCATATGGAAAATGCATGTCCCAACACGGCACAACCTCAAGCTAGCCCTAGTGGCCAATACTGTATGATTGAGAGACGATATACAAATCACACAGCCCAAGACTACCCATACAACAGAACTACCCACAAGCATACCCCGAACCAGTGAGGTATCAAGGCCAATATAGTGCTCAGCCTCACTATTATAGGCCTCCTTAGAACTATCCTTATTAGGCTCAACAAAGACCATAACCTATTTTAGCTCAGCAGCCACCCCTACTAGCGAATGTCATCTCAGTCAAATACGCTACTGTAGAAGAGAAACTCAATAGGGCTTTAGTGCCTTCTTCACCCCTGATCACTAATAGTGATCCGAATTCTAATAGTTTTGACTCAACCCATGTAGATAGTCCACCTGCATATTACACAGAGTCACCAGAACATGTGGAAACATATCAATATGATAGTCCACCATTGGAACCTAGTTGGGAGCTAGACTATGCTAATGTCATGTATGCCAACCCTAACCCACAAACCTAGTTAACACAGCAGAGACCATAGGGCCCTAGAGGACCATGCTTTAGGTGCCAAGGAGGTCATTTCATTAAGGATTTTCCACATCCTCCAATAGTAGGACAATCACAATACTATAACATACAAGGTTTTTGTGCTGAATGTAGTAAAGAGAATATCATCAGAGATTGTCTTCAAAACCCTGCTAATACCTCAAAAGTAACACCCATTAATGTGATAGGTATTGTACATAACTCAAACGGATCCAACCCTACATACATGCCTATCGAAGCTATAACAAGAGCCTAGACGTTGTTAAAAAATCAATAGTCAAATCTTGGAAAAATAGTCGAAACTAGTGAAGTTGGAGAGTCTAGTAATAAAAAGACAAAATCTTGGAAAGATTCCAGAGAAAGAATTAAGAGGAAGTGAAGTAAAAAGATAACTGAGTTGGAAGGAATTCTCAAGGAATCTAGAGCAAAAATCCTAGAATTGACTTTGCAAGAATCTAATTGGGAGAATCTAGCTCAGAGATCAGGATTAGTTCTAGCAGAACCCATGCCTGAAAACCTAGACATGATGTTTTGTGCATATCAGGCAAGATTAAAAGAAGGACCCCAGGTATCTGAGATGAGTAAGAACTACCCAAGAGTAGACTTAGAGACCGAGAGGACTAAACTTTGCATGAAGATGGTAGAATTAGCACAAGCTATGTTCAAAGCCTCTCAATATCTTAATTGGAACAACATTGCAAAACCTAAATTACACTTTCAAGGACTACTGGAGAGGTTAGAATACTTGATCAATAGCAATGAGAAGAAGTATCTACAAAGGAACCCTATTATCTCCGAGACATAGGAAAGGAATGCACCATCCTTTTCTCAAGTGCCAAATACAGAGGCTGACGGCAACCTGTCTTCCATACATAAGTATTCACATGAATTTTTAAGAGAAATCCAAGAAGAGAAATGGAGAAGAGAGCAAGAAATTCATCTTCTTATTCAAGAAATAGATGACTTGCAGAAGCAATTTCCCCAAGACATCCCCTCTATTTATGATGATGTAGAGGAAGTGCAATGGAGTGAAGAATAGGATTTTGAATCCAATTCTTTGCAAGAAGTACCTCAGTTCACAGAACCTTGGGAAGCAAAGTCTATTAGCATGAGAGCACCCATGATAATAGCAAGGAATGAAGAATCATAATCCCTAGGAACACAGAAGTAATCAAGAACACTAAAGTACAATGCCATCTCACTCTAGACGAATTGCTAAAGATTAAACCAAAATTGTGGAAGCACGTAGCAAACCAATTCCCCGAGCTTGATATTGCTCCCTCCCACATAGGATCACACAAGAAAGTACCAGAGATAGTGGTAGAACGAATTGGAGATGTGAGCAAGGGAGAGGAAGGTAACACTTATCTTCCAATAACCCACAAGGGCTACACCACCAAAGCCATCTTAGATTCAGGTGCCAAAGTAGCCATCGCTACCACTGCTTTATGAAAACGTTGGGGTAAACCAGCATTAAGACCCACAAGGATGAATCTACAAATGGCTGATGGACACATTGAGAAGCCATTGGGCTTACTAGAAGGCATATCTCTCACCACTTGTGGTGTGGAGTTTGAGCATACTTTCGCCATTTGTGATTTTGGGAAAAATCATGCTTACGAGATGATTTTAGGACGACCATTCATGTGTCAATTGCAAATCGTACAAGATTGGGGTACTAATTCTTCTTGCAACATTTAGGAGTGACTACTAAATTCAATCTTAAAGATTATTTCCATTGAGATGTACCCCCAATACAATGCAACACCATCCATAAGACACAAGAAGAAATAGAGTCCATACACTCATTGGAATCAGACCCCTCATGGTCGCATGAGGATACTCATCTATGGATGTGTAAGGTAGCAAAACAAGAGGAAGAACCGTTAAAAGCTATGACCTTAGGTTCAAAACGACATCCACAAACTCTTCAAGACCCAACTTATGCACCTATAGTATTTCCAGACGAGGAATTCAAGCCTCATGGTTGGGTAGAAATCTTAGCTACAATGGAAACAGTTGTGATTGAAGAGCAATGGACCCCTCATTGTGATGAAGACGGATATGACATTTCCATCTTTATGATTAAACTTGTCGAGGAATCCTAGAAGAATGTAGGGAAGAGACCCAAGAACCGAACGAGAGTACTGATGAGGACCTAGAATCCATCATCATGGAACCCTTCTGTTCCACAGAAGAGGAATATCTTTATTTTGTAGAAGCCAAAACCCCTAAAGAAGAAAAGGAAAGTCAAATGGAATGACACGAGTCACTCATGGAAGATACAAAAAGTAAGCAAAGGAAGAGAAAGAAATCACCTAAGACAGAAGGAGAGGAAGAACCACTCATGGAAGTATCAGAGAACTTCAAGAAGTATGAAATAGAAGATAGAAAAATCATGGTACGAATGCCTAAAAGAAAAGCTGACATTGGAGAAGTAGATGATAATCGAGAGATAACCAAAAAAATCATAGTTACCATAGAAGAAGGAGAAGAAAAATGTACATGCATAGGGCATGATTTGAGTAGTGAAGAAGAAGAAGAGTAAATTGCCCTATTGTGAGAATATCGAGATGTATTCGCTTGAAGCTACAAAGAATTGAAAGGAGTAGACCCAGATATATGCTCCCATAGAATTCCTATGACTCCAGATGCCAAACCTATGAAACAGAAACCATACACATACAATGATAACTATGCTTCTAAGATTAAAGAAGAAATAGATCGTTTGATAGAAGCAAGATTCATTTATGAAATTGAGCATATCGAATGGGTATCCCCCATTGTGGTCGTGCCCAAGAAGATTGGGAAATTGTGCATGTGTATTAACCTTAAAAAAGTTAATGCTGCCATGATTAGAGATAGTTATCCTCTTCCCATCACGGAACACTTATTGGAAAGAGTTGTGGGCAAGGAAGTTTATAGATTTCTTGATGGTTTCTCAGGCTATAATCAAGTAGCCATTTCTCCAGAAGATCAGCATAAGATGGCCTTTGCCATAGAATGGGGCATACTTGCATTTCGTGTGATGCCATTTGGGCTGACAAATGCACCTGCCACTTTCCAACGACTTGTGTCATGTTTATAAGGAATTCTTATGCAAGAAATTGGAAGTTTATGTCAATGATATATGTACTCATTCGAACATGAAGCAAACTCATATCTTAGAACTAAGGCAAGTATTTGACAAATGTTGAGAATATCAAGTTTGCCTGAACCCATAAAAGTGCATTTTCATGGAATTTCGACAGATGAAGAAAAGGTGAAAGTAATTGCAGACCTACCTAGGCCAAATAACGTAAAAGAGGTACATGCCTTCATGGGTCATTGTGGTTATTACAGATGATTCATACACATGTATGCTATCATAACCAAGCCTCTGTACTCTTTTGACCAAGTTTGAATGGACAGATGAATGTGAACATTCATTCAATGAACTTAAACGATGCTTATGCTTAGCACCCATATTGACAATGCCAAATTGGAGCATGCCATTCCATGTACATATGGATGCATCCAACTACACCATAGGATGTGTGTTGGCACAACCGACGAATGAGGGCAATATAGATCTTCCTATAGCTTAAGCGAGCAGACAGTTGAATGCAGCAGAAAGAGATTACACCACTACAGAACGTGAAGGATTAGGAATGATCTGCACAGTAAAGAAATTCAGGCATTATTTGTTGGAAAATAAGTTCAAGTTCTTCATGGATCATCAAGCATTATTGTACTTAGTCAATAAGCCTTGTAATACTGGACGACTAATCTGCTGGTTTCTACTACTAATGGAGTATGACTTTGAAGTCGTACCTGTTTAACCTTGAGATAGTACCAGAATGGGCTAAGCCTATTATCCCTATTCTCACATATGGACCCAAGAATCCAACGATTAGGATCAAAGAAGGAGAAATCACCAAGTCACAAAGATATCATATAATAGCAGAAAGTATATATAAACAAGATAATTAAAAGATTCTTGCTTGTTGTGCAGATGAATCGGAACACGTGAATTGGTTGCAATAAGCACATGTAGGTGCATTAAAGCAACATCATTCAAAACATCATACATTGCAAGCTCTGCATAGATTAGGAGTATATTGGCCTTCTATGGAAGCAGAGGTCTACAAGTTGTGTAGAGAATGCCCTGTCTGTTGTGACAGACCACCGGTAGAACATGCCACGTTATATCACATGTCTCTCACACCAGAATGGAGTGAACCATTAGTGACATACTTGAGGATGAAAAAATTCCCTCAAGGAATGACCTTAGCACGACAACACGGTCTAGAGCAAGAAGCTCAAGGCTATTCACTTATTGGCGACAATCTATACAAATGAGGAAGAGACAGATACCTAAGACAATGTGTTCATGAGAGTGATTATTTGAGTGTATTAGAGACTGCACACCAAGGTGTTGTAGGAGGTCATTTTGGCCCCGATTGGATAATCAAAGCCATACTATTTGCAGGATTATGGTGGCCCACTCTTCACATGGATGCACATACCTATGTTAAGAGATGTGATGTGTGCCAAAAAACTCAGTTTCCTACTCGCAGAGATGAAATGCCACTAAAACCCATGATGGGAGGATGTGCATTTTCTAAGTGGGGCATAGATTTTGTAGGACCCATTAACCCCCCTGCAAAAGGTACTCATGCAGAATACATCATAGTTGTGACAAATTATCTTACCAAATGGGTAGAGGCTAAGGCCACAAAAAAGAATGATGCACACACGACTACAAAATTCTTATTTTAAAATGTCTTTATAAGATATGGATTGCCTATAGAGCTAGTGAGCGACCGAGGAACTCACTTTCTAAATGAAGTCATTGAATATTTGTTACAAGATTTTATGGTTCTTCACAAGAAATCCGCACCATATCATCCTCAGGCCAATGGTCAAGTAGAAAGTACTAACAAGATCCTTTGCATTGTATTGGCCAAACTCATGAACAACAAACGTTCAGATTGGGATAAATAGTTACACCATGTGGTTTGGGCATACCAAGTGGCCTACAAGACTGTACTCAATTCAACTCCCTTTCAGATGGTTTTTAGTCAAAATGTTGTGCTTCCTTTGGACTTTTTGATACCCAACCTTAAGGTTGCACAAGAACACCAGTGGATCAGCCATGAATTATCGTCAAGAATAATGGATTTGGAACGATTAGGAGAAACCAGGCTAAAAGCAACAGCATGCATATATGCAACAAAGAAACGACAAAAAGCTTAAAGGAAGGTGATTTAGTCCTAGTGTATACACTAAAACAGCATGCACAAAAATTAGAAAAGTGTGGTTATGGACCTATGATCATTAACAAACTCTCGACAAGTGGAGCGGTACAATTAGCCACCCTAGAAGGAGAGATGATGCCTAATTACATTAGTGGCTGTAGAGTCAAGCTATATCAGGAACCTCTTACAGAGGATATGCTTAGACGACTCACATTGGCAAAAGAGAATATGCACAAAAGCTCAGACAGAAGCTATAGAACGCATTAAGTGCATGAAGCTAAGAAGACAAGGACTAGGGAGAGAACATTATAACCATTTGGAAACAACACCCAGATACCCCATGGCCATGTATCAAGCAAAGCCAATTACTCATGCTAGCATAGTGGATAGAAGACCATTCATTACAGTCAAGCTAGAGCACGAGAACCCTTGCCATGAGCTCAGGGCTTTAATTGATTCAGGTGTTGCAAGTAGTGTGATTAGATGGTCCCACTATAAGGAATCAAGAATAGAAATGCGGCCAATTGAGGCATACCTCATAGGGTTAGGAGGCATGAAAACCCCTTGCATGGGTGAGGTGGACCTTCCTATCCTCATACATGAAGTGACCATGACATTGAAGCTTCTAGTGTGCCATGATAACGACTTGATAGAACCCCTAATCCTTGGTCAAGATTGGCTATATGATCTCTTAGTGGACTAATAGGGGCTGGAGTAGGAATAGCCACAAAAGAAATATGGGAGAAGTGGGGCAAACCAGCTTTACGACCCAAAAGAATGAAATTACAATTAGCTGATGGTCATACTGAAAGACCTCTGGGATTGTTAGAGAATGTTGTACTTAGATGGTCATACTACAAGAGGCAGAGGGAGGAGAATCAATAGAGAAAGAATGGAAAGAAGATTATGAAAGTATAGAAATGGAGACTGAGACTCGGGAGGAAGGATATCACTTAGAGGGAGAACATAAAGAAACTATTACTGGAAGCACTTCCACCCTCGAACAAAAAGGAAGACAAGAGAACATAAATTCAAAAGAGACTAGTAGGGAAGAAAATACACCACAAGAACAGTTTGAGCTTCCCAAACATTTTAAAAGATATGAAGTAGAAGAAAGAAAAATTACCATCCAAATGCCTAAACGACAAGCACAAGAAGGAATATTGTACGATAATAAGGAACAAACCAAGAAAGTCATTGTGGCCATAGAAAGGGAAGAGGACAAGAGAATTAGAGAAGCAAGACTTGAAGCACGAGAACAAATACGAAAGCAAAAAGAATGGATGAGAGAGAGAGAGAGAGATTAACGATACCAACAAGGAGAGGAACCAATACCCATGGCCAATTATAGGGCATCAGAGACCAAAGCTATAGAATGACAAATCGAGTAACCCTACTTAAATTTAGGAGTGGGAACTGAGGAATATCACTTAGTGAATGCATTGATTGATACAGGGGCAGCATTAAGTTGCATATGATTTTCATTAGCACAGTGATTAAATGCACCACTTAACCCAAATAAGGCATATATGATGGGGATAGGAGGAAACACCATTGAATGTTTAGGAGATCCTTACATTTGGGTAAAAATTCAATGCAACAAAAGCTTCTAGTCTGTGAGCATGAGGACCTATTAGAGGAATTAGTGCTAGGTCAAGACTGGAAATACAAATTCGAGGTGACAATCCACTTAGCCTTAGGCTACATATCCGCTAAGATTGGGCAAAGAGAAGTCTTTGGCCTACTAGATGAGAAACCTCTAAAGACGATCAGCCTCAAGTTTAATGATAGTGAATTATGCATGCATGTGAATCTATGCCATTGTCTAGCCCTAATCAACTAGCTTCTGATCCTGACCCAAACCTAGAAACCCCCAATCTTCTTACGCATGATACTCAACTAATCCCTTCATCTCAATCTAACCAACCTCAGGGACAAAGTAGGGTTCTTATTACTAGTGAGAGAGAGAATCCCACAATGAAAAATAGAATTGCCACCAATTCATCCATTGGTGAGAAAAAGAATGCGGCAAATATGGATTTGCAAGGATCAGTTAGACAACTACAAAAATCAGGTGAAAGAGAACCAAAGGGAATTCAATCCAAGGTGACAATGACCTAACCAACCGATCAAAGATTGGCCCACAGAAATGGTGCAAGTGTGGATACCCAAGAAATTGAGGGTAGCTCAACCTTCAAGGAATCAAATATGGATACCCAAGACAGCAATCAAGATCACCAAGGAGCAGCCACAAACACTACATGGAGGTCGAAATAATCCACGAAACCTTCCAAGAGACAAAGAACTCACATGAAGAAAAGACCACCATGCGAACAAATGGTAGCTCCTATCGCAAAATGATACATGTGGAGAGTGAAAGTATAGAGAAACCGAATAACTCCAGAAAACACAAGTAGATTGCGGAATGACATTCAAGGCACCGAGACTAGGAAGATGTGGATCCCAAAGTCAAAAAAGGCATTACCATGGATGAAGGCAGAAAGTTCCTCTTGCACTCATGATGAGTCAAATGCACCTCGAGTATGCATAATAGGGCCACATTACAAGGCCATGCATTCGACACATCGGCATCTCTATATCACTAGGAGCGCACATTTCCCTTCATGGGAATAGAAAACACCTTGTAGTATAAAATAATAATAATAAACGAAAAGAAAATTGCCTCGACTATGTCACTGATTTTTTCTATTTTCATTTCAGTCAAAGAAAAAAATTACTTATAAAAAGACCACGTTCTATGTTCCTTGTACACTCTGTGAGTGGGGACACTACACACGGAGTGAACGATCGCAACACCAAAACAAACCACATCCAAGCTTGACACTAATCATTTCAATCATTTAAATGCAGATGGCTTCCTCTAACTCCGAAGCAACACAAGAGGCTTCCTTTGATTCAAAAGCCACTCAGAATGCTGAAATACTTGAGTCTCCTCTAGAATCTGCAACTAATGCTCGCGGACATTGGTTCCGGGATGATCAACCAACGAGCAAACATTTGTTCCTCATCACCATCAAAATCATGGATAGAGGTCATCAATTTCCAGTGATGACTTAGGACTTTAGAGTCGTGCATGAAATGCCAAGGATAGCGGAAGTATGGACACAAGCCGGAATAGAAGCTTACTTAAAACTTCCAATCTACCCTCGGCTTTCAAAGGTGTACACAAGTAATGAATACTTTATGTGAGAATAAATATGCTCACACCAATAAGTGTACCAAGGAGTAAATTGACCGCTGTATAGTTGAAAAAAACAAAAAACAAGGTAAAATTTTATCAGAGTCTCCTTTGCCAATTGAGAATATGACTAGTGTCAAAAGCTCATAAAATTATGAGTATTGATATGTAAACCTACATAGTGAATCATTGACTCCAATGCATATAATAAGTTAACCGAAAGAAGCCAACTAGGCCTATCGAGCACCTATGAACAACTAGCATACATCTTCTATGGTGAGGCTGGGTACGTCTTCCACCTGCATCACCGAAAAGACACCAATATCTAGGTGTCTCCCAATTAACAAAACCTCACCATGACCCTCTTTACCAACATCAAAGGCTTTATGCAAAAACACAACCACTATATTAATGACCACATGGACATACATAAGCCATATCCACAGAAGCATACATAGTGTGTATGGGCTCAATATATGCACTAAAATGGTACTGAAAGGCTGAACTCATACCCCAAAAACTAGCCAAAAACATGTGCAAGTGTTTATCAAATCTATTCTTTAGGATTAAAAACCTGCATAAACTTGCAGTGGCTGCTCCCCCCACAACTAAAAAACTTTTCAAGCAACCTCTAGATTTACTAGTGTCGCTGAAAATATAGCCCCAAAGCTAAATACTCCTTGTCCGAGGAGTAGAAAGGCCACTCTTCTTGATGTTCTTGAACCTATGTAAAGAGAGCTATGCATGAAAGTACTCCGAAATGGCTCCAAGAATCATCCCAAAATACTTCAGAACAAGCTTTGAAAGCAAAGAATGGAGTTTCAAGGGCCCAAAACATGTTCAAGGTAATTTGAAACTTAGTCCTTCCCCTTCCTCAAGTGAGCTCCAAGGGGAACAAACTAGGATGGGTGACCTCCTGGGAAGTAACGAGAACTTCCACCTTCCTTGATCGTTGAGGTTCTCCCTCAAGCGAAGCCAACAATACCAATAGTGACTTTGGTGACTCGGATGAGAAGGTGTGCTGGTTAAGTGAGCTCCAAGGGGAATAAACTGGGATGGATGACCTCCCAAGAAGTACCTGAATTATTCGTCTCCATTGATCATTGTGGTCCTCCCTCACATGTAGCCAATGATGCCAATGGTGACTGCGATGACTCAAATGACAAGGTATGCCAAGGCCTATGCTTTGGTTGCCACCTTATTCATAAGCCTTGGGTGGGCAGTCAGATGCTCGTTTTGCTCACATAGAAGCAACAAAGATTTTGCATCGTTATGGATGGGCCGGTGCTCGCTTCCCTCACACAAAAGCAACAAAGCTTTTGTGTCCAAAAGCTCTGATACCAGTGAAATGATACAATGGAGATGCACCACCGTGGAATCTACTTCTTGAGAGCTCCATGATGATAATATCACAGTAGAGAACTGAGCTCTAGATGTTGCACACTCTACTCTGCACAAAGTCTGTAAAACACATAGAAAACATGTAGTACACAAGGAGTAAGAACACAAATTTCTTAGGCCTTACAAATATAGTCAAACTTATAGTTTGTGGTTGACCATGCCACTATATGTTTTATTAAAGAACATATATAAAAGTTTTTGGCAGCCGTTTGGCCTTTCACATGGATACTAACGGTAACAATATTTTCCCAAAAAGTCATGATCTTCTGCCTATTTTTGAAGAGGTCATGATTTGTGAATCACCCTTGATGCATCCTCACTAAAATGAAGCTCGAGAATTGAGGAGCAAGGCATGAGAAAGAGATTCTAGTGAGAGAATTTCAATGATCATTTCACCATCTAATAGAACCACTTCATCAAATAAGACCTCATTGCTCAAAACCATTCCCATTGGTTTTTTCCTTGCCCATCACCATTCCCATTGGCTTTTTCCTTTCCATTGGAATTACTTAGGGCCTTGCTCTCTTTGTTCATGTGTCACATCTTGTGGTAGTGTATTTGCTTTGCATTTGACTTTGTATCATGCCCATCACCATTCCCATTGGCTTTTTCCTTGCCATTGGAATTACTTGCGACCTTGCACTCTTTCTTCATGTATCACATCTTGTGGTAGTGATACTCGATTCTAATATTTTTCCTCTTTGTTTCTCCTCTATCTAGTTCTTGTCTCTCAGTCTATGCTAAGACGTGTACCTTGATGTTGAACCATGTAAACTTTCCCATTTGAAGCTATATTATTGGACGTCCTTCAAATTTCCTCACTTAACAATGCATTGCAAATATTTATGTATATAAGCTTGCCTTCCATTGCATCATTGTTGATTTCTATGCACAACATATACCACAACCTAAATAACATACACAATAACAAGACATCCTTTAGCTCATTAATGTTTAGTATATGCACCTTACGTTGCATCAATAGGGAATCAAACTCATTGATGTGGTTTACAACACCATGTGTATTTGACTTTGAAGCTCATATAATGTCTGCATGAAATATACCTTGTTAGATGTTGTGTCCTTATAGGTATTACACCATTTCTATACACTTTTCTTACACTCAAGTACTAAGCAGTAAACATTACCAACTAAATATAGCCTGATAGTAGATCTAACCACCTGATCAGGCTCCTCCTAATTGTCATCTGAGAGCAAAGAACTTAGCTTATAGGAGGTGGAAAAGAGAGTTGCAAAGTGACAAAATTTGTTCTAGCCAACCAACACAGGTTCAGCCATTGAGTGTATGTAGACTCAAATAGACCTTATAGGCATGTGATTAGTGCAACACTGCAATAACATCCACTATATACTTTGGATCCTTGAAGAGTAAGTCGATACAAAATAGATAGGCTTGCACATTGACTAGATCAAAAAACATGTCATCTTTGGATGAAACAATCAACTTCAAATGCTCATAGCAGCCAGCATGATTACAATTGAAATTTTTTCTTTTGGAGGAATGATACACATAGGATTGAGTGTCTAAAATTCACAATGGTATAAGTAATAAGAAAGATATGATTCTCGAATGAACTTGACACTCAATAGAGTATCCCCTATTTTTCAAGGCTACGTAAAGGTAGACCCCAAGATGATAAAATTGATATTTCTCCAAATTTACTAAACCAAATGCTTTGAAAATTTGTACACATAGACTAGACACTAATATATTTCGAATGAATGGTCACTCATCCAATTGGGATCTATGTAGAGAGAGCAGCAACCCCTGCAAGTTCACTATTGTTGAAGAAGATGGTGTAGAGAAATGAAGGAGCAAGACCATGATGGCCAAAAATATATGTATATTGCTTCCATGTAATGTACAAGTGATTTGAAGTTTCTTTATAGACCCTTGAAGTGCACTCCATGGATTGTACAAGTGGATTTTAAATTCAAATGAAGGTAGGATAGGTTGTTGAAGAGAATCAATTCACTTTCCTATAATCTAGAAAAAGTGAACATCTAATTTGATCTACTTTTAGGTGATTGATTGATTTTCAAGCTCAACCACCTAGAATTCATGGAACTTGAGCTCTCCTTTCCTTCATTTACATGTGTATAGCTCTAGGCTTTTACATTGGTAAATTACCCATAAAAACCCTTAGAAAAAATACAATAAATGAGCATAAATAAAAGAACTCTTCAATAGATATTTTGATATGATCCAAATGATAGCTTTTTAATGTAGATCAAATCCACCTCAAGCATAGTGTACGCTTGATGTTCCAATAGCTCCCTCTCAAGCTAAAGTATGCTTGAGTCTTCATTCTCTAATAGATTGAATACATGCCATTGATTTGAATCTGCAAAGCTTTATTCCATCAAGTGTCTTTGTCATCATATTTGCTAGTTGCTTTCTAATTGGAACAAAAGAAATGTCAATCTCCTTTGCCATGAGCTTCTCCCTACTGAAGTAGTAATGAATCTCTATGTGTTTGGTTCTTGCACGAAAAATAGGGTTTGCTGCTAGATGCATGGAACTTACATTATCTCCAAATATATGAAGTTTGGAACTCACATGTCCCAAATCTATATACAATGCTTTTAACTATGTTGCCTCTTGATTTGCGATGGTCAAAACTTTATACTCTACTTGAATTGAGGATAAAGAAATTGTTGGTTGCTTATTAGAACTCCATGACACTAGCTTTGAACCTGCAAATGCTAAGTAATGACAGGTACTTCTTCTATCATCCTTAGCTCCTGCCCAATCTGCATCGAAATAGATTTTGATATCTAATTTAAAGACTAAGGATAGAATATAACTTCATTGATTGTACCTTTGAGGTACTTAAGTACTCTCTTAGCTGCATCCATGTGTGGTCTTCTTGGTGAGTGCATGAATTGGCTTAGCACCCCTACACTATATGAGATCAAAGCTACCTACCAAGCTCTAATACTCTTTAATGTCTTCAATTTTCTCACCTTCATAAAAACTAAGTTTATGATTCATCTCCAAAGGTGTACCTATAGGTTTAGTGTTCTGTGTTTTGAACTCAAGAAGTAGATCATGAATGTATCTCCTCTAATTCAAATACATTCCTTCATCTGTATATATGATTTGCATACCTAGGAAGAATATAAGATCACCTAAATCATTGATTTTGAGCTCCTCTTGCATGTGTCCCTTGATCCTTTGAATGCCATTCATATCACCTATCATAATTATGTCATATATGTATACACATAAATGCATAACCTCATTGTGATCTTTTTTTATGAATGGAGAAGGATCTGAGTTAGTAGGTTTGAGCCCTTGATCTTGAAGGTATGTAACCAACCTGTAATTCCAAGCTCTACGAGCATGTTTCAATCCATACAATGCATTCTTCATTCTACAAAAATAAGATTCATGATTAGGATTTTCAAAACTTAGAGATTGTGACATGTATACATCTTCACTTATCCACTATTTAAAGATGCATTTCTTACATCAAGTTGGAGGAGTCTCCAATTTCTTGCAACAACTACACTTATCAATGTTGTGATTATAGTCATCTTTGCAACTAGTAAGAATGTTTCTTCATAATCTATACCATCATTATGTGAGCATTCTTTGGCAACTAATCTTGCTGTGTACCTGTAAATTGATCCATCTGAATTTCTTTTGATTTTATATACCCATCTACAACCAATTACCTTTTATTTGGGTGACATTGGAACCAAATCCCAAGTGTCCATCTCCTTCAATGCATCTATTTCTTCTTTCATGGACTTTTCCTAATCAAGTTTTTCCTTAGCCTCCGCATAGGTTGAGGGTTCTTTTCAAATTGAGTATTTTCCACACTCCTCCATCTTTGCTTTGCCTCTTGACTTCCATAGTTTGTAATCCTTTTCCCTTTCATCTTGGTCATCATCTGTATCACTTCTTGGATCCTAGACATATAGATCTTGCTTGCTTCCGAGTTAATGGGAATCGAAATTAAGATCACATGGTAGAGTTACCTTTTGTTTTTCTTCATCATACCAAGACCTGTGTTCTTCAAACACAACATCCATACTGTAGTGAATTGCTTGGTTGAAGGATTATAGAACTTGTAACCCATCTGAGTTGAGTTATACCAAGTAAACACTACCTTTTTTTCCCTTTCATTTAGCTTCTCTTATTTATGATGGTACACGAATATAAGCTAAACAACCAAACACCTTGCAATATCCAAGAGTAGGTTTTCTTCCATGCCATGCTTCATAAGGAGTCATACCTTGAAGTGATTTGGATGGTAGTCTATTGACAAGGTAAACAATAGTTGAAAATAGTCTCTACCCATTGATAACGTGGAAACCTCTTCTCTTCAAGCATTGCTACCTGATCCAACCAATGTCTTGTTTCTTCTTTTTGCAATTCGAGTTGGTTGAGGAGTACCTGATAATCACTTCCCTCTTGATACCTTTATCCTGTAAGAACTCATCGAATTCCTTGGAGAAGTACTATCCTCCTCCATCAGATCTGAGCTTCTTTAGTGATCTACCTATATGGTTCTCCACATGTGCTAGATACTTTTTGAAGCAATCAAATACTTCGTTCTTACTTTTGATACAGTAGATAATAGTCCATCTACTATGGTCGTCAATTGACAATAAATGAGACATAATACCTTGATCCTACCAATGAAGGTTGTTCACTTGACCCCACACATTAGTATGTACTGAGTGTCATGGACACAAAGGAAACCATCTAAAACCTTAGATTCCATGTTACTTTCCATATCTCATTATTGGTTCAGATTTTGGAGAAACTAATGCTTCCATTGCGTTCGGAACGTGCCAAGACCCTAAGATCGATTGTCTTCTTGCTTGATTCTGACATCCAGAGACCCTGCTTTGAATTGATGACATCATCGATGATATCATCAATTCATAACCGCCCTAGAACCGCCCTTGGAAAACCTATATAAGGAGGGGTTGACCGCATTTATAATCAGTCTTGCCAATACCAGTCTTGGGAGCTCAAGGAGTCGTGACTGCCAAGTAAGTACTCTCCAAGTTCAAGTTCCTGTTCTTGTCTTGTTCCTTGTCCTAGTCCTGTCTAGTTTGTGTCCTGGACATCTAGTCTTGTCCTCTTGTAATCTCATAGTACGAGATCTTGTCAAGTTCTTTCTTGTATCTAGTTCATCTCCTAGAAGGGAATTCTTGTAATCCAGATATCTTGTTCCATACCTATGATCCCGGGTTGTGGGATCTCTTGTATCATCTCTAGTCCAATTTTCCATACCTATCGGTCCCAGGTTGTGGGACGTCTTGTATCGGTTACGTATTCTTGTATCATTTTCCCTGTGAGGGTGTTCTTGTAATCATAAGTCTATTTCCAAAATCTTGTCTAGTGTAGTCAGAGAGCACGATCTAGTGCTCCCCTGACACTAAGTCCAAAAGATTGTTGTGGATATAGGCTTTGTCGTTGAATGATTATATTTGTGTCTTCTCAATCTTACATGCATCACATTTGTTGATCATGTGTTGCTTTGATATGTTTGGCAGCCCGAGAACACTTTGATCCCTGCATATATCCTTCAAGGTTCTCTCATTCACATGAGCAAGTCTCTTATGCCACACTTCTAGCTCACTTAGGGTTTGAGACCCAAAGTCGGAATAGGGCTATGTTCTTGGTTTCTCCTACTTCCAAAGTAAAGAGCCTACCATGCTTCTCACCTCTGGCTATCTTCTTGAAGCTTTGACATGGATCTTCCACAAAAACTCCATGTTGGGTGAACCTAACTTGCAAGCCTTTTTCAATTATTTGATCTATACTTATAAGGTTTTTTGGTGATAGTGGGTACATAGAGAACTTTGCTCATAATATTTTTCCTACCATTGGAAGCTTTGACATTACCAATCTTCTCCACATTATGCTTAGTATCATCCCCTATTTGTACTTCATGTCTATGCTTTGGAATTTCTAAGTCAAATAGAAGAGCAATATTGCCTACAACATGGCTTGAACATCTTGAATCTATGTAGAATAAATGATCATCTTCTTTACCTTCTTTGTGGCTTAGATTCATTAGAAACAACGAGTCTTCATGTGATTGATCTTCTGAATAATTGTTGAAGTCCCTTCTATTGTGACTTCTATTGTTATTATTGAAGTTGTGTCCACCTCTACCTCTAGTATTTCCATATTCACCTCTTCCACTTTCTTTCTGGGTCTTTCCATTGAACTAGGAAATCTGAGTGGTGTGGTTGGTCTTTATCACATATGGCACCAGGTTGAACATTCTCGCCTTTGGTTTTGTTATGCCTTGGTCCTTTCTTCTTTCCATCTTGCTTGCAAAGTTGGCTTGGGAAGTCTCTTCTTCATCCTCTTCCTTCTTCTTGGCTTTCCGTTTCTTATCCTTCTTATCTACATATAGAGCACTAATTGAATTGCCTAGATAGGAGTTGCCTTCCTTTATGCTATTTTTGGCCTATTGATTGAAGAGCTGTGTAAGAAAGATGTTGAAGTCTGGAGTTTTCACATCCATGATGAGATCATGATCCGTGGTGAAGGACTACCATTGCTTATCACTTCTAGTTCAATTTAGAATCTACCTTATGATTATCTCTTCTTTAATCAGCTCTCCAATGGATGCTAACTAATGTGCAACCTCCTTGACCTCGGTAACAAACTTTGTGATAGTTTGTTTAGGTATCTTCTTCATTTGGTTGAAATCATTCCAAAGATGATTCTTTCTTGCTTGGTACTAGTAGAAAAGAAATTCTCTAGGGCATCCCAAGTCCCTTGAGATGTCTTGCATCCTCTAATATGTGTTAATAGAAAATCAGAGATAGTTTAGTATGCTTGACTTTGCTTGAGCATCCCTTGCACACCAAAGTGTCAGCTTATCTGTCTCCTCTTGTCTAGGTCCTCCTTTGGATCCTGGAGTAGGCATAGCTTCACCACTTGCTACAATTCAATAAAGATTTCTACCTTGCGAATAGACCTCCATTCTCATTTGCCAAGCTGCATAGTTATGTATATGAAGCTTCTCACCTCAAATTCGTGGAATTTGAGCTCTTCTTTCCTCGTTTCACATGTGTAAATCTTTGGGATTTTACATTGGTAAATTAGCCATTAAAAAAATTAGAAAAAATACAATAAATGAGCATAAATAAAAGAACTCTTTAATGGATATTTTGACATAATCCAAACAATAGCTTTTTGATGTAGATCAAATTTACCTCAAGCATATTGTAAGCTTGATGTTCCAACATCATCATCCATATTCACAAGTCCTTTTACCATGCCTTCTACTAGTCTCCATTGCCACCTCGGAATCAACACCTCCATTATCTAATTCTTCTAAGGTGCAAAGTTTTCCCCATCAAACTTCTTTATCTCATGGTTATCGTTTTTGATAGCAATATAGTCCTTTCACATACCTTGTGACCAAAAAACTCTTGAAAACCCCATGAAGAAGCCATAGGTGCAAACCTTCTGTGTTTGTTACCTCGTTGACAAGACCGAAGAACATTGGATACTACCATAGTATTGAGAACATTGGATACTACCATAGTATTATCCTAATACCATTAACTTACTATTTTATTTTATTAATGTGGACCGGTGATTTTGAGGATCAAACACCTTTCCAGCTAGAAGGTAATATCCAATGTCTAGCTATAAGACCTTCACCAAATGTGGACTTCCCTGTTCTTAAGGAACGATGTGAATGCTCCCACCTGAGTATTAGTCATCTAGGTTTCTCCATAGAGTGTCCAACATTCAAAGCATGATCTTCACAATAGATTTACTCCCACCAAATCTAAACCAACTTAGACTACTCTATACTGAGGTTACTTTCTTCCCCCTCTTTTTTAAACCACTTCGTATGACCACATTGATGAATCCACATTCCAGCTTTAACTATCTTTTATTACCTTGCCTCTATTGCAATAAAATGGTATTGCCCTTGGCTATTGATGAAATTGTCCTTGAGCATTAGCACTAATCATTCTCTTGAACTAAGAAGAGAAGAAGTTCTAATATCACTTGTTGGTTGTCGCTTGATGCTTTCAACATATAAACAAAATAGACTTCAACATTCCTAACCATGTCCTTGTAGAGAGAATCAATAATCTAACTATACTATTATATGTAAATCTTAATGATTTCCTTGAAGATAAAACTCGCCATGCCCTTGGAACAAAAAGGTCCGATTATTTTACTTTTTCTCTCCTCTCACCATGTGAAAGTAGTATTCTAAACTTATCATGTTCGGCAATAGCTACTCTCCCAAACTTTAATTAATAAAAAGAACAATTATACACCCATGGGACCACCCACTGATCCCACAAAGCAAGGGTTGCTTAAGAATTTCTAGAAATCATTACAAAGAAGGCCGAAAACCCTTTCATCCCCCTCATGGGAGCGCCCACTTGCTTTTGATCTTGTTGCTCTCAAGGAAAAACACTCTATGATGTTTAAAAGGTGGGGGCTTCTTACAATTGGAAATTCTTTTGCCTAAAAGGAAAAGAGATTTTTCGATCAACTATTCTTTAGGAGGGCTACCAAAGTTGGCGGCACATCTCTCTTTCCAAATATTCCAAAGGGTCTTATCGGAATTTCCCTATTCAAGCAATGAATGAAGGTTGTTTTGGATGGAGTCTCAAGATTGAGACTTGTTTCGAGTGGAGCTATCTTGTTCGGTTGACTATTTATCTTTGTTAGGAAAGGGCATGGGTTCAAGCCCCATGGGTTGTGCCACTAGGATGCCCCCTTCTATTTGATATAGGTAGATGGAAATCAAGCGTTTTCAAATTTGTGGGTCTTTAAGCACTTTCATTGAAACCCATCTCCTTGTCTAACTGTAGGGCTCTCTCTACCTAGTTTATATCCTTAGCAAACCTTCAAACTCTATCATTCTTAATAGGTGCTAAGCATTCAACCTTGCTTGTGTGGGATTCAAGGGATCCCATGGGTGCTATGCCCTTCAATGTTATCCTTTCCATTAATTCAAGCTCTCAAGAAGAGTAGATGCCAAGATCCAAATTCTGTAAAAAACAGTATGAATTTTTTATAAAGGAAGCTCGAGCTGCTGCCTAATCTCCAGGATATGAATTGAAAAAAGAGTAAGACTTGTGGGCCTGGATATGTTTGAAAAGAGTAAGACTTGTGGGCTGGTAGAGAAGAGTCGTCATTATGTGTGCAGCCTCTCTCAGATGCTCGAGTTCTGACGTTGCCTTATTCAAGCAATAAAATATGGGTGCTGTGGATGGCGTAAGGGAGAATATTTGTAGGCTTCAGTAGATAGATTATCAGGTAGACAAGTAGATAGATAGCCACGTAGAACAATAAAATACATAGATAGGCAGACATATAAGAAGACAAATGGATAGATAAGTAAAAGAATAGCTTAGTAGGTGAGTATATAGAAAAACATACACAAGTGTGTAGCTGGGTAGCCAGATAGATAAATGGATGGTACTATAGATAGAATCAGATGGATGGGTACTATCTAAAAGAATATATATATATATATATATATATATATATATATATATATTTGGAGAAAGAAATATCAAAGAAGGTTGATGGACCTCTTCTCCCTTGGATGAAGGATCCATATTACCTTTATCTCATTTCCTTTCCTAGAAAGATAATGCTTAAATATTTGCTTGAAAGATAATGATGAAGATCGAGTACTTTTGAACTTTTCCTTTCGGTCTGAATTAGTTAAACGAATTGATGATTTGATTCTTCATTTGAATCTGCAATCTAAATCACTACGTTGGAGTATGCAGGTCGTGATGTTGATTATTGTTGACCCAGAAAACCCTTGAAAATGATTTCAAAGCTCATAGACTAAAATAAACTGTTGACGGTGGCTCCAAAATTCAGATGCTAACATATAAATTCCTTTTCTTTTCCTTTACAGCAGACAAAAAGACAAAAATGTATTAACAAAAGAGGAAATACAAGAAAAAGAGGGGAGATACAACGGAGACCAAAAGGCCTAACTTCTTTTGATAGGAGAGAAAATGAGTCAGGAGAGTTAGGAAGTTGAACCAAGGAGTTAGATAATTATACCATCTCCTTCATGTGAGAGCCACTTACTTTTGAGCTTATTGTTTTCTATAACAAAAAGACTCAAGCAAGTTGATTTGACTTGAATTGAATGTGTGACAAGCAATCAAGTTGATTTGACTTGAATTGAATGTGTGACAAGCAATCAGTGGGTTCAAATGAGGATGAAGGCAACAAAGAATTGAATGTGTGACAAGCAATCAGTGGGTTCAAATGAGGATGAAGGCAACAAATAAAAGTAAGTTCTACCGAAGATACAACAATGCCACCCTACCTACTATATATTTCTCATTGGGGGCCCCGCAAAAGAGTCATTGGTGTGCCCTCAAAAGAGAAGGCTTGAGGACCAACAACGGTCGATTGGATTGGATATCCTCCTGAGAGTTAAAAGCATCACATGATGGAGTTGCGTTCTTCATTCACACAACTATTTGTATTTTTTTTTTTAATGGAAGTTTAGTCGAAGCCTACTCCCAAAGCTTTAACTTTGAAAGTACAACTTTACAAGGTCAATGGATATAGTACTCGTGAGACCCCCCTTACCTCACAAGAGCAAGACTGGTTTGACATGGACTTACAACCGCCCAAACGTGACATCATAGCCGGTTTAGACTCAAAACACATGCTTGAAAGCATGGTTTAGATGTCCTGCCCGTGGGGATGGTCAAACCCTCGCCCTCGCCTCTTGAAGCGAGGGACTCAACCGTCTAACCAACGCAAACGGACAACAACTATTCCTATTGCATGCTTGTTCAAGCACCTTGCCAAAGGAACACACCTTAAAGGCCCTCAATGGTTCACAGTAATACAGAGGTAAGCTCATCCAGTAAAAGAGTCCAATACATAGTTGTGTTTTTCAGCAATATAAGCTGCAACCAGTTCCACTGTACAGATGGCAATCGTATGCCCTTAGCCCCATCTCTCTCTCTCTCTCTCTCTCTCTCTCTCTCTCTCTCTCTCTCTCTCTCTCTCTCTCTCTCTCTCTCTCTCTCTCTCTCTCTCTCTCTCTCAGAGTCGGTGGGGAAGAGAGTCAAAACTCAGGATTTCCACTTCTGCCACCGAAAGCAGCAAAAGAGCATGCACAGACCAAGCAAGCAATTAAGCCCCCTTATTTATTGGTGATCAACCTGATTGCCCTTGCAAGTATGTCAATGTCACGGCTCACATGCAGCCTGAAGCATTCTTGCCCAATCCCGCTGTTTTGCCCGATAACTTACAGCTTCATGGTCCACATATGTGTCCAAGCGCCTAAAAGACGCCTCTTCAAGTTTTCATCTCATTCAACTACCGACAGTGCGAATAAACAAAAGCTCCGCTTCATCTAGTAGTTCACATGCCATTGCCATCAAGAAAAGACTGGATCTTCATCTCATCAACACGTTGGGAGAAAGCAGCTCCATCTCATGCATTAATTCACATGCCATCGCTATCAATAAAAAAAAAAGGTTTAACCTTTTCTGTCGTGATTAAAGATTCAACGTATGAAAAGGACCGTTGTGAGGTAAGGATGACCAAGTGAAACTGTACAATCATTTGGAGAGTTCCGCAGTTATACGCGTCATGGAAGACGTTTGAATGTACGTAATTAGACGACTAGAAGACTAATCCAACAGATTCAGAATCCAAAACACTAACTTGAAATTCTGCAAATATTGAACGCAGCGATGGTGGTGGAATGTTCACGTTCGACAGACAGATTACATTAATACAGGAGAAGAACATCCGTTACCTCCCAACTCCACCGTCTCCATTGCATTAGACCTCTGCCTTCCTGACGGCCCTCGAGTATGCTGAAAATATCTCACATCTACAATAATTTGGAGAGTTCCGCAGTTATACGCGTCATTTCAGGATCCAAAACACTAACTTCAAATTCTGCAAATATTGAACGTAGCGATGGTGGTGGAATGTTCACGTCCGACAGACAGATTACACTAATACAGTAGAAGAACATCCGTTACCTCGCAACTCCACCGTCTCCACTGCGTTAGGCCTCTGCCTTCGTGGCGGCCCTCGAGTAGGCTGAAGTATATTACATCTACGGAGAGGCAAAGGTGCTTTAAATTAGTGGGGTCGTCCATGAAGGGAATTAAACGGTTATCAATCCTCTTTCTAATTTTTCCTAATTTTCTTGTAAATTTTTCTTTCTTCATAATTTAAAGCTGATTTTATCAAAAGAAAATTGTGTATGTTGTTCTTGGTTGGCATCTATAATCTTTTTATTCATTAACGAGTCATACCTTCAACGTTATGTTTTTAGGTTAGGCTCATACAAGAAGGCGAAACACATTGGGTTGTTTCTTGCACCATATGGTATGGGGAATGTAGAAGAGAAAGTTTTGTACTAGGAATTAAAGGAATCGAAAAAGAATACTTGAAAGCATTTGCTTGGCGATAGCATCATCAGCAATTTGGGAATTGCATCAGAAGCTCTCTTGCAACTACTTCGAAAGGCAATAAGGGGTTTCATTATGTGGTTGTTGTCTAAGGGGGAGGTGTTTTCTCTCCGCTTAGTATTTCTAGGCATCTTTTGACAAGCACCTAGTCCGAGTGTTAGCTCATAAAGACCCCAAAACCCACTGAGATGCCCAACAATTGGAAAATTTGGCCATAGAGGAGCTCCTAACAACCTTGAACCACTTGACTTCCAACAAGGCATTTGACCTATCAGCAATGATAATGAAAAACAAAGGGGCAAGTGGGCTACCCTATCTGATAGAGCGCTTAATCCAAATAGTCACGGCGAGTTATCCGTTAATGTTGGTTCAAGTAGAAGAATTCCCTAGAATTATGGAAACCATTTTGATAAACTCGGGATTAGAACCAAGGTCCCTGAGAGATCAGAAGATAATATCCCAATTCACTATGTCATAAGCTTTGTCAAAATCAATCTTGAGGAAGAGAATGTTTTGGAAAGACTCCTTTGTGTAGAATATTCCCTCCCAAATATCAAATATGGCTTCAAGGATGGATCTATCTTTGATGAATCCTTTTTCATCCACATTGATCCACAAGTGTAGGTGCTCTACAATGTGATTAGCAAGAACTTTGTCAAAGACTTTGTAGCCGATCTGGAGTATAGTGATAGGCTGCCAATTTTTTATTATATTCTTCTTATCTTTCTTGTGGATGAAATATTATGCCTTCATTCAACCATCTCCATAGAGGACCAAATCTAATTGCCTCTTGCCAAATCAAGCAAAGGGGACATCTTGATCACTTCGGCTTTTAGCCAATGATTGAAAGCGCTTGATGAGTCTTATTGTTTTTCCCTTCCAAGAGGAGTTCACTCATGGTCTTTCCTTGATGTCATGAAGGCTTGAGTCCTAGGGAGAAGCCCTTCCACTCTCCATTCTTTGTATCTATATCATTTTTTGTTTGGTCTTTGGGCTGTTTGCTTGCCTTCTAGAGTCGAATCTATGCAAGTATATGGGGATGAAGTACTCCCTTTAGTTTTTAAGGAGTTTACATTTTGGAATTGAACCCGTTTGATTACATGGGATAGTAGCCATTGCAATTATATGGGGTAGTATCCTATGCATTTATATGGGGTAGCACTTCTAACCAACTATTGGTTTTATGCCCAAACTGAGTTGTTTCTTGTTGCTTCTGTGGAGAGAACATCCCTCTTTGTCTTTTAATTGTAATTGAAAGAGCTCAAGACCTAATGTCATCGAAATTGAGCCACTTCTCCTCTTTCCCTTATGCATATATCATTAAGTTTGCAAGTGTGGTTTTCATCCAATCTACAACTGTCAAGCGCATTCATGTTAGATTATACCAAGTGTTAAACGTTGTGTTCTAACTATCAGAAGTGCGTTTAAACGTTGTTGGGTTCTTGGGAGTGGAAGGGGTCTGTAAAAACAGAGGCCCTATGCTTGTTTCCCAAAATGAATTCACACCACAATATACTAATATTCAAGACTTCTATCATGAATTGGTATACCCTTCTCAATCTTTACGGTTCGTTATTCTAATTCTTCCAAGGTTCGCCGAACACACTGTACCAGACGATTAGTATCATGATACCGAGTTACCTCGGACCCTTTTCCGAATACACATTGCAGTAACATTAGGAACAATAGTAGTAGTTCAACCTTCACCGAACAATGCTCATAGTCAAACTCAACTGAAGACACAGAAGGACTCAACAGTTACAGACACACAGTGCTTTGAAGATTCAGTATGCAACTTAGGATGGCTCTTACCGTAGCTTAATCTTTGCCGTATGAACATAGACCTCAATATGGAAGACAACACAATACAAACCTGAATACCAGAAAAGCTACCATAGCTACACAGACTCCACCAAACACTGACAAACCATTTCAAGAAAGAATAACAACACGATACGCGAACTAACACAACAATCCCAATAGAGACTCGCAAACAACTTACTCAGACAACAGTACAACGATCTACCGTATGTAAATGAAACTCACAATCGCAACATAGATCGATAGACAACAAACACGGATATGCACAATATACTCAGAGTACTCAGAAATTAGACAAACAACGCTACAACAGCGCTCAGACAATCACCCAGACAGACAGTCTGGTGATTCCACGAATCGTCACTGAGCATCTCTTTTCATTGCTTTATATAAAAGATTACAACTGTCAGTGTAACAACTTTTCGCGCGTGCGAACAAAAGATTCAGTTTTACAACTTCCATAACTCCGTCTAAATACATGTTTTTGGCTAATCTAAAGGTTCGGGCAATTTTCTTCTTTAAAGTTTCTAACAGCTATTTGAGAGTATCTGGTTCTACTAGTTGTGCATCTACTCTTACAGAACTTAAAGCTATAGCTTCGGTCAGCAAAATTTCTGCTTGCGTCTGCAGAAAGGCTTCTTGTAGGTAGAAATCGTTCGATAGGGCCGCATCTCTGGAAACTTTTATTTCTGCCACTTGTTTCTCCATCTTGCATACTCTTTCTTTCTGATTGTCCAGCTGATTCTCCCTTCTTTTGATCTCTTGATTCTGAAACTGTATGGTTCTAGAATATGCATCCCTTTCTCTTCGGAGATCTGTTATTACTTTTTGTAATTGTGCTTCTAATGTCAGTTTTTGCCGTAGAATGTTGTTTACCTCATCGACTTCTATCTTACATTTCTGGAGTTCTTCGGTTGTTTTCATCGCCAGATCGTACTATTCTTGGCCTTTTTGTACCACTTCGTCTAGTTGAACTCTGGTTTCTTCGAGCAGATTTCCTAATGCGATTATTGCGTGTCTTGTAACTCTTGCTTCATTTTACTGATTTCGGCATTTGCATTCTGTAATGATTCTTCTTTCTTTGTGAGCTCAGCCACCGCCGCATCTCTCTGTCTGGTAACCATTTCTTGTTCGGCAATTCTGGCATGTAATGCCTTCAGCTGTTCTTGTAGAGATTGGTTTTTGGCTTGGCTACTAGTAATTCTTCCTATAGGGGGCTAATGTCGACCTCTAGTAGATCTACTTTATGTTGGAATTCATTGCGAATATTCTCTGTTACTTGCTTCATTTGCGCAGGGAGTTGTTGTGATAAATTGATGAGCATCTGTCCCATAGATGCTAACTCAGAAAATACGGGAGTGGACGGGAGTGGACGGGAGTGGACGGGAGTGGAAGATGAGGACAAGGTTGTGATGAGGATGTGGTGAGGAGCTGCTGGGAGTTCGGTGGAGAGTAGTTTGGGGATGAGGAAGAAGAAGCAGTGGGTTCTTTGGGACGAATGGGTGGAGCAGGGATAATTGGGTTGATTGGAGGCTCCGGTGGGGGTGTGGGAAGAACAACGTTAGGTTCTGTTACCTGTTCTGTGGTTTGTTGTGTGGTGTCGGCGGTGTTGTCGAAAACTTCTTTAATGATTTGTTCCTCATCTCCTTGCTGTTCCTGCTCAGATTGCTGCTGAGATGCTTCTTGGGACGAGCTTGTGTTCGAGTCGGTGTGATCCTCCTATTCTTGTTGCCCTTCTGACGAAGATTGTGCTGATGCTTCGTGTTGCATAGACGTTGCGGTGTCATGGAAGGTTTCTTCGTCCTGTTTTTCTTCTTCTTTGTCATCTTCTTTATTTCCTTCGTCTGAACCTTGTGCTTCACTTTCAGATGAGCTGATTCTAATTCTTTTCCGGCGAAAGAGTTGATTGAGTTCCTCTTCATCTTCTTCATCATCTTCCAATAATTGGGCCAATTCTTCATGGTGCAGGACCGGGCCTCTGGGTGGTGGTTGTGCTGCAAGAATGGACGGAAAAAGGAAAGAAATAATGTGTGGCAATCTGGACCTTGGCATTCCTCCTTTGTTTACCTGTTTAATGATCAAAACGCATTCTTTGTGAATGCGGTGGAAGAAGTACGATGCAAAATTTATAGGTTCTCGGGTAGCTAAGTCTATGGCGGAGTAGAAGGGTCGAGATATTCCATATGTGCGCTTTTGGAGATTGAGGATGGTTACTAAGAATTGTAGCGCGGATCTCTCAGGTTCAGGATGGCAGAGGATGGCGTATTCGTTAGAGGAACTCCTAGGGAATAGTTGGTTCATGGTGGCTATTGGCAGATTCGGGCCACTTTCCCGACCTTGCTGAGGGAGTCTAAACGCCTCAGCAAAAGCTTGGAAGGTGATTACGGTTCGTGAAGGTAGGGATGTGATCGCCCAACTTTGTTCGGTGGCAGGTGTTTTAGCGATAGCGGCGATTATCTGGGCAAAGAACGGGTGGGATTCCACTGAATGCCACAACAGTTCAACGAAATTGGCCAACCCACGTATGCACAGAAACTCTCCTACATCGGCAGGGAAACCGTCACGGAAAGCGGCATAGTTTGCCAGAGCTTCCATGGTGCACACAGAAAACGCAAGCATAAGACGCAAACCACAAGGTTTACACAATCACACAAATCACGCAAACACAATAGCAATTTTCGGTGAAACGGAGAAGGTTAAGTAGATGCGTTGCAGTGGAGAGCAGTCAAAATCACTAATCATCGTGCGACGCTAAGATGATAACTTCATAACTTCGGTGTGCATGCATGAGAAGCTGGAAAGGGCAGGGCGGCTGTTGACATAATTAGTTATCAAAACGTGGATATTTACAGAATTATTTTATTAAGCACGCAAAAAATAAAAGAAAAGAAAAGAAGAGAAAAGGAAAGAAAAGAGAACGCCAAAAGACGCGGCCAACCGCGAAACATTTCATCATGCGGGTTAGATGTTTGTTGATACGGCCGCAGCTTCGAACCGTTGATGACTTTCGGAAGAGGAATTCCGATGAAAGTAGTCAACCGAAAAGTTGTTGGGCCCACTTGTTCAAAAATCCGATAGGGGCCCAACCATCGTAACTTGAATTTGCCATCAGAGCGATTTGATTTTGCATTGTAAAATAGTACAAGTTGTCCCACCGTAAAAACTGGGGTCTTTAGATAGCGATCATGTGTTCGAGCTTGTCTTAGCTGTACTTCCTGCATAGTTAGAAAACTTTGCCATCGGTGCTCATCTAGTTCTCTGAGTGTATCTAGCCGAAATGATAAAGAATCTTTTGGTATTAATTTCTGAGTGAGAGCCACACGTAAGCTTGGCACAATAATTTCCATGGGTGCTATGGCTTCCAATCCATAAGCTAATTTGAAGGGTGTTAGACCTGTTGCTACCTTATAGGTAGTTCGGTATGCCCACAGGACTGCAGGTAACAGTTGGTCCCATCTTTCCGATGCTTCCAAAATGAGTTTTCGAAGCATATTCAGCAGGGTCTTGTTTGTACTCTCAGCCAAACCATTTGCACGAGGATAATATGGTGAACTGAATTTATGCGTGATCTGAAAAGAATGTGTGAGTACTTTCATTATGTTGTTAACAAAATGAGTGCCCTGATCTGTAACAAGCTCCAGAGGTAATCCAAAGCGTGGAAAGATATCTTTCATTAGGCAATTTTCCACCGAAACAGCTATGGCAGATTTTAAAGCCCATGCTTCTGCCCATCTGGTTGCATAGTCTGTACAGGTTAGAATATAACGATTATTGCTGAGTATTGCTGGCGGTGTAATAGGTCCGATAAAGTCTAGACCCCACTTCTAAAAAGGCTCTAATGGCAAGACAGGTTGTAGAGGGAAAAGATGACGTTGCAGGGGCTGTCCAGAACTCTAACAACTATCACATTGTTTGACAAACTGTGATACATCCTTGTATATAGTAGGCCACCAAAGTCCGCTTTGCAGAATTTTTCGGTGCATTAAATCTGTTGCAAAATGGCCACCGGAAGGAATTGAGTGAGCCAAAGTAATGACTGAGTTAACTTCATGTGGTGGAATACAACGAAGTAAAACTCTAGTGTGATCCATATAGTATAATTCCCCAGCAATCAACCGAAATCGGTGGCTGAAAACTGCAATTTTCCTGCGTATTGCAGTAGAAGTCTAAGAAGGGAGGCATCCATCAGCAAGAAAGGTCAATATCTTATCATAGTATGTAGATGGCATAGGTGGGTCTGCAATTTCATCATTAGTCAGTTCGGAAACATAAATTGCCGGTGTTGTGTCATCTACACCGACCGGAGCTTCACTAGAATCTAAGCGAGAAAGGAAATTTGCTAAGGCATGTGAACTGCCAGGCCGATGAATAACTTCGTAATCAAATTCTTGTAAAAGCAGAACCCATCGCGCTAATCGGCCACCTAAGTGTTGTTGCCGAACCAGATAGACAAGTGCAGCATGATCTACATGAAAAGTAAATTTGTGGCCAAGTAAATAATGGCTGGACTTCTTGACAGAGTATACTAAACCCAGACATTCCCTTTCAGTTACAAAGTAATTCTTTTCCGCAGGGGCAAGCCTTCGACTTGCATAGTATACTGGTCTGAACCACTTATTCGTTTGTTGCATTAATACGCTTCCAATTGCTATATCTAAGGCATCAACAAATACATGAAAGGGGTGATCCCAGTCAAGAGGTTGTAAGATGGGAACTTGTGTTAATAAACACTTTAAACGATCAAATGCTATCTGACATTCCTGAGTCCACTCAAATTGTCGAGGAGTCTTGGTGATTAATCTGTTCAGTGGTATTGCCAAATGTTCAGTGGTCTGGATCCACCTGTATACCTTGTGCAGATACGATGTGGCCAAGTAGCCTTCCACATGAAACCGCAAACACAGATTTGTTTGGGTTCAAACAAAGTCTGTATTCTCTGCATTTTTCAAAGCAACACCATAAATGGAACAAGTGTGCTACTATCTTGCCAAATACCAAAAAATCATCAAGATAAACTTGCATAAACAAGGTAAGGTAAGGGGAGAATATTTCCTGCATACACCTCTAAAAAGTACTTGGGGCATTTCTTAATCCAAACCACATTACGGTACAAGCAAAAACACCCCAATTGGTGATGAAAGCGGTCTTTGGTAATATCCTGTTCAGCCATTCTAATTTGATTATACCCACTGTATCCGTCTAGGAATGAATACATTTCATGTCCTTCTACTCTATCAAGCATTGTATCAAGAAAAGGTAGCGGAAATGGATCAGGCATCGTAGCTGCGTTCAGTTTCTGGTAATCTACACATATTCGTAGCTGCTTATTCTTTTTAGGCACAATAACAATTGGTGAGATCCATTCAGCATGCTCTACTGGTACAATGAATCCGACTTTGAGTAGCCTATCAAGTTCTGCCTTTACCTGTGATGCATAGTTCGGATTCATCCGGTAGCTTGGTTGTTTGATTGGTTTTGTTTCCGGCTTCAGCATGACCTTGTGTTGATAAATGCACGAGTCCAAACCCTTCATGTCTTTGTAATCCCATGCAAAGACGTCGGAGAACTCTTGGAGTAGCTCGATTAGGTCTGCTTGAAATGTTTCCAGTAAGTTTTCTTTTATCTTGACAGGACGCGGATGGTCTTCATCTCCTAAATTATAAGTGATCAACTGATCCTCTGGAACATAAAATTGTCGGGGCTTCTCTGTATCGTCAGCTGGCTTAAAAAGTTGTTGCAATTGAGCGTCATCTATAGCAGCAGTATCTTCCTTCTTATCTTCTTCTGTTACAGGCATCACCGTACAAACTGCGGGATTCCAATGTTGTAGATCAACACTTCCTAGGGAGATTAAGTCAATGTTGTTCTTTAAAAACTCTTCTTCTTCATCATCTGACAACCCATCTAACATATGAACTGGTTCTGCAAAATACGGTCTAGCATGCAATTCGCAAGGCTGTATAGCATCTAGTTTTACAATATATTTACGATTATTGTCTTTGAAAGTGAGTTCCTGTGCAGACCAATCTTGTATGACCTTAGCTTGCTTCAGCCAAGGACGACCAAAAAGAAGATTATAATCAAGGGTGGATTCCGATAATTCTAGGACGACAAAGGTCATCTTAAATGTGGTACCTTGCAAAGTTATTGGTACATTCCGTACAAGTCCTACTGGATGGACTCTTGACTGGTCAGCCATTCTGACAAAGAACTGAACTAGTTCGATTTCAGTCCATCCTAACTTCTTACACAGTGCAGCAGTAGCAATGTTGACACCAGATCCTCCATCAATTAGTACCTGTGTAATTTTATGATTTTTATACCATACCGTAATTAAAGGAACTGAATGATCAACCGTAGAATCAGGTTCCGGTTGCACTGCCGCTGTTGCTGGAATGCAAGAAGGTACAGGACTGAACTGTTGTTGGAATTGTTGTCGAACTCGTGGTACTAGTGCAAGTAATTGGCCAAGAGGAAGAGTAATGGACGCTTTAGATAAAATCTCCCAGGCCTTATGTGATTGAATTGTGCTTTCCACGGATTCTGAAGATGATGCGCTGGCTGAAGAGGATGTATCTGCTGAAGATGATGTGCCTGCTACTGAATTAGAATCTTGTTTTTGTGTTCCTTCCTTGGTTAGCGGAGCCTGGGTCACCAGAATAGGATCTGGAAACACTGGAGGTTCGACGGTGGTCCATTCACTGGCCTTATCATACATCCTTTGTTGTTCACGTATGCCTGGTTCAAATACTTCTACCGCTGGTTGCAGTTGCTTACCGGATCGGGTCTGAATTACTGCAGCTTGCGTTTCTATGGGTGTGATTTGTACCATATTAGTCATTGGGTTTTGTCGTTCTTTCTTCCTCTGATCATACTCAGCTGCATCCGTACAAAATCTTCTAATGTGACCAAATTCACCACAAAAATGGCAGCGCGCTGGTGGCAAATTGGGATTTTCCTGTGCTGGTCCGACCTGCCAGCGATTTGCATTGTAGTTATTATTTCTCTGTCCTCTGTAATTTCGATAGCCTTGTTGCTGGTTGTTTCTCATTTGCAGAGGTACATAATGATTGGCTAGCTGTCCTGGTTCCTGTATAATAGCATTGACAGTTGCGGTTCCCTGCACTTTGGCGTTGTATGCACAGTTTTTGGTAGTATGTCCGATCATGTTGCAGATAGCGCAAAACAACTGATTAAGTGCACAAGTGGCACTAGTGTGCCTTGAATTCTTGCATGTGGTGCAGAACATTTGTCTGGTCGGGTCTTCTGCAACATTCTTTTTTGCCTTTAACCATTCCAAGTCTTCTGTAAATCCTCCAACCTTGTTTTCCAGCTGCAAAGCCATTGCAATCACTGCATCTAGCGTCATAGCTCCTACACAGCGTATGATCATAACCTGTTTAAGTTGCGGGGTCAATCCATTGATAAACCATTGAGTGATAACGTCATCCGGTAGGTTGGCCATGTGCTGGTGGTAATTGCCTCAAATGGGTTCTGAATAGAGTGGAATATTCCTGCACTGTTTGATTTATCTTCTGTCTATTGTTTTGCAGGTAATCGAAAATTTCGGCTGGATTCTTCTTTAGGCTGAATAGAATCTTTGCAAAAATGCATCCCTTACTGCTTCATAGGTGTTGAAATGGTTAATATCATATTCTGTAAGCCATCTGGCTGCTTCATTAACCAATGTAGACTGGAAGACAATAGCCTTATACGCCGGATCGGGTGGATGGTTGAGCACTGCGTAACTTATCTCAAATGTGCGTACATGAGCATCTGGGTCATCTCCTGGAAATCCACCAAATTTAGTGTACGTTACTCCGGTTGGAGTCGGCCTTGGTGGGCATAGTTGTTGTTGTTGCTGTTGTTGTTGTTGTTGCCCGTTCATGGCGCTGATGGTTGTATTGTGACTATCTTCTGTACCCCGAGGCTGAATATCTGAATCGTCGGAATCTGTATCGTCAGCTTGTGCACTTTTCGGGTCGATAATCTTGTTCAGTATGTTTTGAATCTCGGTTTCGAACAAGCTACCTTCCTTCTTGATGTCAAATGTAGGAAAGCTTACTCCCAATAGCAGTGACTCGATTGATGATTCACCAAAAAATGGTAAACCTCCGTCAAAAAACTGCGAACTTTCAGCAACTGGTACCGAAATATCACCGGAATGTGTCGATTTTTCACCAATTTAGGGTGCTTTTTCTCCCTTGCTGATTTCTTTGACTAAGACGTTTCTATTCGTAAACAAGTTCGAATCTTTACTCAATGATGTTAAATTAACTTCATACTGCGTCCTGTTAGATTTTGGAGTTACTATATCTTCGACAGATTGTGACGAAATCGCACCGGAATCTGCTAGAGATTTAGTTCGTTCCACCGGAATATGACTGGAATCCTTACTAACGTTCTTTACTTTCTTGACACTGGGTTAGACCTAGCTGCGCTTTTACCTCTTGGAGGCGTTCTTAGCAAATTAGGTACCCCAGGCTGGCGGTTCTTTGGATACGTTTCACCGGATCGAGTAACTGGTATGTATCATCTTTTGGTACTAATCGCGTACTATTATTGTCAATTTACAATTTACAGTCACGTTTCCATAACTGATTTGCAACAATCTGATCTGTTGCCACCGCCCCATGGCCGGCGCCAGTGTTAAACGCTGTGTTCTAACTGTCAGAAGTGCGTTTAAACGTTGTTGGGTTCTTGGGAGTGGAAGGGGTCTGTAAAAACAGAGGCCCTATGCTTGTTTCCCAAAATAACTTCACACCACAATATACTAATATTCAAGACTTCTATCATGAATTGGTATACCCTTCTCAATCTTTACGGTTCGTTATTCTAATTCTTCCAAGGTTCGCCGAACACACTGTACCAGACGATTAGTATCATGATACCGAGTTACCTCGGACCCTTTTCCGAATACACATTGCAGTAACATTAGGAACAATAGTAGTAGGTCAACCTTCACTGAACAGTGCTCATAGTCAAACTCATCCGAAGACACAGAAGGACTCAACAGTTACAGACACACAGTGCTTTGAAGATTCAGTACGCAACTTAGGACGGATCTTACCGTAGCTTAATCTTTGCCGTACGAACATAGACCTCAATACGGAAGACAACACAATACAAACCTGAATACCAGAAAAGCTACCATAGCTACACAGACTCCACCAAACACTGACAGACCATTTCAAGAAAGAATAACAACACAATACGCGAACTAACACAACAATCCCAATAGAGACTCGCAAACAACTCACACAACAGTACAACGATCTACCGTATGTAAATGAAACTCACAATCGCAACAGAGATCAATAGACAGCAAACACGGATATGCATAGTATACTCAGAGTACTCAGAAATTAGACAAACAATGCTACAGCAGCGCTCAGACAATCACCCAGACAGACAGTCTGGTGATTCCACGAATCGTCACTGAGCATCTCTTTTCATTGCTTTATATAAAAGATTACAACTGTCAGTGTAACAACTTTTTGCGCGTGCGAACAAAAGATTCAGTTTTACAACTTCCAATCCGGCGGCCGACTAACACTCGAAACGTTGTTGGGTTCTTGGGAGTGGAAGGGGTCTGTAAAAACAGAGGCCCTATGCTTGTTTCCCAAAATGACTTCACACCACAATATACTAATATTCAAGACTTCTATCATGAATTGGTATACCCTTCTCAATCTTTACGGTTCGTTATTCTAATTCTTCCAAGGTTCGCCGAACACACTGGACCAGACGATTAGTATCATGATACCGAGTTACCTCGGACCCTTTTCCGAATACACATTGCAGTAACATTAGGAACAATAGCAGTAGTTCAACCTTCACCGAACAGTGCTCATAGTCAAACTCAACCAAAGACACATAAGGACTCAACAGTTACAGACACACAGTGCTTTGAAGATTCAGTACGTAACTTAGGACGGCTTTTACCGTAGCTTAATCTTTGCTGTACGACCATAGACCTCAATACGGAAGACAACACAATACAAACCTGAATACCATAAAAGGTACCATAGCTACACAGACTCCACCAAACACTGACAAACCATTTCAAGAAAGAATAACAACACGATACGCGAACTAACACAACAATCCCAATAGAGACTCGTAAACGACTTACTCAGACAACAGTACAATGATCTACCGTATGTAAATTGAACTCACAATTGCAACATAGATCGATAGACAACAAACACGGATATGCACAGTATACTTAGAGTACTCAGAAATTAGACAAACAACACTACAACAGTGCTCAGACAATCACCTAGACAGACAGTCTGGTGATTCCACGAATCGTCACTAAGCATCTCTTTTCATTGCTTTATATAAAAGATTACAACTGTCAGTGTAACAACTTTTCAAGCGTGCGAACAAAAGATTCAGTTTTACAACTTCCAATCCGACGGCTGACTAACACAAGTCGTTTTGTATCTAAGAAATATTCCTTGGGGGACATTGTGCAAGCATCCTATCCCAACAATGTTAATAGTTCCCTCTAGCATTTCCTTTCATTAGTGGTGTTCTTTAAAGGACATAGAAGCAATATAAAGGAAATGGCATGACCTCATGTTGCTTGGTAAACTATTAATAAAGAGCATGGTCCTCTTAAAGTACTTTTAAACGCCCTTATAAAATATTTGATTTCTATGGATAAGTCCTTTAACTTATAGGATGGGTATTACTAAGGGAAAAATAATTTCTACCACAAAACATGTTGGTATATGGATGACTTACATGGCTTCTTATTCAACTATACAATGTCATGAAAACAGTGGAGCACATCTGTGATGTCTACTTTAAAATAAAAAAGGAAGGACTTATCCAAAGAAAATGATAACCAATTTGAAATTGGGAGCAAGATCCTTAAATATAGGCATTCAAAAAATCATATTCAAGCCCAAAATACCATGCCAAGGTATCAAGGTGGACAACATACCAATCTCAATGAACCCTACCATTACCACAAGGGAATAATAAACCCTAACATCAACAGACAAACAATTATCATGATGGCCTTAACTAGAATGTACACATTTTCAAGGCTTTCTTTAATGTAAAAATATAAAGTCAGTACTTTTGGCGACAATCATCAATAGTATTGGCACTATTTGGAGTATAAACAGACAAGTATTTTCATCGATCAACATTCTTCTTTTTTCTCTCAAATAGAGTGGTTGATATTTATGTCTATACTTAGTTTTTATTGTATTTATGTTTTATTTACTAATTAATATATATATATATATATATATATATATATATATATATATATATATATATATATATATATATATGTGTGTGTGTGTGTGTGTATGTATATATATATATATATATATATATATATATATATATATATATATATATATATATATATATATATATATATATATATATATATATATATATATATATATATATATATTTACTTGAACCAAAAGCTCCATGTATGCTATTAACTCCATTGCACTTCTCTCAACTCCTTCTTGAAACTCTAAGGAAAAACTCAACTCCTTGGTTCTCAGTTTTGGATGTCGATCTTCAGCCCCAAACAATCTCTTCCAAAAAAAACAAAGAAAGATGGTTGAAGTTCTTAAATCTTCACTTCAATGAACTATTTGAAACTAAAAATCTACTCTTCTTATATGCTAAATCCTAGTTCTACTCTATTTACTTATGCCTCAAAGAAGATTGAAGAGTGGTGAATATCTCAAAACCAAGAAATATCACATCTTATTTTACCTTATATACATCCCATTTCACCTTATCTACCTCAATGATGGCATGAGAAGTGTTCCATTTTGTTGTATTTGAGAGAAATGGTATCTTAAAATGTCAATCCAAGAAGTAGACTTAAAGTGGTTGCAATCAGAGGCTTGAACCAGATATGAAAAAGAGGCTTAAAGTGTGTAATTCAACCTCTTAATAACAATCGATTATCACTCAGACCCATGCATAGAAAAACACACATATAGACCGAAATAAACTATAAACAAACTGCAACAAAAATATAAGAAAAAATTGTATTTATACAAGTGTATATGGTTCCAAGAAAGATGCAAACAAGTGTTGAGCGGATAGATTAGGTTGGAAAGCACTCAAACTTCAATCACAAACATCTAAAAGCCATGGAATCACCAAGAAAAGTTTAGAAAAAGACAAAAATTTTGAAGCAGCTCTCTTTTTTATTGTTCTCTCAAAAGAATTTAAAAGATTTGATACAATAAATATCTTCATCGTATATGTACTTTTGTAGACAATAATAATCAACTCAAATTTGTTGCTTAAGGGATATTGAAACAACAAGATCAAATGTGTTATGACTAGCATCTATGGATGTCACCCTAAAGTGTCTCCCTTTACTTGAGAGTGTAGAGGTTTTGTGTCCCTCACAATATATATATATATATATATATATATATATATATATATATATATATATATATATATATATATATATATATATATATATATATATATATATATATATATAACAAAACACAACAAATAATTTGTATATATAATAACTTTGGACAGATTTATTGATAGTTATTCTGAAATATTGAAAACAATAACATGCATGATCAATCTCTTGATTAGTCAATATTACATCCATTTTGATTCATGTCCTAGAGTCTATAGAGATTTTATCTAAAAAGTGCTCTTTTGCATACCTTTGAATCCAAGGTTCCATTTTTAGTGCATTTTATGTGAAATAGATCAATACTATTTTTCTAAATACTTTTGACATTTTAAATTATATACCTTGACCTTGAGGAACATCACCAAAAGTTCTAACATGTATTATGTTAGAGAGTGGATACATTGATATATGTGAGGGATAATTTAGTGAGCTTCACCAGATTTATCTACCAACACGCATGGCACATTTGGTTCTTGCCAACTCACTTGTTCATTAGTGTTTTCTTTATGTATTTCTCTTTATATATTGTATTGGTTGTATTGTTGTATGAGGTCATTCTTGTATATTCTTCTTATGTCATAGAAGAAGTAGAAGAAGATCATTCTCCTTGCCTCAATCTATTTTTGCTCCTCTCCTTGTGTGTGAAGGTGTGTGAGTGCTCTCTTCCTTCTCTCCTTTCTCTTAACATGGTATCAGAGCCAATGTGTCTATAGAGAGCTCATCAACAAGGTCAATGATGTAGACAAGGGTGATTATCATGTCGTGGAGCTTCACCTCCTTAATTTTCAATCCAGAGGGACGTAAGGATGATGTGAAGATCGTGAATGAGTGATATGCGTGAAGGTGAAGGTGACAAGGATGCTAGTGCACACACACATTGAAGAGACAATAGGACTGACAATGGAAGGATAAACACTTATTATCATTAATCAAATTACAAAAGATCTATATGAGCTCACCCCAAAATGAGCTCTCTATCTCTATATATAGTTTTTGAGGTGAAGTGATCGGTTTCATATCTAATGACTAGCTAGTCATCAAGCTTGAACACTCATCCTCAGCTTATAGAAAATGGATCATTGTATGGAAAAATTAGGTGGTTGTATGTTACACTGGGTAGTGATTAAAATCATTGTTGTTGTTTTTTATGAGATCTGATAATTGTATATAAGTATTGAGTAGACAAATTGATGGTGGGGCTCCCTTTTGTCTCCTTCCTCTGCTTCTTACGACTTCCTCTTCTTCTATGTTGTGAGCTATTGCCAACACCCCCTGCCTCTTGCATTTTTCATCCTCCACATAACCTTGTTGTAGGGAGCGATCAATGTAATTTTGTAAGAGGGCAAGGATGTTTTTTTGTACTTTGTAGTTGTCCTCTCCAACAATTAAAGGATAAAGGAAACAACAACCTTAAACATTTTAAATTTTCAATTTGGGAAGTTTTCTAAGACCACAACCCTTTCTTCATCAATGGAATCCAAAATTTGTCAATAAGATCAGTTTCAATAGAGATTTTAGAATTTTTATGGAAAATTCTAGATTTTCTTGTAAATAGAGCAAGAAGAAATCTTTTTGAATGATTTTTGTGCCTAAATTCTACCATTTTTTACAAGGAAGACATTGGTAACATCAAACTTTAAATTCATTAATTGTATCAAAGAGATGAGACAATCGTGATTCTGACAGAATTGAATAGCACCTTGCAAGATTGCAGATACTCATTATGATGAAATAGACTTAGATTAACATGAAATACTCAAAAAACAACTGATCAACAAGACATATCCATGATAAACACTAAGAGATTCTATTGTCAAACTTAGGCTAAGACCAATATATCAATCAAGATTAGAGTTGATAAACCACATGAAATTCATCTTAAACACGAGACATGAATCAAATAGGAAATTCAAGAGATAGAAACAATCAAACAACAACAAAGAATCTTATGCATGACACCGCATTGGGTACCAACCATCCCCCTCAATCATCTGATTGAGTATTTCCCATCCACCTCTTTATTATTGAAAAGAATATGTATACAAAGATTGAGAAGGATTGCTGAGGAGAATCGCATGAAAGATATGAGGAGAATATCATGAAAGATATGAAAAGAGAAGATGACAGAAGAGGAGGGCAGCAAGCTCTCGCATCCCAAACAATCACAATAATCTCTGATTTTGAGGGCCTTCCGTTCGTCTACAAAAAAATTGTTCTTCTGCAAATTTGTAGATCTCGCTATTTTGTGTCCCTTTGCGGTACATATTTAAAGATCGTGAATAGATTTCGCGTTATGATCGAGTTTCTACAAAGTGGTCTATTTATAGCCACTCCTTAAAAAACAAGTTGTGTGTCGTGCCTCCACCACTCTTTTCCTTGTATGAAGCGTTACTAACCATAAATATTATTTGTGAATTACATAAATTGAGACTCTAAATCTTAGAATAAAATCTAATGAACACTTTGATAAAATTAATGCAAAAGTCTATTGAAATTAGATTGAATGTCTGTAAAAATAGTAATGGGGTAACAGATCCATCAACAAATCACCATAAAAGATAAAGGACGAGATTCAAAGAAGATAAACAAGAGCTCCCAAATTCTCATTAATCACTCAAGTACAAAATGATCATCCCCCAAAAATGATTCATAAGTTAACTTATATACTTTTGAAGTGTCCTCTTTCACACTTGAAAATAGGTCCTCTAGGCTTCTAATCTAATTTTTTTAATCACTTGAGAGATATAAAAATTCTCAAAAAATTACATAAATTACTTCTATGCATAACTTGCTCATTTTTACATCCATTGGGACTTTCTATATTAAAAAATTACAATTTTTCAAAAACATTTATCTGTAAAAAGGTATTCTTCGAACATCCTTCCCCTCCTTTCCATTTTTCATCCTTGAGAAAATCTGATACAAGTCGAAATTATTGTATTTTCTTTCTTTGATATACCTGAGCCACTAGATCATGACTCTTTCTCTTTGTGATGTTAAGATCATTGACCATTTCAAAAAGTGCCTTTGTCCACTGTACAATTGTTGTGGGTTTGTCTATGACATCCTTCTTGATACATTCTATATATACTCCTTCATGTCATAACTAATGATAATTTTTTAAAAACTTTTTATTCTCTTTGAAAAAATACATAATCAAATGCATCCTTGAATATCTGTACATAATGGTTTCCCTACTGACATGTTAATCTGCATAGTGAATAACTAATTTCAATGTATATGATCAGTTAATCGAAAGAAGCCAACTTGGCTTATCGAGCACCTATGTGTTGGAGTTAGACGTCTGCGGAAGCATGCAAACAGCACAAGGAAGAAGATGAAGCTTGGAGCACAACACACAATACTGAATGTATTACTAGAGAATGTACAAAGATAAGTAGCCCATTAGGGCAATAGGCGTATATAAAAGCCGGGGGAAAAAAAAACTTCTAAAGAGGGAAAAAAGTGCCCCAGCAGTCCTAGTATGTTCACACACATCACTACCTAAATATATCAACAAATCCCCCTGGGAGTGATGCGGTGAACAAGGAGCTGTCATTCATGTATAAGGAAGTGCCAAGCTATGTGGAAATCACTCCACAAAAGGAAGTAAGCCCAAAGCTTTGCGGAAAGCTTCAAACTTCTCCCTAGGCAGAGCCTTCGTGAAAAGGTCTACAATGTTCTCCTACGTGGGCACATATGCCAAACTGATCTCCCCAGCTGAGAACCTCTCCCTGACATAGTGATAATGCACCTCAATGTGCTTAGTGCGAGCATGGAACATAGGGTTCCTCTCAACTGCCAATGCGCTCTGACTGTCAGTGAAGATGGTGGTGGCAGAACTCTGACCAACACCCAAATCAGCCATAAGGCGTTTGAGCCACACACACTCAACAGTCGCTATGAAAGCTGCCCTATACTCAGCCTCACAACTGGAAGTGGCCACAGTAGGCTACTTCTTGCTCAACCAAGATATACATGAGCTACCAAGCATGAAGCAAAAGCCACTAGTGGACACACGAGTGTCATAGCAACCAGCCCAATCAGAGTCAAAAAAAGCATGCAAATATGGCAGTAGTGATCCCCCCTTGGGATAAAACAACCCAATAGCCGAGTACCACTCAAATAGCGAAAGATGCGCTTAACTACCTGCCAATGCTTGACTCCTAGGCAATGCATAAACTTGCTCATTTGTGAGAGAGAAAACTGAATATATGGCCGAGTAATGCATAAGTAAATCAAGCATCCAACAACATGCTGATAGAGAACAACATCAAATGCATCTCGAGCATCATGAAGACTCAATCGTAAACCTGTCTCCATAGGAGTGGCAATAGGCTTACAGTCTTCAAGGCCAAAATACTGCAATAATGTGTCAATATATTTTGTTTGACACAAAGCCCTTCCACCATCGACTTGCATAAACTGAATGCCCAAATAGTGATGCAAATGCCCCAAATCAGACATCACAAATGAGGCATGCAAATCAGCCTTAAAATCAGCAATATGCTTCTCAATAGGACCAGTGAGCAGCATGTCATCAACATAGAAAACAATGATCAGAAGCACATCATTAGCATGCTAAACATATAACGTGCTTTCAGTTGGACTGTTCTCAAAACCATGTGCAATCAGATAGGCATGTATCTTCTCATACCAAGCACGTGGTGCTTGCTTTAAACCATATAATGCCTTCTTTAACCTGCACACCTGGTTTTCATGCCCTTTCTGCACAAAGCCACGGGGCTGAAAAACATACACTTCTTCATGCAAGTCACCATTCTGAAATGGTGTTTTAATGTCCAACTGATGTACATTCCAACCATGATGAGCTGCAAGTGCACAGATGCTCCAAACAGTAATTATATGGAATGTAGGTGCAAAGTTCTGATCAAAATCAATGCCTCTTTCCTGTGCATAACCCTTTGCAACAAGCCTAGCCTTATACCTCTCAACTGTACCATCCGATTTATGCACTTAGTGCCAATGGCCTTCTTGCCAGGAGGCAAGTCACATAAAGACCAAGTAACATTCTTCATTATAGCATTATATTCAGATTGCATAGCAGCCATCCAATTTTTTGAATTTTGTGCTTCATCAAACAAAACAGGCTCATTCTTATCACAGAGACTAGATGCAGCCATAGCATAGCAATCTGATGCAAAAGAGGCACTATGAGAGCCTGAATGAGTACGATATGATATAGGTGCATCTAATTTGTTGTCACGCAAGGTCTGCGCCAGCCATTTTGGCATAGTTCTTGCCTGCTCAATATCAGCTCTCTCATCAATAAGTGCATCATGTATATCTGCATCAAAAATGGAATTATCCACATCATCACATGAAACCTGCAAAGGTTGAGAAGTTGCCTCATTAGGACCAACACTAGACTTTCCACCTGTAAAAAGAGGCTATGGATGATACAGATGATAGCCTTTACTTTCAAAACTGTATCCAAGAAAGATACATTTTACTGCTTTATCAACCAATTTTCTACGATGTTGTTCAAGCACTAATGCATATGCCAAACAACCAAAAACACGCGGATGAGCAACAGATGGCTTGCAGTCATGCCAAGCCTCATATGGAGTGATAGACTGCAGCACTTTAGTGGGACACCTGTTCAGTACATATGTTGCACACATGACAACCTCAAGCCAGAAACTATGTGGTAAAGCCTGACTTTTAACTATACACCTTGCCATCTCCATGAGTGACCTGTTCTTTTGTTTAGCAACTCCATTTTGTTGAGATGTATACGGCACTGTACACTGGTGTTTTATCTCACGTTCAGCCAGAAATGCATTAAAATCAGAAGACATATATTCCCCCCCTCGATCAGAACGGAGGGTGCCCATTTAACATGCTGACAGATTTTCAACCAAAACCAAAAACTATTTGAAGCACATGAACACTTCGGACTTTGCCTTCAATGGATATACCCATGCATGCCTGGAAAAATCATCGATGAAAGTCACGAAGTAAAGATAATTCCCAAAAGAATGTGTCTGCATAGGACCACAAACATCACTATGTACAAGCTGCAATTTCTGAGTAGCCCGAACTGAACCATCTTTTGGAAAGGACAAACACTACATTTTGCCCAAAATACAGCCTTCACAAACATGTTTTCTAGGTGCCTCAAGTTTGGGAAAAGAGGACACCATTTCAGATTTCTACAGGCGTAGCAAACTAGTAAAATTCAGATGACCAAAGCGTGCATGCCAAAGCTTTGCATATGACATGGCTTGAGAATCATTTACTGCACATGCTAAATCATTTACAGATCTTTCATAGTCTATGAGCTTATACAGCCCACGACATAAAATGCTAGAAGCAATAATCACATCGTCATTTGACAGATCATGAACTGTACACCTGTCATCAACAAATTTCACAACCAAGCCAATCTTGGCTAATGCAGAAACTGATAACAGGTTCTTCTTGATCCCTGGCACAAATGAGGCATCTGAAAAAGTGAAAGAACTACCATCAGCAGTAGTCAAAATGATCTTACCAACTCCCATAACAGGATAAGAGGAGTTGTTGCCGCATGTAACAGTATTTCCTGTAGGGGCAGGCTCCAGTGAAGAGAAGAAACTGCACTGCGAGGTAATATGTTTGGTCGCCCCACTGTCAAAATACTAGCAAACATCTTAGTCTATTGCAGACATGCACTGCTCATGAGAAGATGGGTCAAAACTGCAGATAGTAGTAAATGCCCACTCTTCTTCCTGCACAAGATTAGCAGACTCTGTTTTTGGTGTAGAGGCCTCTGCAACAACCATTCCAGCCTCTTTCTTCTTTGCCTCTTTAGCAGCCAGTTTTGGACACTTCTTTATGATATAATCATTCCCTTTACAATACTTACAAAACAATTTCTGCTTTTCTGATTTCTTCTCATCTTTATCTTCCTTCTTCAAATATGCAGAATTAGCAGATTTCTACTTACTAGTTGAAGAGCTCCATTTTCCTTTGCCCTTCTAACTAGCCAGGGAAGCTTGATCTGCAACTCGCATAATGGACCTGTTCTGCCTAGACTGATCTTCTTGCAACAGAACAGAGACTAACTCCTCAAATGATAAGGCATTTGGATTGCCTTTCATCATCAAGCAAAGAGTGGAAGCAAAACTCTGATATGAATCAGGAAGACCATTCAGAACGGTCTACACAAGTGAGCTATCTAGTATAACCTCATCCGCAGAAATCAATTGTTCCTTCAAGTCTTTGATCTTCGTTAGAAAATTGTCCATAGAATCACCTTCATTCATGTGCTCACTCTCCAACTATTTTCGAACGTAAGCAATACGAGCCTCATTCCTAGCTTGGTATAATGTGGTAAGTGTATCCCAAGCATCCTTAGTTGTTCTGCAAGAGCGAATGTGAGGAATAATGGCACATTTGATAGACAAAGCTATCAATGCATATGCCTAGGCCTCTCTGCCATCCCAGCGAATCTGCTCTGTAGTAGGTGCAGTAGAAACCGCAACACAAACAGGAATATGCAGAATATCATCATCTTTGACACCTTCTGCATCAGCTTCAGTACCTGCAGTTGTAACAGTTGCTGGTGTAATAGGACGTTTTTCCACACCCTGCACAATGTTCCACAATCCTTTTGCAACCAACACATGTCGCATCATATAAGCTCATAACGGTTAGTTTGTACCATCCAAGTTATCCTCAAGAACCAACATACGGAATACATCACTACTTTTAGCCATAGCCGGTGACTAAAATACCTTTGTGCAGAAAATTTATTGTATCTCAAAAAGTTGAACAGAGCTGCCCAAACAAATTCTGCTAGACTTGTATCAGACTTTGAGACGCTTATATTGGCTAATAGAAACTGGTATATACCTTTGGCACAAAAAGATGAAATAGCCTGCACAAGCACTGTGATAGTGCATTCGGAGGCCAAAACGAGGTCAGATCATGATTTCGGCACCACAAAGCGAAGCGGTTTTGGTCTTGGAAACACGCTGAGTATGCTCACCAAAATTCATGCGATTCTGAGACTGCAACCGGAGGAATGTCGACGGTGCCCTAGATGAAGTGACGACCTGCTTTGATACCAATTGTTGGAGTTAGACGTCTGAGGAAGCACACGAGCAGCACAAGGAAGAAGAAGAAGCTTGGGGCACAACACACAATACTGAATGTATTACTAGAGAATGTACAAAGATAAGTAGCCCATTAGGGCAATAGGCATATATACAAGTCGGGGGAAAAAACCTGCTAAAGAGGGGAAAAAGTGCCCCGGCGGTCCTAGTGTGTTCACACACATCATTACCTAAATATATCAACAATATGAACAATTGGCATACATCTCCTATGGCGAGGCTGGTTAGTCTTCCACTTGCATCACCAAAGAGACTCCAACATCTGGGTGTCTCCCAATTAAGAAAACCTCATCACAACCCTCTTTATCAACATCAAAGGCTTTATGCAAAAAATGTAACCGATATATCAATGACCACATGGATGTACATAAGCGATATCCATAGAAGCCTACATAGTCTGTATGTGCTCAGTATATGCAGCAAAATGGCACTTAAAGGCTGAATTCATAGCTCAAACACTAGCCAACAACACTTGCAAGTGTGTGTCAAATCTATTCTTTCGGCTAAAAAACATGCATAAACTTGTGGTGGTTGCTCCCACCACAACTAAAACCTTTCAAGAAACCTATAGATTTACTAATGTGGCTGAAACATACAACCCCAAAGGTGAATATTCATTATTAGAGAAGTACAAAGAGCACTCTTGTTGATGTTGCTAAACATGTGTAAAGAGAATTATGCACAAAAGTACTCCAAAATGGCTCCAAGAATCACCCAAAAATGCTTCAAAGTAGGCTTTGAAAGCAAAGAATGAATCTTTGAGGGACCAAAACATGTTCAAGATAGTGTTAATCTTAATGTTTCCCCTTCTTTAGACACCACACGAGTGTAGCTTAGTGGCAAGAGAGCTTGTTAGTTAAGTGAGCTCCGAGGGGAACAAACTAGGATGGGTGACCTCTCAGGAAGTTTCGAGAACATTTGCCTTCCTTGATCATTGAGGTCCTCCTTCATGCACAACCAAGAGCACCAATGGTGACTTCAGTGACTTGGATGACAAGGTATTCCAAGATCTATGCATTGCTCACTGCCTTAGTCATAAGCCTTGGAGAAAGCCTTGGGTGGGCAGGTGGGTGCTTGCTTCGCTCGCACAAAAGGAGCAAATCTTTTACCTCGAAATGCTCTGATATCAGTGAAGTATTTTTTTGGTTATGCACAATGGTAGAATCTCCTTCTCAAGAGCTTTGTAATGATACCCTTGCTATAGAAACCCAAAATCTAGCGCCACACATAGTAATCCACATAGGGGGTGCATAATACATAGAAAACACAGAGTACACAGACCATGAACACAGATTTCTTATGTCGTACAAATGCGATCAAACTTACAGTCTATGGATGACAAGTCCATTATATGTTTTATTAGAAAACATATACAAAACTGTCAGATGGCCATTTGGCCTTTCACATGGACACTAACGACAACATTGGAGTAGTAAGCAAGTTCTCAAATAAGCCTTGCTAAACTCATTGGAAGGCAAGCATGCAGATACTCAAGTATGTGAAAGGAAATATTGATTATGGTATTCTTTATGAATAAGGATCATCTCTAGTTGGATATTGTGCTTTAGATTGGGCAAGAGATATTGATACCAAAAAATCAGTTTTTGGATGTTGTTTTTCTTTGGGATCTAAGATTTTCTCTTGGATCAGTAAGAAGCAATTGGCTATAGCATTATTTTGTATTGAAGGTGAATACAATGCAACATGTGTTGCAACAATTCAAGCAATATAGTTGAGGAGGATTCTATGCACATAGGAATACAAAGGAAAGGGGGCTATAGGGTTGAAGTGTGACAATCAAAGTTTCATGGCCATCACTGTTGCATAAAAAAGAGGCACAAAAGAGGAGCCCCAACATTTTCAAATTAATGGGCATAAATTTCTTCTTCAAAACCCTAGAAAATTCCCTCGAAGCTATGTAATTGCACTAGAGGAGTCCTCTAGATGCATAAGCCCCAAATCATTGTAATATACCTCTTGTAAAATAGTAGGAAGTTAGAGATTAGTCAATAAAGTGCCGGTCTCATGTGTGAAAGGACCATTTTTAGGGCACATGTATATAAGTCACTGTGTCTCTTTGTAAGAAATTTTTGCCATTGTGAAGAAGGAGGACAAAAATTTCAAATTTGCTTCTTCCTTGCTGATTTTCATCTTCTCTATGGTCTTTTGTGTGTATGAAGCTTGAAATGTGTGTGTAGGGCTGTTATCTATCCCTTCCCATCACTTTTGAACTACCATAGTGTGTGTGTGAACCAATACGAGTTGTGGAGTGAGTGTAGGTCTTTCCCGCCATTCACTATTTTGGCCATAACTTGAAGAATGGTTGTTAGATTTGAGTGAAAAGACTGCAAATAGATGCATCTCGTTGAGAGCTTCGAAAAGAACCTTGGCCATAATCGGAGTTTGGAGCTGGGAGAAACATTCGAATTTGTGCTTACTATTGTAAGTGGTATCATAGCAGACATTTCCAGAGATTTAGTGAGTTGGAAAGGTAGTTTAGTCTTTTCATATGCATTATAGCTGAGCCACTTCACTTTCCATCACATCTAGACACGTCCTCATACACTTGGTTCATGTGGTTCTTCATATTGATAATTGAACGTGTGTCAATCCACCACTATACGCACTTGTGGGGCAAATGAGATTTAGTCTCTTTGACACAAGTACCTAAGACCTCATGACTTAGGTACACACATTTTTAGCACCGTTTCTGGGGAAAAAACTCAACCAAGGTGCCTTCGTGATGGTTATAGCTTTGGAGTGAAAGAATCGTACTTGTAGAGGTGAATTTGTTTAGTCGCAAGTAGTCATACACTCCCGCACTTGTTACTTCACATCCCTGAGGTGTGTGTAATGAGTTTTTAGGTTTAGGGTTAGGAGTGAGGAAGAGAAGGAAGAGTTAGGATTATGTTAAAGAGAGAAGTACGATGAAGTTGGAATCACCAAGAAAACTTGCCAAAATTAGTGTAGATTAGGCTTTAGGTATCACAAACTATAAAAACCAAAAAAATTTAGTTCATTTGACACAAGTACAAGAACTGGTATCATGTGCGAATAGCGACTGGTATCGCCCAAGTGGTATCGCGCCCTACAAGCCAAAAAGCTATCTTATGAGCTCAAATCTTAAGCAAGGCATCCCTGAAGGTAAGTTACAACAACATTTCAATATCAAAACTACTTTAGAAACACATTTGCACGTGATTAGAGATGTTTCCGGTATCGTGGGGTACAGTAGAGAGTTTGAGAGATTCTTTGAGAGGAATTAAACACAACTCTTCATCTTTAATCCATAGCTTCAAACAAAACCCAAATGAAATGGTGAAAACAACTGCTCGGAGGTTCAATCAATATGTCGATAGATGTCCACTAACAGAAAGACCCACGCAACAAAAAATGATATCACTATTCTTAGACGGGCTAACAAACCGGACCTTGAGAACTTTAGTCTATGTAAAGCAGCTGCAGACATTGAGCAAATGCCTCCAAGAGTGTATTGACCTAGAGGATAACTTAGCTGATGATCTCAAAAGTACACCGAGTCCTACGAATTCAGAAGACACTAGAAGTATAGTGTAGTAACGTATAGGAGTTAGCGGAACTAGTAGCCAAGAAGTTAGGAGTTCAAGGACAGTGGAACTAAAAGCATCCACCAATGAGAATACCCATGTTACTGTTGGGGATGTAAAGGTCATGTGACCTTACCCCCATATTCATATATATACATCATATATAGAGCATTGCCTCAAGAGAGTTCATTATGTGGGTTTCGAGGCTACCACGCATATCCGCGCGTCGTTCCTCTCTTCTCTCTCCCTCCATCTCCTCCTTCCTCCTCTCTTCTTCTGCACTCCAAACCCCTTCATTGGTATCAGAGCATGTTGAAGGCTGGTGTGCAAGAAGCTTCAATGGAAGCTTAGGTGAGAAGAGGTAGAAGTGCAGGTCGGCATCTCTTGACAGCTGTTCAGTATTTCGGTCATAACTCGAGCTAAGAAGCTCGGATTGACGCGTTTTAAAGTTCTGTGCGTAGCTAACACAGAGAGCTACAACTTCACAGAAGGGCGCAAAACCTGGTTCGGACTTCTGAAGTGCCGAAAATTCGAAAAACGCAGAGAATTGTAGAAGGCGAATCTACATTGAGTAGGACAACAGGTCGGTTGTTTTGTCATAACTTGAGTTCTACAGCTCGGAATGCGATGATTGAACTTGCTGCTCGTAGCTTGGAAAGATAGCTACAACTTTGTAGAAGAACTCAGATCCAGATTCTGAGTTTTAGGTTGCCGAAATTGCAGAATACAGAGCAGTACTGTTGCAAGTGAAATTGAAATTGACAGCAGGTGCTTGTCTTAAGCATATCTTAAGCTACGCACCTCCGATTGAGGTGTTCTTTATGTCGTTACGTAGCCAAGAAGTGGATCTTGAAGTTTGCTGAAGACCAAAAGTTCAGATTCAGAGGTTATCGCCTTGGAAACAGCAAAACACAGAGCAGTACAGTTTTGCCCAAACAACCCTAATTGCACTTGGAGGTTGAATTTGCTTTGGAACTTCTTCGAGAGAGAATTTATGGTGTGCAAGCTCTTATTTTCAGAGCTTCAAAGCATTGTACATGTATGATCACTGTGGTAGCTCCTCCATATGAGAGTAGAGCATGATCTTGTCATGTGTTTGACATGTAAGATGACATTGTGGTATACTCTCTTTGAGGTTTATGTCATCATGAGTTCGATCATGGATGTATAGTGGCATTGTGGTTTATATCTTGCTTATGCCATTTGGTTATGGATTTACTTTCCGGTTGCACATACTTTTGTGAGAGTTGACATTGGATCTTAGTTGGTACTTGTATCTTTTGTTTTCTTTGCAGGTACAGGATCCAGATTGGAGCCTCAATTACACGTTTGTTTGTCACCGTTATTAGCATTTGGTCATTGATTGATATGTATTTGCCAGTGTGATTCTTGGCATATGTGGATGGTGATTCCCACATGGTTATTTTGGTTCTAGAGTCCATTTTACAGAGGAGATGCTGTCGAAATTTTGACGGCTTTTATGCTAGAAGAGAGCTCTAGTGGATCTTGAAGCTTGTGCGATAGCTTTGGATCATTGTTTATCTCCATTCACTTGGACTTGGTCACAGGTTGTTTGTGACAGGTTGGACCATCTTGCAAGATTTATTCTTGAGTGGGAGTTGTATTGCCATTGTATTGGCGTGTATTGCCATTAGTTTTTTGGCACATGTAGTTGCCATTATCTTCTTGATTTATATTAGTGACAGGTGGTGATAGATTATTCATTGTTCTTTGGTGATTGGTTATCTTATTTGATTGCTCAATTTTCAGGGGATACTCTGTCGAATTTTTCCCAGGATTCTTTCACATCTACTTGGTCACTTTGGAGACTTGGTGAGCAGGCTTATGCTCATGGTTTTATATGCATGCTAGATGCATGGTTATGTGACAGGTGGTTCACATAGTTCCTTCTCCATCGAGACATTTGTGATATGACTTATGCATATGGATATGCAGGTGTGATCCTATTCAGGATAGAGTATTGTTTCTAGTCTCTTGTTATATTGCTAGTCTATTGGATTGCCACCATGGTGTCTTCTCGATTTGATGGCACTGACTTTCCGAGATGGAAAGCTCAGATGTGGCATACATTGGTTCGTGCACGGTTACACATGTATGTGCATAGAGATGCACAGAGGCCTCGTGATATGCTCGACCATGTATGGATGGATATGGATGCATTGGCCAGCTCCACTATCCGATTACAGCTTGTGGATTCTATATATGAGTCTGTTATGTATGAGGAGACGAGTAGTGCATTATGGCAGAGACTACATGATATGTATGCGAGTCCATTGACTCATGTGAGACATAGATCACATCGACGACTTCGATGTTGGCACTGTGGTCATGAGGGCCATATTCGACGATGTTGCTTCAGGCGGATGCGACGACGACGTCAGAGATATGCACGTGATGCAGATCAGGTAGTGGTTTCAGGAGAGTCTATGGCAGTTGATTATGCCAGTGATGGTGATATTACTTTCTCCTATGGTTCATCTCATGATTCCTCTTGCTCATTAGATAGCACACATATGGCTTGGTTGCTTGATGCATTAGCCAGTTTTCATGTTACTCCACATCGTGAGTGGTTTTGTCGATTCTCAGGTGAGAGTCGTGGATGTGTGCACTTGCCTGATGGTATGGCATATGACATTGAGGGTGCAGGAGATGTATGCCTTATGCTACCTAGTGGAGCATCACTTATACTCAGACATGTACGCTATGTGCCTTCATTCCCTATGAGCTTGATTTCAGTTAGCCAGTTACAGGAGAGCAGATGTTATGCATTCCTTGGCGAGCATCATTTTCACTTACAGTTGGGACAGCTTATGCTTGTCAGAGGTGCCAGGATTGGGCACATGTATCCACTGCAGGTACTTCATGTGAGAGACAGTCTCGTCTCAGTGGGAGTTCAGCCTTATGTGCGATGTGAGACTCGTCATGTCTCATTTTGTCTACCTACAGATAGGTCTATTGACATTCATGATGCACATGTATGGCAGGATTTAGATGCTCAGATGGATGCACATGTAGAGCATGTTTTGGATGCTCATGATGCTTATATAGAGCATGATTTTGTTGATCATATGGATGCTCATGTAGAGCACACTTTGGATGATCAGTTGGATGCTTTATAGCATGATCTGGATGCTCATGTAGAGTATTGTGATGATACTCAGTTAGAGTTAGATCATCAGTTTGACCTTGGTGTTGATGTTGTGCAGTTAGCTCATGCGGAGCATGATGATACACTTGGTGTGGTAGAGCAGGATAGCTCTCATGGTATACAGTGTATGGTAGAGCATATTAGCTCTCATGATGCACAGCTAGATACATCCTTGGTTGTGAGCATGGCTGATTTAGATGCTGAGGAGTCAGCAGTTATGCAGTCATTCTTGGATTCGCTCATGCCAGATGTTGACACAGATATGTCAGGACATGTTGATCTTGATGATGGTGCTTTGGATGCCTTGGATACAGGCATGGCCGACATACTTAGGTTAGCCAGGATAGCACAGGTTTCGTCAGCATTCTGGAGTCTGATGTACGAGTTGTTATGCTCAAGAACAGACATTGCAGTTGCGATTGGAGCATTTGCACTTGGAGTTGTCAGTCGTTCGATGATTGACACAGGCATAGAGCGAGTGGGAGCTTTGCAGGAACTTCATCAGTTCTTGCATCAGTCAAATATGAGCTCGACTCTTATCGATATGAGTCTAGAGCAGTTTGAGATGCATGGATACACCTTGTTCGAGGCAGTTGGTGTAGGCTGATCCGTATGGGTAGAGATCCGGACTCTTCCTGCACATTATTGTATAGTCCTACATCATTCTTTGTATATTTTTCCACTTATGGTCACATTGACCCTTAAGTGGGAGATTGTTGGGGATGTAAGGGTCATGTGACCTTACCCCCATATTCATATATATACATCATATATAGAGCATTGCCTCAAGAGAGTTCATTATGTGGGTTTCGAGGCTCCCACGCATATCCGCGCGTCGTTCCTCTCTTCTCTCTCCCTCCATCTCCTCCTTCCTCCTCTCTTCTTCTGCACTCCAAACCCCTTCAGTTACGAAGATGCAGCTTTTGTGTCGGAGACCACACAACTCACATGTGTGTAAGAGGAGGAACATGCTTGCCTCAAGATTACCCTTACAATAGACAACCACATCAAGGAACCGTTGTGTATTGCCACAGAATAAAAATACACTAATCATACCACTAAGAATTGTCCATTCAATAGGTAGACACGACCCTCAAATCAACCTCAGTATAGGCCGTATGGATGCCCACCTAGAGAGCCAAGAAGGGAGTGTTGCTCTAGCACAATGGTAAGTACCACGTTAAGAAGCTTCACCTCCTTAATTGTCAATCCGCGGAAGAGATAGCAGTGATATGAAGATCGTGAATGTGAGATGAAGTGAGAGTGAAGGTGAGAAGCACAAAGATGCACACACACATACACACATACTACGAAGAGACAACCAAGACACAATGGAAGGTGAGAAATTAGCTCTATTGCTCAAGAACACTATTACAAGCTCAAAAAGGAGCTCTCTAGCTCTTTTTATAGTTTCTAGATTAGTTTTGACCGGTTTCACATCTAGTGACCGACATAGTTATAAATTAGGTCCTAGATGCTATTTGGAAGGGTAAACGGTGTCTAAAAATAACGAAAATTGATACGCTCATTCTACCTAAGCTCCTCAAGCTTGAGGACTCCTTGGCTTGCACAAAATGGAGCTAGAAATTAAGAAAAGGGTTTTTCTATGTTACATATGTTACAATAGTGATAAAAATCACTGTTGGAGGTTTTTGAAAAGTATTTCTAAAACATGATTCTTTGAAAAAAGATTCCACTAGCTTCCTGCTCCGTATTTACATGCTTCCACGTCTTCTATGCCTCTGGCTGCTTCCAACACCCCCCTCCCTCTCGCTTCTGTCGTCCCTGACAGAACCTTGTGAGGTCTGCCGGATATAGTTCTGTAGGAGGTCTTGAGCGAGGGTCTGCTCGGAGATATGAATGCCTCGGGCCAGATCGGCCTCAAGTTTCTCCCAGTCTATTGGTTGTGGTTCTTTCGGTGGCGGGAGCTGATAGTGTGTGGAATAGACCATTCGTTCACAAGCAAATAAGTGTAATAAATGTGTAGGTCTGCTTATGAATACCTCTGAATGGTATTCCCAGAAGCCGGTTGTGAACATCTCTTCGAACGTCTGCTTGTAGCACGCCGATAGGTACTTTATTCTGCAATGCCAGGCATAACACACCCGTAGCGATGGCGTTGTACTCATATCATATACTAGATCGAAATTGCCATGCTCAAAGCCCGGGGTGTTTACATGAGGTGCCTTGACACGTCGGAAGACTTTAAAAATCATTTGCATCATGTCAAAGATTTTGACAGTCATGTGCGCCGCTATATCGTCCATATGCTTTAGTCGAGGGAGCCAGTGGCGAATTGTAGCCATCATGTAGCCTACAGTTGGTAACTCGATGGGTGGCTTAAAATAGGGGTAATTCAACCAGTCCTGGCACTGCTTATTGTTTTGTACCTTAATAGCAAAGGCAGTCCAAGAGCGGCGTCGTGGTACTGGTCCCCAACATGGGTTGTACTTTAAATGCAAAGGTGCCTTTACCCATGTACTCATCATTTCTGGATACTTCTGTAGTAAATCTTTTGGCCACTCTGGTTGATAGATCTCTCCTTGCTGCGCATCGAGTGGTAGATCGTCCTCCTCGAATTGAGTTGCATGCGATGGTTTCTTACCTGTCTCTTTCTCAATGGCTAACTGGTATTCAGCCATTAACATAAAATACGGTTTATACTGTAGCTCATGCCCAGATATGTATCGTTGCGGGGCCAAATGAGCAAAGAATGGAGATTGTAAAATTCGTTCTTCTATCATCGCCATGGCATGTAATTGTGCCTCTACTCTAGCTGAGTGCGTTGTCCCAAGTTCTTCAATTGTCTTCATCCACGCGGGGGTCGGGAGTTCGTAAGTCATCTGGCCGTCGGCCGTGACGCGTCCGCCTGGGATGGGTTGTGGCTCGTATGCCTCTTCAAACGTTTCCTCCACCGGGATGGTGACAGTTTCTTCTTCAGCTGGTAGCTCAGGTGGGGAATCTGGCCTTGGTGGTGCTTCATATACTGCGATCCTTGATTCAAGGTTTGATACCTGGGCCCTTAATGCATTGAGTTCCTCTAAGATGTCAGGAGAGGGGTCCACAGGTGCTGGTATGTCTTGGTGTGCCGGTGCTCGTAACTGGAGTAATTTGTGATCTTCTTTGAGTTTCTGTAACTCCTCGTTCATGCGGTCGTATTCATCTAGCAGTCTTACATGATCTTCTAGCAGCATCCTCATCGAGTCTGAGGGAATGGCTTTGAACCGACTAGGACTCAGTGGTTGGTCTGGGTGGTCGAGCGCTGCTTCTAAGTTTTCTCGGTTCTGATCCTGTAAGCGCTGGTTTTCTTCCTTGGCTACTGCTAGATGTCTTCTGAGTAAGCCCATGTTTCGTGTTAGCGTTGCATTGCGGACTGTCTGGGCTCTTAATAAGTTATCTAGGTCGGCAGTGGCTTCCTTGGTCTTTTCTTCGCTTTCTAGTTCTAATTTATGATAGGCCTCTCGTAATTCTTGGTATCGGCTGTTCAGTGAGCATTCTCAATAGACAATAGATTAAGCTACGACTGTAAGTCATTGGTAGTCCTCTGCAGCTGCTGGTAATTATCGCGAAGAGATGTGAACTCATCTCTTACTTGCGTCATACACATGAACATCTGTCGAAATGCATTATCTACAGTGGGTGATAGTATTAATGGGGTGCTAAATGAAGATGCAGTGGGCGTAGATGCAACGGGAACGGGGAATGGGGTTGGGAAGGTGGATGCTGTGGTGATTGTTGAAAATTGTGATGTTCCTAAATATGTTTGTGATGTGAGTGAAGTGAGTGATGGTGTAGTGGGTGGTGAGATGTCCATGTCATTGGACGTGTCCAGTGCAGTGACCGTGAATATGGGTGTGATTGTGGGTACTCGTGCTGGTGTAAATACGGGATTTACAAAGGTTGAGGAGTAATTTACAGGGGGGCTGGCTGGAGCAGCTTGGTGAAAAGGGGAAAAAGGGGTTACAGTGGGTCGGGGAGGTGAGACTGGGAGAAGGTTAGGGGCGGTGGGAATGGAAAAAGGGGTCTTGGAGTTGTGGGGAAAGATGGAAAAGATGGATGGAGGAATGGGTTGGATAGAAAGGTGGGTGTATGAGGGGGTAGACTAAGTCTAATGGGTGCAGGAATTGTGGGGTGAGTGGTCGTAAAGACGATTTCTGCTACGCCACCGGCGAATGAAGATTTTGGTCTGGGGGAAGGAGGGTGAAGAGGGGAGGCTGGATGGACGGGCGGTGATGGAGGAGCGGTTGGGGTGGTCGTCAGTGACTACTGAGGTATGTACAGTTGGAGCGCGGGGTGGGGAGTCTACAAGGATGGTTTCTGCTACCAACGAACTTTCGGGGACGAGGCGTGCCTCCCTGGCTTGTTCTGAAGACTGTGCTCCTGTTGGTACACGAATGTATTCGCCGGGCTTTGAAAGTAGTCGTACTCTGCGGGGGTCAAACTGTGGTAGTGGCTTTCTTTGCAAGTACCTGAGTGCTTCGTTAAAGCCTACTGATTTGACTAACTCTCTGAATCCTTTGATGTAAGCGTCTTCGAATCCGCCTGTGACAAGTTCCTGTTCTATTATGGCTTGACTCTCTTCCTCGGTCAGCTTTTTGCGTGCCCAAACTTTTTCCATAGTTCTATACAGCTTCTTAATAGCCAGTGTGTAAGCTGCTGCTTCATAAGTTTCATCTTCATGGGTACTTGTATCACCATGTGTGTCTGTTTGTTGTCCTTGGCCATCTGTCTGTTCATGCTCTTGAGATTCGATAGTGCCCTGGTTGGCTTCGTCATCGCCTTCGTCGTCATCGGTTGCTGTTTTTTCGTCATCAGAGCTGGACACAATCTGTCCTTGTGGCTGATCCCGGGGTGTGGTGGGATAGCTGGGCCTTTCATATTCTTGAGAAAACAGTTGTCCTTCTGAAAATTGGAACTCATTGGAGAATGCATCGGGCATTTCAAAATCGAACGTTGTGTTCAGTGGCACTGCTTGTTCTGCTTCTAAATGGGGTATTGGAAAAGAGAACGCTTCCGCACCAATAGTGGTCGGAAGTTCGGCTGCCGTGGTGATAGGTTCTGTGGTTGTGGCTGCTTGGGGTGCAACAGTACTGATGGTGCCCTCCGGCGTGACTGGTCTTGATAACCGGATACGAATTGGTGGTACCGTGGGAGTGGCTGCTGTCGGTGACTGCTCTGGAGATGGTTGTGGTGAGGGTGATTCTGGGACTTGTAGTCACGGGATAGTGCCTCTCATCCGCTTTCCGGCTCTACCTTTGCTAGACTTTCTAGCCTTCTTAGTGGTCCCTTTGAATGCTTTCAATTCCTCACTCGTCATGGCACGCTCGATGGGTAAATCATATGCCAAACACATATATATAATCCTTGTAAGTGCACAACATCCATTGATGACCTTCTTTCACTCCCATCTATGTTGTGCCAAATAGAGCTGATCAATTATCCAGCTAGCTAGATCAACCGTTTGGGGTCCCGTACATGCTAAGTATAATCCAAACCAGATTCTTTTGTGGGGCATGGTAAAACGATCCTGAGCTGGGAAAGCAAAATGTTGCATGCATATCCGCAATGGCTTGGAGAGCTCAGGGGTTATAGCTGAAATATCCTCCCACTTAGTTATGTCACCACGTTTCATCTGCTCTAGGACTAGTCGTTCTCGCTCCGTCGGAGTGTGCGTTCCATGTATTTTCAGAGCTGCGCGAATTAAATCTTTAGACAAATAAAACCTTCTGAATGGAGGATCATTTACCAAGGATGGTAACATGAACGTGCCGGGTAGATCCTTGTTCTCTGAAGCGGTCAAGGTGGTTACTAAGTAAAAGCATCTGTAAAAATCAGGTTTAGGCAGAGGGTCACTAAAATATTCTGTAAATCCCGCTCGTGCCCAAAGTGCGTTAAATCTTGTGTATTCTCTAGTCCTTCAAATTCTCTTGAAAAGAACTGGTACTTGGCCCATGTGCGAAGATCAAATGCCAAATTGGCCTCAAATATGAAATCAGCATCTGCTAATGGTCCTACTAGGCCTTGAAACCAGTGAGAGTTACGATGAATCTTCTCGGTATATCCTCTAGGAGGATCGTCGATTGGCATGGGCCCTGGAAAACCTTGAAACTCTGGTGGTTGCATTGTCGGATGAGATTCCGCGAGTAATTCTCCAATATTGGCCATTGGTGTGCTTGGGCCAGCTTCTGATGGTCCTTCTTCGGTTTGCATGATGACTGACGAGCTAATGGAAAAGATCTGCTACAAAAGATTAGCACATTAGTATGGAAATTAATTATGATCCCATTAAGGTGAGACCGCAATCCCTTTCCATAACCGATGTGTAACCCATGTAGCCAAGTGTCGTCAAGTGATTGATGCTATGATTTTTTTGCAGAGCTAATGCATGTCTCTAGACGCCTACATTGTCATATTATGCGTACATTTCTTGATGAGCTTTTATTATGCGGGACGTGGGGTTATGGTGTGTGAATTCATACAAGGTTTAGTTGAGGGTGAATTATTACAAGGGTGGTGTTTAAGCGGGGTGGGAGAATTGTTAGATAAGGGGATACAAGAAGACGTCTGGATACGTTTCGGTATCCATTTCCTAAGAGTCTTTGAGTGGGTGGTGTGTTTCTGCTGAGGGACAAAAAGTAGTATCGGGTTTGGTGGTATTGAGGGATGGAAAGATTTCTGAGGGGTATACATTACATGGCTTGAGGGTTGAGCTATGATACATGGTTTGGGTACCCAAATTTGCGTGGGTGTGGGTCTATGGATAAGGTATTTCTTGGCGATCCAAATCTGTCGAGTATTTGTACTTGTAGAAGAAGATCGAGGGGACTTTGGATGCTGACTCTGCTTTTGTTGAAACTTTGTCCTGTTCTTGTCTGCAGTGTTGCCAATAGCCTGTGGTTGCTGTCCTTTTGGCACCCATATTTGTCTCGTGCCACTTGTTCTGTGATGTTGATACTGCTGCTTTCTTTGCCTTGTCTGGTGGTGTCGTCGGTCTGGGTTCCTCTGTTGTGGTTGACTCCTTCGTGGTTGGGTTTGAGAGGTCCAGTGGACGCTCTGCTTTGGAAAAGAAGGGAGATCCAACACTTGCGTGACCTTCCCATTAGGAAGCGATTCGTTATTTATCTTTAATCTAGGCCAGTCCGCAGCAAGTTTGGAAGGATGAGCACCGCAGGGTATTGTGCTCATTTGGCCGCTGATGCAACCCACCTGACCGCTGATTGTGTCCATCTGCCCTAGCGGTTGGGTAACTGCCCCTTCTAGTTTGCAGGAAGCCCCAGGAAAGATCTCCTGTCGTCCTTCTGATTGACAACTGTCCATAGCCAAGCCCGAGTGGGTTGGTGTAGACGTAACGTGACTGAGCTGACCCAAGATCTTCCGGTCTTCCGTCGCATGTATTTCATAGGGTCTAGGGTTGCAGACCTCAGTCAGAATTCCATTAGGGAAGTCAAGCGGTATCACTCGCTTCTGATCTAAGGTTCCAATCTGTAAGGAGCCTTGTCTAAGATTTAGGTCCACTGAGTGATCGTATAGCCAATCTTGGCCAAGGATTAGGGGTTCTATCAGATCGTCATCATGGCACACTAGTAGCTTCGCTGTCATGGTCACATCCTTAATGAGGATAGGAAGGTCCACCTCACCCATGCAAGGGGTTTCCATGCCTCCTAGCCCTATGAGGTATGCCTCAATTGGCCGCATTTCTATTCCTGAATCCTTATAGTGGGACCATCTAATCGCACTAGTCGCAGCACCTGAGTCAATCAAAGCCCTGAGCTCTTGGCAAGGGTTGTCGTGCTCTAGCCTGACTGTAATGAATGGTCTCCTGTCCACTATACTAGGATGAGTGGTTGACTTTACTTGACACATGGCCATGGGATATCTGGGTGTAGTTTCCAGATGGTTATAATGTTCTCTCCCTAGTCCTTGTCTTCTTAACTTCATGCATTTAATGCGTTCTATTGCTTCTGCTTGAGCTTCCGCTCGTATTCTATTTTCTTCCTCCTTACGCTTCTTTGCCAACGTGAGTCGTCTAAGCATATCCTCAGTAAGGGGTTCCTGATATAGCCTGACTCTACAACCACTAATATAATTAGGCATTACGTCTCCTTCTAAGGTGGCTAACTGTACTGCTCCACTTGTTGAGAGTCTATTAATGATCATAGCTCCATAACCTCGCTTTTCTAACTTACGTGTGTGTTGCTTTAGCGTATATACTAGAACTAAATCTCCTTCTTTTAGGCCTTTATCTTTCACATGTGCATCAAAATATGCTTTCTGTCGCTTCTTCGCTGCATATATTCCTGCTGCTGCCTTTAGCCTGGTTTCTCCTAATCGTTCCAAGTCCATTATTCTTGCTGATAATTCATGGCCGGTCCATTGATGTTCTTGTGCAACCTTAAGGGTCGGTATCAAGAAGTCCAAAGGAAGCACAGCATTCTGACCAAAAACCATCTGAAAGGGAGTTGCATTGAGTACGATCTTGTAGGCCACTCGATATGCCCAAACAGCGTGGTGTAACTGTTTGTCCCAATCTGAACGTTTGTTGTTCACGAGTTTCGTCAGTACGTTACAAAGGATCTTATTAGTGCTTTCAGCCTGACCATTGGCCTGAGGATGATATGGTGCGGATTTCTTGTGAATCACCATAAAATCTTGTAACAAATATTGAATGACTTGGTTTAGAAAGTGAGTTCCTCGATCGCTCACTAACTCTATAGGCAATCCATATCTTGTAAAGACATTCTCAAATAAGAATTTTGCAGTCGTGTGTGCATCATTCTTTTTCGTGGCTTTTGCCTCTACCCATTTTGTGAGATAATCTGTGGCAACAATAATGTATTCCGCATGTGTACCTTTTGCAGGGGGGTTAATGGGTCCTACAAAGTCTATACCCCACTTAGAAAATGCACGTCCTCCCATCATGGGTTTCAATGGCATTTCATCTCTGCGAGTAGGAAACTGAGTTCTTTGGCACACATCACATCTCTTAACATAGGTATGAGCATCCATGTGAAGAGTGGGCCACCATAATGCTGCAAAGAGGATGGCTTTGATTATCCTTTCAGGTCCAAAATGACCTCCTGCAACTCCTTGGTGTGCAGTCTCTAGTATGCTCAGATAATCGCTTTCATGAACACATTGTCTTAGATATCCATCTCGTCCTCTTTTGTATAGATTATCGCCAATAAGTGAATAATCTTGAGCTTCCTGCTCTAGACTGCGTTGTCGTGCTAAAGTCATTCCTTGAGGGAATGTCTTCGTCCTCAAGTATGTCACTAATTGTTCACTCCAGTCTGGTGTGAGAGACACGTGATATAGTGTAGCATGCTCTATTGGTGGTCTTTCACAACAGACATGGCATTCTTTACACAACTTGTAGACCTCTGCCTCCATCGAAGGCCAATATACTCCTAATCTATGCAGAGTCTGCAATGTTCGATGTTTTGAATGATGTTGCTGTAGTGCACCTATGTGTGCTAATTGCAACCAATTCGCATGTTCTGATTCATCTACACAACAAGCAAGAATCTTTTGATTATCCTGTTTATATATGCTTCCTGCTATGATTTGGTATCTCTGAGACTTGGTAATCTCTCCTTCTTCGATCTTTATCCTAGGATTCTTGGGTCCGTAGGTGAGAATAGGGACTATAGGCTTAGCCCATTCTGGTGCTATCTCAAGGTTAAACAAATATGCATCTGGTAATTCGTCCACAATTCCTTGAGGAGCTTCTCCTGAGGTTAGTCTTGAAAGGTGGTCAGCTCTAAGATGTGTCTTTCCTTTCCTGACTACTACTTCAAAATCGTACTCCATGAGTAATAGAAACCAACGTATCAGTCGTCCTGTGTTACATGGCTTGTTGACTAAATACAACAATGCTTGATGATCTGTAAAGAATTTGAACTTGTTTGCCAACAAATAGTGTCTGAACTTCTTTACCGCATAGATCATCCCTAATCCTTCTCGTTCCGTCGTGGTGTAATTTCTTTCTGCAGCGTTCAATTGTCTGCTCGCGTAAGCTATGGGGAGATCTATGTTACCTTCACTTGTGGGTTGTGCTAACACACATCCTATGGCATAATTGGATGCATCCACATGTACATGGAATGGCTTACTCCAATCTGGGGTAGTCAATATAGGTGCTGAGCACAAGCGTCGTTTAAGTTCATTGAATGAATTTTCACATTCATCTGTCCATTCAAAATTGGTTAAAAGAGAGTACAAAGGCTTGGCTATGATTGCATACATGTGTATGAATCTCCTATAATAACCGCAATGGCCCATAAATGCCTGTACCTCTTTGATGTTCGTCAGCCTAGGTAGATCTGCAATCACCTTCACTTTTTCCTCATCAGTAGAGATTCCATTTTTTGACACAATGTGTCCTAGAATTTTGCCTTGTCTGGCCATGAAAACGCATTTTTCCGGGTTCAAACAAACCTGATATTCTCGACATTTGTCAAATATTTGTCTTAACTCTGGGATATGTGTCTGTCTTACATTTGAATGTGCACATAAGTCATCGACATAAACTTCCAAACTCTTGCGTAGGAATTCCTTAAAAACATGACACATGAGTCGCTGGAAAGTGGCGGGTGCATTTGTTAAGCCAAATGGCATTACCCGAAATGCAAATATGCCCCATTCAGTGGCAAATGCCGTCTTGTATTGGTCCTCTGGAGCAATGGCTACTTGATTATAGCCTGAAAAACCATCAAGAAAGCTGTAAACTTCCTTGCCCGCAACTCTTTCCAATAGATGTTCTGTGATAGGAAGAGGATAGCTATCTCTAATCGTTGCGGCATTAACTTTTTTAAGGTTAATACACACACGCAATTTTCCATTCTTCTTGGGCACTACCACAATGGGAGATACCCATTTGGTATGCTCAATTTCATAGACGAATCCTGCTTCTATCAATCGATCTATCTCCTCTTTAATCTTCGCAGCGTAGTTATCATTGTACGTGTACGGTTTCTGTTTTGTCGGTTTTGCATCTGGAGTCATAGGGATTCTATGAGAACATATATCTGGATCTACTCCTTTCAAATCTTTGTAACTCCAAGCAAAACATCTCTATATTCACGCAATAGGGAAACTAATTCTTCTTCTTCTTCCTTCGTCAAATCATGCCCTATGTATGTACATTTTTCTTCTTCTCCTTCTATGGCTACTATTATTTTCTTGGTTTTCTCTCGGTTATCATATACTTGTGCATCATTCGCCTTTCTATTAGGCATTCGTACCATGATTCTTCTATCTTCGATTTCATATTTCTTGAAGTTCTCGGGTACTTCAAACAAAGATTCTTCTTTTTCTGTCGTGGTTTCTTTCTTCTTTCTTTTCTTGCCTTCACTCTTAGTAGTCACTTCTGTGGCTAATCTCACCTCATTCGTAATTTCCTCGTGTCTCTGAGGGTGAGTCTCTACTTCGTAGAAATATTCTTCCTCTGATGCAAATGGAGAGTCCATGATAATTGATTCTAAATCAAAATCGCTTGCATCCTCAAATGCATCAGTGTTAGGTTCACACTCTTCTAAAATTGCATCGCACATGATTGGCTCTATCGTGAAAACTGAAATGTCATAGCCATCCTCGTCACAGTGGGGAGTCCATTGTTCTTCATTGATGGCTACATCCATGGTTGCTAGGATTTCTGCCCAACCATGGGGTTCAAACTCTTCGTCAGGGAATACTACAGGCGCGTAAGCTGGATCTTGAAGGGTTCGTGGATTTTGTTCTGCACCTAAGGTCCTTGCTTCTAATCGTTCTTCCTCTTGTTTGGCTACTTTACACATCGATAAATGAGTATCCTCATGCAACCAAGAAGGATCTGATTCTAATGAGTGCACGGATTCCGTCTCTACTGGTGTCTTATGGATGGTATTCCATTGTATTGGGGGTACATCTCGATGTGAATAGTCTTTAAGATTGACTTTGGTAGTCACTCCTAAATGTTGCAAGTACAAAGAATTGGTTCCCCAATCTTGTACAATTTGCAACTGACGCATGAATGGTCGTCCCAATATCATCTCATAAGCATGATTTTTACTAAAATCACAAATGGCGAAAGTATGCTCAAATTCTACTCCACAAGTGGTGAGAGATATGCCTTCTAGTAAGCCTAATGGTTTTTCTATGTGTCCATCAGCCATTTGTAGCTTCATCCTGGTGGGTCTTAATGCTGGCTTACCCCAACGTTTCCATAAAGCGGTGGTAGCGATGGCTACTCCGGCTCCTGAATCTAAGATGGCTTTCGTGGTGTAGCCCTGATGGGTTATCGGAAGATAAGTGTTACCTTCCTCTCCTTCGCTTACATCTCCAATCTTTTCTACGGGTATCTCTGGTACCTTATTTTGTGATCCTATTTGTGACGGAGTAGTAGCAAGCTCGGGGAATTGATTTGCTACATGTTTCCACAATTCTGGTTTTACCTTTAACAACTCCTCTAGAGTGAGATTACATTGTACTTTGGTATTCTTGATCACTTCCGTGTTTCTAGGGATTACTGATTCTTCATTCCTCACTATTATCATGGGTGCTCTCATATTAATAGACTTTGCTTCCCAAGGTCCTGTGAACTGAGGTAATTCTTGTAAAGAATTAGATTCAAAAGCTGTGTGTTCACTCAGTTGTTCCTCCTCTACCTCATCGTAAATAGAGGGGATGTCTTGGGGAAATTGTTCCTGCAAGTCATCTATTTCTTGAATAGGAGGATGGGTTCCTTGTTCTTTTCTCCATTTCTCTTCTTGGATTTCTCTCAAAAATTCATGTGAGTACCTATGTATGGAAGACAAATTGTCTTGACTTTCTGTATTGGGTACTTGAGACAGGGATGGTGCATTCCTTTCCTGTGTCTCTGGGACAATAGGGTTCCTATGCTGATTTTTTTTCTCTTTGCTCTCTATCAAGTATTCTAGCCTCTCCATTAGTCCTTGAAAGTGTAGTTCAGGTTTTGCCATGTTATTCCAATTAAGATATCTAGAGGCTTCGAACAAAGCTTGTGCTAATTCTACCATCTTCATGCAAAGTTTAGTTCTCTCAATTTCTAGATCAGCTCGAGGGTAGTTTTTACTCATTTCAGCTACTTGAGGTCCCTCTTTAATCTAGCCTGATATGCACGAAACATCATGTCTAGATTTTCTGGTATGGGTTCCGCTAAAACTGATCCTGATTTCTGAGCTGGATTCTCTTGATTCAATTCTTGTGAAGTCAATTCTAGGATTTCGGCTCTAGATTCCTTCAAACTTCCTTCCAACTCAGTTATCTTTTTACTCCATTTTCTCTTAATTCTTTCTCTAGAATCTTTCCAAGATTTTGTCTTTTTACTACTAGATTCTGCAACTTCACTACTTCCAGCTACTTTCCCTTGATTAAGCTGTTGGTTCTGTAAGAGCGTCTGGGCTCTTGTTATAGCTTGGATAGGCACGTATGTAGGATTGGATCCATCTGCGTTGTTCACAATACCTATCACGTTGATCGGTGTCACATTTGAAGCATTAATTGGGTTCTTAGGACAATCTTTGATTATGTGCTCTTTGCCACAATCGACACAAAAGCCTTGTATGTTATAGTACTGTGATTGCCCTGCTATTGGAGGATGTGGACAATCCTTTATGAAGTGATCTCCTTGGCACCTAAAGCATGGTCCTCTAGGGCCCTGTGGTCTCTGTTGTCTTAATTGGGGCCGTGGGTTTGGGTTTGTGTACATCACATTAGCATAGTCTGGCTCCCAACTAGGTTCCACTGGTGCACTATCATAATGATATGTTTCTACGTGTTCTGGTGACTCTGTGTAATATGTGGGTGGACTATCTACATGCGTAGAGTCAAAACTGTTTGAGTGTGGGTCACTCTCTGTGATCAAAGGTGAAGAAGGCACTAAAGCCCTACTTAGGTTCTCTTCTGCAGCAGCGTATTTGACTGAGATGACTTTCGCTGGTGGGGGTGGCTGCTGAGCTAAGACAGGTTGAGGTCTTTGTTGAGCCTGGTATGGGTAGTTCTGAGGAGGCCTATAGTAATAAGGCTGAGCATTGTGTTGGCCTTGATACCTACCTGGCTGCGGGTATGCTTGCGGGTAGTTCTGTCTCACGGTCTGTTTGTTGTATGGGTAGTCCTGAGTCGTATGATTCGTGTATCTTCTCTCAATTGTACAGTATTGGCCACTAGGGTTGGCTTGAGGTTGTGGTGCATTGGGACACACATTTGCCATATGATCACCACCACAGGTGTAACAACGCTTGTTCATTAGTATCCTAGGTTTACTAGAAACTCCTAGTTTCTGAGCCACTTTTTCTGCTAGGTCTTCTATTGAGCTAGACAATTTCGTGGATGCTAGAGATGAACAGTCTGAGTCCTTATAGACCTTTGAGAGTTCCAACTCGTCTCCTAAGTTGTCCTCAATGTCTATACAAATTCTTACACATTGCTCTAGCGTTCTGGGTTCTTTTAGGTACACGTAGGAGCGTAGTTTAGAGCTCAACAAGCCATCTAGAAACAATGACACTTGCTTGGCTTGTGAGGGTAGCTCTTGCATTGGACATCGTTCAACATATTGTCTAAACCTACGTCCCGCCAGTCTGACTGTTTCCTGAGGGGTCTGTTGAAAGCTATGAATCAACGAAGACGTGTCATGTCTGATTCCACTTTTAGAGAATTCAGTGATGAAGGACTCTAAAAAGTGATGGATGTCTCTAAATTGCCTTTGTTGCAATGGTTGGAACCAAGTTAAAGTGGTATTTTTTAACGTTAGTCCAAATGCATTGTATTGCGTGAACATGTCTTCGACTTGTTCTGCTCTTAGTACTTGCTTGAATTCAGCGACATGGTCATAGGGATCTCCTGTCCCATCAAAGTAATTTTTTATGGATTTCACTAACTGAGTGGGTCTCAATATTCTTGCGTGTTCACGTGGTCTAGGTAGAGGAAAATCATCTCTACCACCTGGTATTCCATGATCTCTTTGTCTATCCGCTCTATTAGTGTCCGTGGTTGTTCTATCTCTCCCTATGGGATGAGTGAAGCTTACTTCGGGTCTTTCTTTATTTCTCTCTCTTTGCATGCCATGGGCTGAGGATGTTCCTGTCCCTTGTTGACTTGTATTCATGTTCGTTCTAGATGGAGGGAATACCAATTCACCTCTCCATGTGTATGTGTTTTTAGCGTGGTCAGGCACCACAAAGACTCTTTCTGAAGTCTCATCTAGGTATACAACCTTTCCAGGTGTATCCGGATCCTTGAACTCGTATATAGTGATGATACCTACCTCACTAAGTAGTTTTGTCTTGTATCTCCAAAAGGCTTCATCAGTTTCTTTATTTACAAACAACTCTATGCTTCTGTTGTCCTGAGGGATCCATTCTGGGATTAGTACTCGTGTCAGTACAGATTTCCCTCTAGGTGTTCTAGGCTCTTTTAATGGTTCCTTTCCTTGAGATTTAGTTTCCATCTCTAGCTGAATCACGCCAAACTCATTGGTATTGTTTGGCTGCGTACTTAAGATGTACATGGTTCCTTCCTTGTCTATGTACGCGTCTCTCTCAAATTTCACCATTGGACGTTCCAATCCAATGGGTTGATCGGGGTTGTGCATTTGCACCACTTGCCTTCGCAAACCATCCTCATAGATGCGAGCACCTAATAGGTTGGTTCGGAGAAACTCTAGTTGCGTTCTATAGGGTCCTTCTGGTTTTTCTAAATAGGCTACATTTGACCCTCCTTCTGGTCTTTCTGTGCTAAATGCCATTTCTGAATCACTAGTGTCTGAGCTCTCGTAGGGATAACTAGTGTTCAATTGTTGAGCCCACGATCGTGCAGTAGTTCTTACACTTGCCTCTGATGATCTAAGGCTTCATCGGTCTGACTTACCTATATGTTTGCCCGATCTAAGGTTCATTAATTTTCTTCCTTGCACACTCAGTACACGCTCAGATCGTCAATGATTCTTTGTTATTACTTTCTTGATTCTTTTTAGATTTCTTTAGATTCTTGTCTTAATGTATGCGTCAGGAATTCAACTTTCCGTGGGACTTTGAGTTCTCGTTCCGTCAGACTTATGTTCTTTCCTTTAGGTTTTCGTGTCACACACCTTTATCTTTAGTCTTGGACTTGATAAATTTAATTCTCTTGAACTTGAGGCGTTCCTATCGTCTTAAATCCACAATACTAACGTTTATCTTAAGCTATGAATTGACTGAGGGGGTTGAGTAATCTTCCAACCTCGAGTCAGCTTTTCTGGTTGCTCTGATGCCCAAGAAGCCGCGCTTCCCAAGCTTTATGCCCTTCACTGCCTTGCCTTGGTTTCCCTTGATTGCCCTTGCTAGACCTGGAAAAATCCAATATTAGACCAATTCACAGTTGGATGATCAAGCACTTGAGTATATACACCTTTTAAGTCCCTTCCCTTTTGCCCAACTTTTTAATGCTTGCCCCCTGGCTTTCTAGTCCCAAACTAGGTCAACCTCAAAATAGTCTATCTAAAAATAGACGTATCCTTTAAGAAAAAAACAGTTGAGATCACGTAGTACTCGTAGAGAGCTTTCTAATGAGCTATTAAGCTCAAAAAACGGACTTCGGATGAAAAAGTTATGACCGTTCAGGTCCTGGGGGGTAAAAACTGACAAACAGGTTTTTCTCCAAGTATGAGCTAAGGGGTCTCCTATGAGTATAATCACCCAAAAATTTCCCAAAAATAGCCCCAAAATTGGCCAAAAATTGAAACCCTAAAATTTGCAATGGGGGTGCACAATCGCGATGGCGTGAGACAATCGCGATGGTCTAGGACCGTCGCGATGGCGTGAAGGTGGACAATCGCGATGGTCTGAAGTGCACGGTCGCGATGGCGTGAAAGTGGACAATCGCGATGGCGTGAGTGTGAACCGTCGCGATGGCTCGATCAGGCAGACAATCGTGATGGCGTCAGTCAACGGTCAACGTGAACAATCGCGATGGTCCAAAGTGAACCGTCGCGATGGTCACAAATGCGATGGCTTGAGCCAATCGCGATGGTCCGGGCGCGATGGCGTGAGCCAATCGCGATGGTCCAAAATTCGAGTTGTCGCGATGGTCTGAGGGTATCGTCGCGATGGCGTGAAGTGTGAACCGTCGCGATGGTCTAGCTCGCCACGTGGCACCGTCGGCACGATGGCGTGAGCCAATCGCGATGGTGTGGGGTCAACCAAATAGTCGCGATGGTCCAAATGAACCGTCGCGATGGCGTGAGACCGTCGCGATGGTCCGGCCGAGCTGTCGCGATGGCGTGAGCCTATCGCGATGGTGTGACACAATCGCGATGGTTTGAGACCGTCGCGATGGTCCACCAAAATGAGAATTTTTGAAATGCATCTGTGGATTCGTGTGTGCGCTTGTGCCGCCTATCCCGTGGTGTGGTCGCTTACCAAAAATTCCACACTTGGTAGACCATCGCGATGGTCTGACACAGACGGAAATCTCTGACAGAAACTGAAAATTTTACCTTTTCCAAGCTTTCTTGATGCACTGGAGCTCTGTACCTGCAAGAAAACTCAAGAAAACAGAAGCACATGCAAGCACAAAAGCTCTCTCTCACTCTCTTGCATGCACAAATGAGGGGAAATGAGGATAATGGGTGGATATGGTGAATTTTTTTATTTTTTTGGAGATGAAGATGATGATGTGGTGATGAAGATGGAGTGTGGGGGAGGTGAAAAACACTAAAAACTAAGTAAAAACAACAACAAAAACTGAAATTTTTACCTTCCAACGCTACTTCTTGCTATACTCTTACCATCACACATTCGTCCTAGACTCGATCCCCGGCAACGGCGCCAAATTTGGTGTTGCTCTAGCACAATGGTAAGTACCACGTTAAGAAGCTTCACCTCCTTAATTTCAATCCGCGGAAGAGATAGGAGTGATATGAAGATCATGAATGTGAGATGAAGTGAGAGTGAAGGTGAGAAGCACAAAGATGCACACACACATACACACACACTACGAAGAGACAACCAAGACACAATGGAAGGTGAGAAATTAGCTCTATTGCTCAAGAACACTATTACAAGCTCAAAATAACTCTAAGCTCAAACAAGCTAACCTCAAAAAGGAGCTCTCTAGCTCTTTTTATAGTTTCTAGACTAGTTTTGACCGGTTTCACATCTAGTGACCGGCATAGTTAAAAATTAGGTCCTAGATGCTATTTGGAAGGGTAAACGGTGTCTAAAAATAATGAAAATTGATACGCTCATTCTACCTAAGCTCCTCAAGCTCGAGGACTCCTCGGCTTGCACAAAATGGAGCTAGAAATTAAGAAAAGGGTTTTTCTATGTTACATATGTTACAATAGTGATAAAAATCATTGTTGGAGGCTTTTGAAAAGTATTTCTAAAACATGATTCTTTGAAAAAAGATTCCACTAGCTTCCTGCTCTGTATTTACATGCTTCCGCGTCTTCTATGCCTCTGGCTGCTTCCAACAGGGAGATTCCAATATACAACCCCTATCTAGGACCACAAGGAGCACCTAGGCAATATGAGCAAGGGCAATATGCACAACCTTAGCCAATGTTAGGGCAGCAACCGCCATTTGCACACAAGGTAGTACCAATTAAATATGCTCAACCAAAGGAAAACTTGGAGAGAGCCATAGTGCCTGCATCATCGTTAGCCAGTACAGAAGTAATGAACCTAGGATACAAGCAACCCAAGGAGAATACTATCCCTATGACACCAGTATAATGGAGTACGAGCAAGTTTATGACACCCAATACTATGGATATGAGGGATATGACAATGTCTATGGACCAGAGTTGGCAACACTAATGTACACCGCACCCAAGCACTCACACCCATGAGACCACCCATCAGACCACTTATGCCAAAAGGACCATGCTATAGATGTGGAGGAGACCACTTTATAAGAGAATGCACTCGGACATACAACCCACCACCCCCCAGGACATGGGAAGGGTATTGCAATGACTGCGGAAAGGAACATCTCTTTAGAGACTGCCCAAAAAATCCCAATAAGACTCATGACACTACACCTATTAATGTGATCGAAGTAATTGAAGCGTCAGGAAGTGACAAGGAATACACAGTACCATTGAAGGCCATCACACGAGCACAAGCAAAAGGACAAGAAAGAAAATGAGTAGACTCAAAACAAGAAAAGAGTAAAACCCTAGAACCTAGAGTACAAGTTGTGGAAGACTCGGAAGACCCACTCGAGAATATCCAAACAACGAAAAGCCAAAAGTGGAAGGAAAGGAGGGAAAAACTCAAGGAAAAATGGATGAAAAATAAAAATGAGGAAAGACAAGAAGGACACAAGAGGCAATAAGGAACCTAAAAAACTTGAAATTCAGGAAGAAATTCTCATTACATCGTAAACACTAGAACCAGACAAGCCAGGATCAATTCCAGCAGACCCAAGACCAGACGATTTAGGCATGTGGTTGAAAGCTTACCAAGCTAGAATTGTGAATGGACCAAAAGTAGAGCAACATGAGAAATCTTACCCACAAAGGGAGTTGGAAAAGGAGAGACTAGCGATATGTAGAAAACTCATAGAGGTAGCTCAGGCCACTCTAGAGAAGACTATCCCAGTCCTCCCTGGGACGAGAATATCCAAGAATCAATACAATGATTGTCTTGAAACCAAGGACCAGAAACCAAAAGAGAGGGATGATAAGGAAGAACTACTGAATACCCAAGAAAAATCCATGTCCACAGTCCCTGATTTAAAGGCTGATTGGCCAAGAGAGTTTTGGACTAGGATTCGAGAAGATCAATGGAAAAAGAATGCAGTTGCAAAACCGCCTTTTGAGGAATTAGATGTGGAAGACTATCAACCAACACCAAATTTGGAGGAAATATATGAAGAAGTCTCTAGGCTAGACCGAAATAGGGAGGAAGCACAGAGCATTTCCACCCTACCAAACTACATGGGAGAATATGAGAAGGAATCCATAATCTTCTGTGCTCCCACAATATGAGGAAAAGAAAAGGAGCCTTCAGACAAGACCTCACACAATCTAGCAGAACTCAAAAAGACCAAAGTACAATGTCAGTGGACTGTGGAAGAATTACTTCGTGTCAAACCACAATTATGGAAACAATTAGCAGGGCACTTGAAGTTAGAGCATGAGAAGAACAAAAAGGAAAGCAAGGAAAATGAAAAAACTTCTACTATATAAATTCCGGTGGATAAGGTTGGAGAATTTAGCGAAGGAGATGAGGGCACCACATGTTTACCCATCACGTACAATGGATACATGGCCAAGGCCATACTAGACATAGGAGCGGGAGTGGGCATCGCCACCAAAGAGATTTGGCAGAAATGGGGAAAGCTAGCCCTACGACCAACCGCGTATGAAGCTTCAATTAGCAGATGGTCATGTAGAGAAACCCCTGGGAATATTGGAAAAAATTAGGTTAACCACCTCTGAAGTCGAGTTTGAGCATACATTAGCTATATATCAATTTGAAATGGCAAATAATTATGAAATGATATTAGGACAACCTTTCATGGGACAACTCAGGGTAGTGCAAGACTGGGGACGAGACTCATTATACCTTCAACATCAAGGAACCACTACCAAGATAAATTTGCATACCTTTGCATATACGGATGTACCCCCATTACAATGGAATCTCGTACACAAGGGAGAAGATGATTTGTCTATCCATAGTGCTGGATCAAGTGATCAATCATGGATGCACGAGGATGCCCAATTATGGATGTATAAGGAAGCAAAGAGAGAGGATAAAAAACTTCAGCTATGCCCCTTAGGACATCAAAATTATCGACCCATAGAGGACCCAATGTACATGCCTCAAGTTTTTCCTGATGAAGCATTCAAACCGCATGGTTAGATGGAGATCCTAGCAACCTTGGATGTATGTGTAAATGAAGAAGTATTAACCATGAATGAATGTGTGGACAAAGAAGGCTATGACGTAAGCTTGTACATGGTAGTCCTTCAGAAGGTAGAAGCAAGAGAAGTGACACATCCTTTCCTATGTACGTGCATCTTTCTTCTCCATTTTCTATGGTCACTAGGATTGTTTTCATTTGTTCCTTGTTGTCGTATGCTTCTCCTTCTCTTGCTTCTCTCTTGGGCATCTGAATGGCTATTTTCCTTTCCTCTACTTTGTATCTTTTGAAGTGTTCAAGAACTTCAAATAGATCTTGGGTTGGTTCAGTCTTACTCATGGTTTCCTCATGGTTGGATACTATAGGGGCTACTTCTATTGCTAACACTTTGGGTGTTCCACAGTTGTCTTCGGCTTGAATGGCTTCTAGATAGCGTTCCTCTGAATCAAACTTTGGTTCCATCTCTATGCTCTCGTATTCTTCTTTCCATTCCTTTTCTGAGGAGAAGGAAGAATTGATAAGATTGATTCGAGACTATCGAGATATGTTTGCATGGATGTACAAAGACCTCAAAGGTGTGGAACCCTCCATTTGTTCTCATCAAATACCAATGACACCTGATGCAAAACCATCGAAGCAAGGCCCATACACATATAATGATGTTTACGTGGCAAAAGTTAAAGAAGAAATAGACAAACTGTTAGCAGTCGGATTCATTTATGAGATAGAAAATATCGAATGGGTGTCACCATTAGTAGTTGTTCCCAAAAACAACGGGAAACCAAGAGTGTGCATTAACCTAAAGAAAGTCAATGCAGCCATGTTAGAAGAAACATTTTTTGAAGGGAAAGTATTTGTAAAATGTTAAAAAATTGTAGAAATATTAATGCAAATGATGTAAACATGAGGAAGAGTCTTCCTCATGTAAATTAGAATCATATGTATTTTTTCCAGAATTTTTGGAAGCTCTTTGATAGCATATTTTTAGATTAGAAGGGAAAAGGACCAAAAAACAAGTGTGAAAAGGGACACTTGAAAATGTCTAAAAGATAATTTCCTCTATTTTGAGAGGGTTGGTTGTATTATTTGTGCTATCCAAGTAATTTGAAGAGCTCTCCTTGTAGAAATCGTGTTTCTTTCTTTCAAGTACTTTCTTTAGATTTGTTGAGTCTATTCTATGTGTGATCCATGAAATTTGCAAGCTTCTATTGTGTATTTCTGATTAATGTGTATGAAGAGAGGTGATTCTTGATGTATGGAGTGAGAAAGTGCTGAAGAATAGAGCTAGAGATGGAAGTTGTCAATTTTCACAGAATCACGATTGTCTCGTATGAAGGTTACTGGTATCATTTTTGAGATTTGACTTCATAATTGTGTTCTACTGAGAAAATAACACACTTTAGGCACCAAGATCATTGGAAATGATGTAGTATTGCTCAAGATAATCAAAACCCTAGGAAATTCTCTTCATCTTCATTATTTCTCAGAAATCCAGTCATATTTCTCTTATTTTTTGGCTTCCATCATCTAAAAGGGGCTATGGTCTTAGTATACTTCCCGGATTGACAAAATGTAAGATGTATTGTTGATTCTTTATGCTAAAATGGTTGGAGAGGACAACTCCAAAGGGTAACAACAAACATTCTTTTGGCACCGTTGCCGGGGATGTAAAGCAAAAGCTTCATTCAAGTTGGACCTTGCTGGATCTTCCATTGATGATGGTATTGAACACATTGAAAAGGTAATACTCTTTAATCAAGAGAAGGAAATATGAAAAGGTAGGTTTCTTTGTTTGTCTTTTGAGAAAAGAAAGCAAGAGATAGCCTTTTGAGATAAAGAGGTGGTGAAATTCTTGCAAATTGATAGTTGCTCATATCATTTTTTAAGTAAAGTGCAGGTGTGAGAAAAACTGAATCAAGATAGTTGAGGACAAGGTAAAATGTGACTATCTTTGCATTTGTAGAGTGCTCTTTGACCAAGTACCAAGCAAAATTTTTGATCTTGGGAAAGATGACATGATTGCATTGAGGAAAGTCAAGTAAAGTAGCTATATGCAAATAGATAAGATCCATTTGTTTAGCTAAAGGCAAAGTAACAATCTTGAGAAAAGATTTATTTGTATCTTGAAAAGAAGAATGTTTGAGTTTATCTTTGCATGAATGGATAATTGCACTTCTCAGCACATTTTTCTTTGGGAAGCTCTGATCATAAACTGATTAGATTGCAATCATAAAAGAAAACCCTAAAATAAGTGTTTACCTTGATTTAGGGCAAAATACTAAAAAAATTCATAAAATCTATCAAAAAAATTCAAAACAAATTTATTTTCTCAAAAAAAGTTGGACTGGAGTATTATTGTTGAAAATGGAAGAGAAAAAGTGGAAAACAATTCTGAAAATTGAAAAAAATATTAATAAGTGAAAGTTGTTGTCCAATTTCTTAAAAAATATGTTTCTTATGAGTTTGATGGTGTATAATTGCACGTGACAAGTGATTTGGAGTTGGTGAAGAATCTTGAAGAAGACTAAGTGGAAAGAAAAAATCAAAAAACTGCAAAAACAGGAAGTTAAAAAAAAACACGATTTTCTACATAGGATCGCAATTTTCTGTAAGGAAAAGAATTTGAATTATTTTTTGCACATTTGGGTATTGAGGTAAGAAGTTGTAAGAGATTTCATAAAGTGGGTGAGTAAAGAAAATCAAATTTCAAAATATTAGTGAGAATTGAGCATCAAGTGAGTAAATTGAAAATTAGGTACAGAATCGCGATTTTCACTAGTGGGATAAAGGGAGTGACTTGTGATGAAAAGTTAGGAATTGTGAATTAAAACCATAAAATTGTTGAAGAATAAAAATTGAAGAAGTAAAAAGTAAAAATCTTGAGAAAATTGCACAAAATCGTGATTGTGTGAAGTCTATAAAACCCTGGAATCTCAGAAAAAAGCTCATTTGAGTGAGGGAGAGAGAGAGAGTGAACAGAATCGTGATTTCCTGCAACCACAAAACTCTTGGATATTTTTTGATCAAGCAAGCAAGGTAAGGAATTCCCAATAAATTTTTGCATTATTTCAAGTTCTCATATGATAATTAGAGCATAAAAAACTCAGAAAATAGTAAAATCACGGAATTGCGACTTTTAGAATTTTGAGTTTTATTGAGTAAAAATAATAATTTTGTTAAAACTCTTTTATTGCATGTTAAAATTTTAACTAGGCGATTCTTTAGGAGAAACAAAAACTTAAAAATTAAGAACTTCAAAAATTTTCAAAACTGCATAGAATCGCGATTTTGTAGTCAAACACAAAATCGCAATTCTTTGAAATAAAACAGAAAATCGCGATTCCCATGAGCACGAATTTCATAAGAAAATCGTGTTTCTAACGATTGTGAGCAATCACGATTCTCTCCACAGAATCGTGAAAAACATGATTCTCTCCACAGAATCGTGAGAAACACGATTCTCTCCACAGAATCGTGAGAAACACGATTCTGTTCACAGAATCGTGAGAAACACTATTCTCTCCACAGAATCGTGAGAAACACGATTCTCTCCACAGAATCGTGCAAAACACGATTCTCTCCACAGAATCGTGAAAAACACGATTCTCTCCGCAAAATCATGAAAAACACGATTCTCTCCACAGAATCATGAAAAACACAATTTTCTTCAAAAGATTGTGAGTAAGTTGAATGATTCTTAGATCTGGTAATAAATTGTACACACCTCCTCAACAAGATCTAGGAAGGAAGGAGGTAGAACCAGTGATAGGAGAATTACAAGAAAAAGATTTTGGGCAAGAAAATAATATGGAAAGTTTAAATGAAACCAATGAATCTTCTGAAATTGGTGATTACATAAATATTCTTAAATATATGTATACAAATAGGTTTGGAACCTATGTATATCAGGATGGGATGCATAAGTTTGTCATTAGATTGAGAAACTTAGAAGTTCCACTGAATATAACACCAGTAGCACAATTCAAGGATGGCAGATATGAAGATAGACAGGGATGTGTATACATCTTCTCACAGGACCCAGAAAATTCTAATGAATTAGGGCAATGTGCAGATAAGAGACCTTGGGAACAAAACCTAGGGCAACCAGACTTGCCAAGACAACATGAAACTCACAATAATAATGAACAACAACAAGGTAGGAGAATACATACTTCCCCAAACCCTTTTGAAAGAGAAGCAGGAGGACTTAATGATTTCCCATTTAGAAGGAGACATCAGTGGCAGAATCAGGGAAGAATGCTTAGGCCCTATTAGGTAGCCAAATGCATGAAGACTCAATATGAAGGATATTCTGATCCTCATGCTCATGCTGCAGAATTTAGACAATTAATTAGAGCAGAAGAAGTTGAGGATTATAAAGTGCAATTTGAAGCATTTGGTCTAACCCTAACTGGACCTGCATTATCTTGGTTCATTCCCTTGAGAAAGAAAATGTATCCGGATATTGAATCTTTCCTAGAAGCCTTCATAGGGGAATTTTCAAAAACTGGAATAAAACATAGCACAGCTACCTTGATACATAGCTTTAAACAAAAAAAAGATGAAAATGTCAGAGAGGCAGCTAGGAGATTCAAGCAATACATTGATAGATGTCCCAAAGAAGAAGTACCCTCCATGGCAAGACAAGTATCTCTATTCATAGAAGGATTGAGAAGTGCCCAATTAAGAACCTTGGTGTATTATAGAAGGTGCCCAGACCTAGGAGCATGTGTTAAGGAAGCAATAGACTTAGAGGATAACCGGGGACAAGATCTATTAGCAATTGATCAACCAAGAACAAATGAAGATAAAATCCCACCAGCAGAAGAATTAGCACAGGCAATTGCCAAAGCCTTAGAAGTTAGCACCAAGACAAATCTGATAAACACCGGAATAGCAACAAATAAGAAATGCTATAATTGTGGAGAAAATCATTTGGTACAGCAAATGTCCATATCAAAAACGACAACATTTGCAAGATAGGAAAACATCAAATACTTTACATTGGAAAGAAAATGGACAAATCATATCAGGGAAGAATGCTTCTACAATAAACAACCTATTAAGGAAAGAGAATATACAAATCAACATAATTCACAAAGAGAATCTGGATTTTTTGAGCAACCAAGACCTGTACTTGGGAAACAACCTCCAGTACCAACAAATGTGGTACCATTCAAATACACACCAATAGAAGAAGAAAGCTCAAGTTTAAGATCATCTTACAGAGAAGATTATCAGTGAAATGAAGGATATCAAGAAGAGTGGGAAGGATATTAGCTGAGAGAACCAGAACTGCAAGCCCTAGACCTGGGAAATGGGAGAATTGAAATGGATATAGCTACATTCATGTACATAACCAAAAATTACATGTCCAATCAGAAACCTCAGTTCAAAGGGAGTCAAAAAATAACTTGTTATAGATGTGGAGGGGAACATTTCATTAGATACTATCCACAATCTCCTACACTAAGGATAGAAGGAGCTTATTGCAAGGATTGTGTCAAGGAACACCTAATAAAGGATTGTCCAAGAAATCCTCAAAAACAACAGAACACATCTAATAACATACCACAAAAAACAGTCAACATAATGGAGCAAGAAGAATTGAGTGACCAAGATCAAGTAAATGTAAATGCTATAACAAGAGCACAAGCTAAACAACAAGAAACAACTAAGGAACAAAAGAAGAATTCATTTCCAAAGGAAAAGAAAAATAGACAAAAAGTGAGATGGGAGAAAAAAATGAGAAATGGAAAAAAATTGGAAGAAGAGATTATAGAACAGTCAAACAATAGTCAACCTCAGAATAAACCAACTCAGCAAGAGGAAAAAAAAAGAATTCAAGAGGGACCAAATCCTACAAATCATGTAATGGCTTACCCTATGCCAAATTTAGAGCATGAAAGAATGCAAAGATGCAAAAAAATCATACAAGAAACACAAAATAAAATGAAGGAACCTGACAATTGTCCAACAATAGTTGGGGAAGCAAATGCAACAGAAACAAGGAAAACTCTTGATCTGGAAGATAATGCACAAATAACCTTCCAAATCAATATAGACAAGCAATGTACAATTTTATACCACACCACAATGGAAGAATTAGTAAAACAAAATCCTCACCTGCAACACAATATGAAAAAGGGGGAAGCAATACCAGATAATTTTGATCCACAGCAACGAGAATTGGAGGAGTTGTTGTACATTCCTATTGATAAAATTGGAGGATATTGTGAAGGAGAAGAAGGAAACTCAACTCTGAGAATCCAATTCGGTAAAAATCATGCCAAAGCTATATTGGATAGTGGATCAGGTGTGGCCATCATGACTAAACAAACTTGGGAAAGATGGGGAAAAAATGAATTAATACCCACTAAAATGAGATTACAACTTGCAGATGGACACATAGAAAAACCCCTAGGAATATGGGAAAAGGTGATTGTGGAAATATGTGGAATAGAAATAGAGCATACTTTGCCATAGTTGAATTTCCACAATCCACTTCATATGAAATTATCCTAGGAAGACCATTTATGAGACAAATGCAAATTGTGCAAGATTGGGGTAATGATTGCCTATATCTTCAGAGCAAAGGAAGGATAACCAGAGTGAATCTAAGAAATGGTCAATATTGTGACATATCCCCTCAGGAATGGTTCAAAATACATCAAAATCAAGAATTAAGTGAAGAATCAAAGATTGAAGATCAGAATGAAATAGAATCATCAATATGGAAGTGCAATGTGATAAGAAACCTTACAAATAGGAAAAGAAGATTAAGAAAAGAAGATTGTGTAGAAGGGAGAAAATTACAGGATGAGAGCTATATACCACAAAAATTCAAAGATGAAGAATTTGAGCCTTATGGTTGGAACTAGATTTTGGCTACCATGGATCTAGCCAATGATGAGTATGTGGGAGTGAAATTCCAAAATGAAGAAGATATGATGTCTTTCACATAGGAATACAAATGATAAAGGTATCAAAAATAGAAGAGGACCAGGAAGAAGAAATGATATTGAAAAATGATAAAACACAATATTTTGGAAGAGGTAAAAGCCACAGATGCAATAAAAGATAAAATCTCAGGCAAATATAGAAAAAACAAACACAAGGAAATAGAAAAAGACCAAGAGGATGAAAAAAATGAGAAAATGACAAACAAGGATCAACAGTTTGATGTACCTGCAAATTTCAAGACTTATGAAGTACAAGACAGACTACTTCTAAAAATGAAACCAAAGAGAGAAAAGAAAAGAGGGGAGGCATATGACAATGAGGAACAAACTAAGAAGGTAGTGATCACTCAGGAAGAGGGGGAAGAAAGACATATTGTAATAGCTGATGACATGACAAATCAAGAGGAGGAAGCATTAAGAAATTTGGCCAGAAACTATAGGGATGTGTTTGCTTACAGCTACAAGGATTTGAAAGGAATTGAACCTAAAATCTATGAGCATAAGATTCCTATTACACCTGATGCAAAGCCTAGCAAACAAAGACATTACACATTCAATGACAAATACTCTGCCAAAATAAAGGAAGAAATTGACAAGTTGCTGGTTGCCAATTTCATCTATGAGATTGAGTATACAGAATGGATATCTCCCATAGTTGTAGTACTAAAAAGAATGGAAAACTCAGGGTATGCATTAACTTGAAAAAAGTGAATGCTGCAATTATAAGAGATAGCTACCCATTGCCCATAACAGATCATCTTTTAGAAAGAGTTGCAGGGAAGGAGGTCTATAGTTTTTTGGATGGTTTTTCAGGATACAATCAGGTACCCATAGCTTTGGAAGACCAACATAAAACTGCCTTTTCCACAGAATGGAGAATTTATGCTTTTAGGGTTATGCCCTTTGGGTTAACTAATGCCCCAGCAACTTTTCAAAGATTGATGTGTCATATCTTCAAAGAATTCATGAAGAATATAATGGAAATTTATGTGGATGATCTTTGTACTTTTTCATTAAAAAGACAGGATCATTTGGAAGATTTAGAAAATATATTCAGGAAATGTAGAACATACAGAGTATGTTTAAATCCAAAGAAGTGTGTGTTCTTTGTAAGACAAGGGAGAATGTTAGGTCACATAGTCTCCAAAAATGGAATTTCAACAGATGAAAGAAAAATTAAGGCCATAGTGGAACTTCCAAATCCAACAAATGTAAAGGAACTTCAAACTTTCATGGGACGTTGTGGGTATTATAGAAAATTTGTACACAAGTTTGCTGACATAGCAAAACCTTTGTATGCTTTAATAAATTTGAGTGGACCAAAGAGTGTGACCAAGCTTTTGAGACTCTAAAAACTTGTTTGGTAACAGCACCAATTCTAAAAACACCACAGTGGGATAAAATTTTCCATGTCCATGTGGATGCTTCAAATTATGCTTTGGGATGTGTGTTAGCACAACCAATAAAAGGGAGCAAATTAGACTTCCCAGTTGCTTATGCTAGTAGGCAACTGAATTCAGCAGAGAAAAATTACACAACCACTGAGAGGGAGAGTTTGGGAATGATATTTGCTGTGAAAAAATATAGACATTACCTTTTGGCCAACAAGTTTAAATTTTTTGTGGATCACCAAGCTTTACTCTACTTAGTAAACAAACCTTGTCACGCTGGAAGGATAGTCAAGTGGTTTCTTCTACTGATGGAGTTTGAGTTTGAGGTAGTGGTCAGACAAGGAAAGACTCATTTGAGAGCAGACCATTTGTCCAGAATCCAGGCCAAAGAGTCAAGTTCACCTTTAGATGATGACTTGCTAGATACATATTTGTTCAAAGTAGAAAGTATTCCTGAATGGGTCATGACTTTAGTACCTTTACTAACTATGGGACCCTGCAGAACATTTGGAAACAACACACATAGGGTATTACAAAGTAAAAATTTTATGCTGATGGCTGGTCATTTGTATCATCTCAATCATATGGGCATACTGGAATATTGTATTCCAGAAGAAGAGCAACAAGAATATCTTAGAAGAGCTCACTATTGGAACCCTTGTACTCATGCTTCTATGATAGTCACCCTAAGTAATCTCAATAGGATGGGAGTACATTGGCCTAATAAGATTCAAGATGTAAAAAAGTATATTTCCAACTGCTGGAAATGCCAATCCTTGAGAGATTTAGAATTTATAACCTTATACTGGTTTTAGAAAAATCCAGATTGGAGTGCACACATAATTGAGAAGTTGAAAAGAAATAAGAAAGGAAAGACAGAAAGAGATAGTGCAGACTCAAAGAATCTACAAATGATTTCTGAAGAGTATCAACTAATAGGAGATCAATTGTACAAGAAAGGAATGGATGGGTATTTAAGAATCTGTGTTCCTGAAGATAAATATTTGGAAATATTAGAAATGGCACATTCTGGAGTGGCAGGAGGACATTTTTCAAGTTATAGGACTTCTAAACTCATATTATACTCTGGTTATTGGTGGCCAACTCTATTTCCTGATGCAAGAACATATGTGAAAAGATGTGACATTTGTCAGAGGGTGAGTCAACCAAATAAAAGAGACAATATGCCACTAGTGCCACTGATTTCAGCAAGAGCATTTAGTAAATGGGGGTTGGATTCCAATGGACCCATACATCCTCCAGTAAAACAGTCCCATGCTAAATACATACTAGTAGCCACAGATTACCAGACTAAATGGGTAGAGGCCAAGACTACAAAAAGGAATGATGCTCCGACCACTACCAGATTTCTCTATGAAAATGTCATTACCAGATTTGGATTACCAACTGAATTAGTAAGTGATAGGGGAACTCATTTTTTAAACCAAATCATAGAGAACATAACTGAGTATTTCATGATTAGTCATAGAAAGTCAGCCCCATATCACCCACAAGCTAATGGATTAGCAGAAAGTACTAATAAAGTACTTTGCACTGTATTGTCAAAATTGGTAAACACAAATAGGAATGATTGGAATTTACAACTTAATCATGTCTTATGGGCCTATAGAGTGGCATACAAAACTGCACTAGGAACCACACCATTTAACCTGGTATATGGACAAAATGCAGTTCTGCCTATAGAATTCCTTATTCCAACACTAAGGATAGGTAGTCAATACAAGTGGACTGGACATGAGTTATCTGATAGAGTGGTGGAACTGGAAAAACTAAGAGCCTCTAGACTTCAAGCAATCATGAGCATATATGCAGACAAGAAAAGGCAAAAATCTTATTATGATGTTCATATTAAAGAGAAGGACTTACAAGAAGGAGATCTAGCTTGGCATACACAGTAAAAGAACATCAGAAGAAATTTCAGAAAAAAGGACATGGTCCTTATATTATCCATCAAATAAGTAACAGTGGAGCTATCCAACTAGCTAATATAGATGGAGAAATCATGCCAAATTTCATAAGTGGATGTAGAGTAAAAAGGTATGATCTTCCATTAACTGTTTCTGAATGGAGAAGAATAAAAGTAGGAAAAAAGAAGAGGAAAACATTAGAAAGGAGGCTCAACAGGAGGCAAAGGAAAGGATAAGAAAAACCAAAGATCTTAGAGAAGTCCTTTTGTGTGAAACAGCTCTAAGAGAAAGAGAACATTTGCATGTTATAACAATGAATTTTCAGGATGAAATAATCAAAGTTTTGATAGATTCAGGTGCACAAGTAAATTTGATCAGTTCAGCTTTGTTGGATAAGTTTAACCTAAAAAGGACTGAAAGCAAAACATTTATCAAAACCTTAGAAGGACGGATAATACAAAGCATGTCTTCACCTTCTATTGAAATTAAGTTCAATGAAGAATATATGAGAATAGATTGTGAAGAATGGCCAGATCACATGATGACTGAAAAATTGATTTTGGGACAACCATGGCTAAAGCAAGGTAAATCGATTTTGGATTTCGAAAAAATGAAGCTTAAGTTGACAGTAAATGACAAAAGGTTTTTAATGCTTTTGTGGAATAATGTAGAACAGGAAGATCAACAGGATATTCATGAGTCAGACCTGGAAGGATTTACTTTTTCATTAGAAGATACAAAGGCATTATCAATACAACCACTTTATGATCAAGCTTCATTCAATCAAAAACAAGAGGAAATTGAAGGAAAAAAAGATGGTGAAGAGACATAAGAAAAGTGGCAACTATGGAATAGTCAGAAGCATCAAGGCATCAGAACAAGAAGAATGTGGAAACAAAGTACACACAAGCACTGCTCATCAAAACAAGTTCCCAGAACTAAATGGATATGGAAGCCAAAAAATTCGAAGAACAGCCTATCAAAAGAAGATGGGTTTATTCCTAGAACAGGATCAACAAGGATCAAATATTATTGGGTAAAAAAATCAGATTTGATTCAATGGAAAAAGAACATGATTATCTGATATACATTTAGGATTTTTTATAAATAAATCAGAGTGTTACACAGAAGAAATTATGCCATCTTGGAAATTATTTCAATTTGTTCTACCTTATCCTTTTTCTAAGCAGAGAAATAGGAGGGGAAGAAAGGAAGTGGAGGAAATTATAAAAAAAAAAAGAGAAAAAAAAGAAGAAGAAAAAATAAGAAAAAATAGTATTATTATAAAAAAAAGAGAGAGAAAAATTATCCATTTTTCTTTTATAATTCTTTTTAATTATATAAGTTATACATCACAAGCAAGATATAGATGGTATTGTAGCATGTGTCTTTTTTTTTATTATTTATTCAAAATTTTTCAAACTTCTTATTTTTTTCAAATATTTCCTTTCTTTATAAAAGCTGACAGAAGAAAAGAGAGCACTAGACATCTTGCTACACATGTAATGATCACTTCAATTGAGTTTTAATTTGTGATACAAATAGGAAAGTCAGGAATTCTCTAAGTCTTGTTTTCATTCTTTATCATTACATCTCAAGGTTAATGTGACTTTATTTATGTTTCTTGAGACTCATGTGGGTTGAGTTTTTCTTTTGTATGATGCTATATTTTCTCTAGAATGGTGAATCCAAAGGAACTACCAATCCATGATTTCAAAGCAGAATCAGTCACTCTGTCTAGAGGACATTAGTTCTTGGACAGTGAAGCTGCAATAGAAGAAGTGGAGCTAGAGTCTGATGAAGAGCGAGAAATTCCAGAAAAAGAAAAGGTAGCCAAAGAACTCAAGGAAACTTTGGGTATCATTGGACAGCACATATTTACTGTAGGAGTTGGAGGTTACAAGTACACCATGTTGTGCCAGGAAGTTTACAAATTCCAAAGAATTGCAGTCAATTACAAAAGATGGAAAGCAGTAGGAATACACAGTTGTTGGATGAACCCTTATTCATCATAGACTTTGAAAGAGTGGCACAGGTGATGAATAGTTTGCTGGAAGTTGGGAAGGGCAATGAGGCATATTTCAGGTGTACTGTCAAGAACAAAGAAAACCAGGAAGTGAACATTACTATAAAAGCAGAGCATATCAGGGCAGCCCTTCAGTTTTATACCATGGGAACCAAGTTGGACAATAGCTTTGTCAAGAAAAATAAAGCTACATATGCAGATATACCAAATTTCCTGATTTTAAAGGAAAAGAGAATGAGGAGTATGCTATCAGAATGTTCTTGCAATACTTCTGTTTTCCGAAACTACCAAGATACACCATGCCACACAAACCAGTAACATTGATCATATTCAATAATAAGGACGGAACCAAGCCTTTTGGAGTGATGGATGTAACTCCATACATACATGAGCAATTGAAGGAAGCAGCCAAACATTGGGAGCAAAAGAAATACATGAATGGAGCTCAATTCTTAACAAAAATTATATATCATGTTCTAGGGATGGAGGATCAATTACAATTGGCTCTAGAAGCCCAATATTTCAGAAGTTTGATGAAAGGAATCAAAAGTCCTTCTAGGATTATGTCTATAAGAGAAGTAGAAGCCCAACAAGCATGAGGGGAGCAGAAAGGAAAAGAAAGCGAGTCTTGGAAGAAGTCATTCCAGTAAAGAAAAGAAGATTGGATCCAAGAAAAGTGGAATTGGAACAGGAAGAGGCAACTAAGGAAGAGCATGAAGCTGCTCAGAAGCAAGTACAGTCTTCAAATGACCCTCATCCACCTCAGACAAGCAAAGAGCAATTGTATACTTATTTGACTCAAGGAAACAATAAAAGGGCAGCATATGAAGCCCAATATCAAAAGATGTTGGAAGACTACTCTTGTAAAGCAACTGATTGGATCCAAGAAGAAGTAGAACACTATGAAGAGCTGCATGATCAGATGATGGTAGCAGAAACTGAGGAAGTTTTTGTCAAAAAAGAAGTGGAACTGTTAGCTTATTTCAAAGAGCTACAAGGACCTCCTGAAACTAGAACTACAGTTGTAGTAAAGAAGAAGGTTCAGAAGAAACCTGAACAGAAAAGGAAGTTGACCAAGAAAAATAAAGGAAAAGCATTAGTAGAACCTGTACAAAGGATGGAGACAGAAAAAGTGTCAGTAGAAGAAAGAAAGTAGGAGGACCAAAAATTCTAGGAGGGGAAGAATGTTAGAAGAAGCATTTTTTGAAGGAAAATTATTTGTAAAATGTCAAAAAATTGTAGAAATATTTATGCAAATGATGTAAAAATGAGGAAGAGTCTTCCTCATGTAAATTAGAATCATATGTATTTTTTCTAGAATTTTTGGAAGCTCTTTGATAGCATACTTTTAGACTAAAAGGGAAAAGGACTAAAAAACAAGTGTGAAAAGGGACACTTGAAAATGTATAAAAGATAATTTCCTCTATTTTGAGAGGGTTGGTTGTATTATTTGTGCTATCCAAGTAATTTGAAGAGCTCTCCTTGCAGAAATCGTGTTTCTTCCTTTCAAGTACTTTCTTTAGATTTGTTGAGTCTATTCTATGTGTGATCCATGGAATTTGCAAGCTTCTATTGTGTATTTCTGATTAATTTGTATGAAGAGAGGTGATTCTTGATGTATGGAGTGAGAAAGTGCTGAAGAATAGAGCTGGAGATGGAAGTTGTCAATTTTCACAGAATCGTGATTGTCTCGTCTGAAGGTTACTGGTATCATTTTTGAGATTTGACTTCATAATTGTGTTCTGCTGAGAAAATAACACACTTTAGGCACCAAGATCATTGGAAATGATGTAGTATTGCTCAAGATAATCAAAACCCTAGGAAATTCTCTTCATCTTCATTATTTCTCAGAAATCCAGTCATATTTCTCTTATTTTTTGGCTTCCATCATCTAGAAGGGGTTGTGGTCTTAGTATACTTCCCGGATTGACAAAATGTAAGATGTATTGTTGATTCTTTATGCTAAAATGATTGGAGAGGACTGTTGATATATTTAGGTAGTGATGTGTGTGAACACTCTAGGACCGCCGGGGCACTTTTTTCCCTCCTTAGGAGGTTTTTTTCCCCCGGCTTGTATATACGCCTATTGCCCTAATGGGCTACTTATCTTTGTACATTCTCTAGTAATACAATCAGTCTTGTGTGTTGTGCTCCAAGCTTCTTCTTCTTCCTTGTGCTGTTCGCGTGCTTCCGCAGACGTCTAACTCCAACAATTGGTATCAGAGCAGGTCGTTGCTTCTTCTAGGGCGCCGTCGACACTCCTCCGTTTGCAGTCTCAGATTCGCATGAAATTTGGTGAGCATACTCAGGGTGTTTCCTAGATCAAAACAGCTTCGCTTTGTGGTGCCGAAATCGCGATCTGAGCTCATTTCGGCCTCCGAACGCACTATCGCAGCGCTTGTGCAGGCTATTTCGTCCTTTTGTGCCAAAGGTATATACCAGTTTCTGTTCGCCAGTTTAAGCGTCTCGAAGTCTGCTACAGGTCTAGCAGAACTCGTCTGGGCAGTTCCGTTCAACTTTTTGAGATACAGTCAATTTTCTACATCAAGGTATTTTAGTCACCAGCCATGGCTGAAAGCAGTGATGTATTCCGTATGTTGGCTGTTGAGGATAAGTTGGATGGTACCAACTACCCATTATGGGCTTATATGATGCGACATGTACTGGTTGCAAAAGGATTGTGGAACATTGTGCAGGGTGTTGAAAGACGTCCTGTTACACCTGTAACGACAGGTACTGCAAATACAGGTGTTGGAGCTGATGAAGATGGTGTCGAAGATGATATTCCGCAGATTCCTGTTCGTGCTGCTGTTTCTGTTGCACCTACTGCAGAGCAGATTCGTTGGGATGGCAGAGATGCCCAGGCACATGCATTGATAGCTTTGTCTGTCAAACGTGCCATTATCCCTCACATTCGCTCTTGCAGAACAGCAAAGGATGCTTGGGATACACTTACCACTTTGTACCAGGCTAGGAATGAGGCTCGTGTTGCTTACCTCCGAAAACAGTTGGAGAGTGAGCACATGAATGAAGGTGATTCTATGGACAGTTTTCTTACAAAGATCAAAGACCTGAAGGAACAATTGATTTCTGCTGATGAGGTTATACCAGATAGCTCACTTGTGCAGACCGTTCTGAATGGCCTTCCTGATTCATATCAGAGTTTTGCCTCTACTCTTCGATTGATGATGAAAGGCAATCCGAATGCCTTGTCATTTGAGGAATTAGTCTCTGTTCTGTTGCAGGAAGATCAGTCCAGGCAGAACAGGTCCATTATGCGTATTGCAGATCAAGCTTTCCTGGCTAGTCAGAAGGGCAAAGGAAAATGGAGCTCTTCTACTAGTAAGCAGAAATCTGCAAATGCTGCACAATCGAAGAACCAGGATAAAGATGAGAAGAAATCAGAAAAGCAGAAATTGTTCTGCAAGTACTGTAAAGGAAATGATCATATTATAAAGAACTGTCCAAAACTGGCTGCTAAAGAGGCAAAGAAGAAAGAGGCTGGAATGGTTGTTGCAGAGGCCTCTACACCAAAAACAGAGTCTGCAAATCTTGTGCAGGAAGAAGAATGGGCGTTTACTACTGTCTGCAGTTTTGACCCATCTTCTCATGATCAGTGCATGTCTGCAGTAGACTCAGATGTTTGGTACTTTGACAGTGGGGCGACCAAACATATTACCTCGCAGCGCAGTTTCTTCTCTTCACTCGAGCCTGCCCCTACAGGGAATACTGTCACATGCGCCAATAACTCCTCTTATCCTGTTATGGGAGTTGGTAAGATCATTTTGACTACTGCTGATGGTAGTTCTTTCACTTTGTCAGATGCTTTATTTGTGCCAGGGATCAAAAAGAACCTGTTATCAGTTTCTGCATTAGCCAAGATTGGCTTGGTTGTGAAATTCGTTGATGACAGGTGTACAGTCCATGATCTCTCAAATGGCGATGTGATTATTGCTTCTGGCATTTTATGTCGTGGGCTGTATAAGCTCATAGACTATGAAAGATCTGTGAATGATTCGGCATGTGCAGTTCATGATTCTCAGGCTATGTCAGATGCAAAGCTTTGGCATGCACGCTTTGGTCATCTGAATTTTGCTAGTTTGTTACGCCTGCAGAAATCTGAAATGGTGTCTTCTTTGCCCAAACTTGAGGCACCTGGAAAACATGTTTGTGAAGGCTGTATTTTGGGCAAAATGCAGCGTTCTTCCTTTCCAAAAGATGGTTCAGTTCGGGCTATGCAGAAATTGCAGCTTGTACATAGTGATGTCTGTGGTCCTATGCAGACACCCTCTTTTGGAAATTACCTTTACTTCGTGACTTTCATTGATGATTTTTCCAGGCATGCATGGGTATACCCACTCAAAGCAAAGTCCGAAGTGTTCATGTGCTTCAAACAGTTTTTGGTTTTGGCTGAAAATCTGTCAGCATGTAAAATGGGCACCCTCCGTTCTGATCGAGGGGGGGAATATATGTCTTCAGATTTTAATGCATTTCTGGCTGAACGTGGGATAAAACACCAGTGTACAGTGCCGTATACACCTCAACAGAATGGAGTTGCTGAACGAAAGAACAGGTCACTCATGGAGATGGCGAGGTGCATGGTCAAAAGTCAGGCTTTACCACATAGTTTCTGGCTTGAGGCTGTCATGTGTGCAGCATATGTACTGAACAGGTGTCCCACCAAAGCGTTGCAGTCTATCACTCCATATGAGGCTTGGCATGACCGCAAGCCATCTGTTGCTCATCTGCGTGTTTTTGGTTGTTTGGCATATGCATTAGTGCCTGAACAACATCGCAGAAAATTGGATGATAAGGCAGTAAAATGTATTTTTGTTGGGTACAGTTCTGAAAGTAAAGGCTATCGTCTGTATCATCCACAGACTAAACGCATTCTGGTTAGCCGTGATGTTGTCTTTGTGGAAGATGCTATTCAGCCATTGCTTTCATGTACTAAGGAGACATCTGTTAGCTCCAAAGACATGTATGATACTTTGATGCCTCTTTTTACAGGTGGACAGGCTAGTGCTGGTCCTAATGAGGCAACTTCTCAGCCTTTGCAGGTTTCATATGATGATGCAGATCATTCCATTTCTGATGCAGATTTACATGATGCACTTGTTGATGAGAGAGCTGATATTGAACAGGCAAAAACTATGCCAAAATGGCTGGTGCAGACTTTGCGTGACAGCAAATTAGATGCACCTTTGTCATATCGTACTCGTTCAGGCTCTCATAGTACCTCCTTTGCATCAGATTGCTATGCTATGGCTGCATCTAGTCTCTGTGATGAGAATGAGCCTGTTTCTTTTGATGAAGCACAAAATTCAGAAAATTGGATGGTTGCTATGCAATCTGAATATGATGCTATAATGAAGAATGGTACATGGTCTTTATGTGACTTGCCTCCTGGCAAGAAGGCCATTGGCACTAAGTGGGTATACAAGCTGAAGCGTAAACCTGATGGTACAGTTGACAGGTATAAGGCTAGGCTTGTTGCAAAGGGTTATGCGCAGGAAAGAGGCATTGATTTTGATGAGACCTTTGCACCTACATGCCGTATGACTACTGTTCGGAGCATTTGTGCACTTGCAGCCCATCATGGTTGGAATGTACATCAGTTGGACATTAAAACAGCATTTCTGAATGGTGACTTGCATGAAGAAGTGTATGTTTTTCAGCCCCGTGGCTTTGTGCAGAAAGGGCATGAAAACCAGGTGTGCAGGTTAAAGAAGGCGTTATATGGTTTAAAGCAAGCACCACGTGCTTGGTATGAGAAGATACATGCCTATCTGATTGCACATGGTTTTGAGAACAGTCCAACTGAAAGCACCTTATATGTTAAGCGTGCTAATGATGTGCTTCTGATCATTGTTGTCTATGTAGACGACATGCTGCTCACTGGTCCTCTTGAGAAGCATATTGCTGATTTCAAGGCTGATTTGCATGCCTCATTTGAGATGTCTGATTTGGGGCATTTGCATCACTATTTGGGCATTCAATTTATGCAAGTTGATGGTGGAATGGCTTTGTGTCAAACGAAATATATTGACACATTATTGCAACGTTTTGGCCTTGAAGACTGTAAGCCTATTGCCACTCCTATGGAGACAGGTTTACGATTGAGTCTTCATGATGCTGGAGATGCATTTGATGCTGTTCTCTATCAGCAGGCTGTTGGATGCTTGATTTACTTATGCATTACTCGGCCAGATATTCAGTTTGCTGTCTCACAGATGAGCAGGTTTATGCATTGCCCAGGAGTCACGCATTGGAAAGCGGTTAAGCGCATCTTTCGCTACTTGAGTGGTACTCGGCTACTTGGGTTGTTTTATCCCAAGGGGGGATCACCACCGCCAGATTTGCATGCTTTTTCTGACTCAGATTGGGCTGGTTGCTATGACACTCGTGTGTCCACCAGTGGTTTTTGCTTCATGCTTGGTAGCTCATGTATATCTTGGTTGAGCAAGAAGCAGCCTACTGTGGCCACTTCCAGTTGTGAGGCTGAGTATAGGGCAGCTTTCACAGCGACTGTTGAGTGTGTGTGGCTCAGACGCCTTATGGCTGATTTGGGTGTTGGCCAGTCTTCTGCCACCACCATCTTCACTGACAGTCAGAGCGCATTGGCAGTTGCGAGGAACCCTGTGTTCCATGCTCGCACTAAGCACATTGAGGTGCATTATCACTATGTCAGGGAGAGGTTCTCTGCTGGGGAGATCAGCTTGGCATATGTGCCCACGCAGGAGAACATTGCAGACCTTTTCACGAAGGCTCTGCCTAGGGAGAAGTTTGAAGCTTTCCGCAAAGCTTTGGGCTTACTTCCTTTTGTGGAGTGATTTCCACATAGCTCGGCACTTCCTTATACATGAGTGCCAGCTCCTTGTTCACCGCATCACTCCCAGGGGGGATTTGTTGATATATTTAGGTAGTGATGTGTGTGAACACTCTAGGACCGCCGGGGCACTTTTTTCCCTCCTTAGGAGGTTTTTTTCCCCCGGCTTGTATATACGCCTATTGCCCTAATGGGCTACTTATCTTTGTACATTCTCTAGTAATACAATCAATCTTGTGTGTTGTGCTCCAAGCTTCTTCTTCTTCCTTGTGCTGTTCGCGTGCTTCCGCAGACGTCTAACTCCAACAAGGACAACTCCAAAGGGTAACAATAAACAAGCCACAATCTGTGATAGCTACCCATTACCTATCACTGATCACCTTTTGGAAAGAGTTGCAGGAAAGGAAGTCTATAGCTTCTTGGATGGATTCTCTGGATACAACCAAGTAGATATTGCTACGGAGGACCAACATAAGACCGCATTCGTGATTGAATGGGGAGTCTATGCTTTCAGGGTGATGTCGTTTGGACTCACTAATGCCCCTGCTACCTTCCAACGGTTGATGTGTCACATTTTCAAAGAATTCCTAAGGAGAGTATGGAAGTATACGTAGACGACTTATGTACATATTCAGATCGGAGATAGGAACATATCCCGGAATCGCGAAGAATATTTGAGAAATGTCGGCAATATGGAATCTACCTGAATCTTGAGAAGTGCGTTTTTATGGTAAGACAAGGAAAAATCCTAGGTGACATCGTATCTAAAAGCGGAGTATCTACTGATGAAGACAAGATCAACGTAATTCTAGAACTTCCAAGACCAATAAATGCAAAAGAAGTACAAGCATTTATGGGTCATTGTGGATACTATCGCCGATTTATCCACATGTACGCTATAATTTCCAAGCCATTGTATGGATTGTTGACTCAATTCACATGGACGGACGAATGCGAGGAAGCATTTAATGAGCTAAAAATGCGACTTAGCACAGCACCTATTTTGCAAACACCCAATTGGAACAAGCCCTTTCATATTCACGTGGATGCTTCCAATCACGCAATAGGATGCATTTTAGCTCAACCGACAGATGAAGGAAAATTGGACCATCCTATTGCCTATGCAAGAAGACAACTGAATCAAGCCGAAAGAAACTATACAACTACGGAGCGAGAAGTTTTAGGGATGGTGTACATGGTTAAGAAATTCAGACACTACCTCTTATCCAACAAATTCAAGTTCTTCATAGATCACCAAGCCTTATTGTACTTAGTCAATAAGCCTTGTAACACAGAAAGGCTCGTGAGATGGTTCCTGTTATTAATGGAGTTTGATTTTGAAGTAATTGTAAAGAAAGGAAATACTCATGTGAGGGCGAATCATCTCTCTAGATTAACACACGGAGAACCACCGAGCGGAGTATCCGACGATTTGTCAGACACTTACTTGTTCAATTTGGAAGTATGTCCTAAGTGGGCAAAAAAGCTAGTTCCAATACTCACTCATGGACCACAACACTCAATTAACAGGGAAAGTAGGAAGGAAATTCTACAATCACGCAACTTACACATTGTAGCAGGAAGTGTGTATCATAAAGAATCCAACGGTGTATTGTCTAGATGCGTAGAGGAAGACGAACAAAAGAACTTGATTGAACAAGCGCACGTAAACAAATGGAGAATGCACAAGGGAACTCATGGAACTCTATAAGAATTGAAACGATTGGGAGTCTATTGGCCTGCTATGCCTACGGATGTTCATGAGTATGTCAGTAGTTGCACAGAATGTCAAGAAGCCACTCCAAATGATCATACATCTTTACCTTTCTCTACAACAACACTCAACTGGAGTAAGACATTAGTGAAATTCCTAAAGACAAGAGAGCATGAGGACGGAATCAGTTTAGTGAGGAAACGATCCCTAGAAGGAATGAGTAAGGACTATGTTATCATGGGAAGACAATTATTCAAGAGAGGAAAGGATAATCAACTATGACTATGTATACATGAAGGAGAGTACTTATCCATATTAGAAATGGCACATGCTGGCATAGCAGGAGGACATTTCTCAGTCGAAAGAACTATAAAAATGATCCTCTTTGTAGGTTTGTGGTGGCCAACTCTACATATGGATGCGGACACCTACGTACAAAGTTGTGAGACATGCCAAAGAGCTAAATATCCTATCAGACAAGATAACATGCCATTGACACGCTGAATACATAATAGTAGCAACTGATTACCTGACTAAATGGATAGAGGCAAAGGCAACTAAAAAAAATGATGCTCAAACCACAACTAAGTTTCTTTTTTAGCATATATTTACTCGCTTTGGACTACCTATAGAGATAGTGAGTGATCGAGGAACGCATTTCATTAATGAAGTAATAGAGTCCTTGATGAATGAGTTCTTAGTGATTCATAAAAAATCAGCTCCTTATCATCCTCAAGCCAATGGTCAAGCAAAAAGTTCCAATAAGGTGTTGTGCACTGTATTGACAAAGATAGTCAAGAGTGGAAGGTCAGATTGGGACAAACAATTGCATCATGCAATTTGGGCCTTCTGTGTGGCTTACAAGACAGCCATTGTAACTACACCATTTAACCTACTGTATGGACAAAATGCAATCTTGCCAATCAATTTTTAAGTGCCTACTTTGAGAGTAGCCCAATAGCATGAATGGACAGGGCATGAATTGTCCAAGCAACTAGAACAAATTGAGAAGCTACATGAGACTAGAATACAAGTTGTTGTTGGAATTTATGCGGCTAAGAGAAGACAGAAAGCATATTATGATGCGCACATCAAAGATAAATGAATAAAAGAAGGAGATTTAGTTCTAGTGTATACATTGAAGCAACACGCCAAGAAGCTACAAAAATGCGGATATGGACCTCTAATAATCAATAGGATTTCAACAAGTGGAGCGGCTAACTTAGCCACTTTGGATGGAGATGTTCTTCCTAATTACATAAGTGGTTGTTGAGTAAAACGTTACATGGAGCCATTGATGGATCAAATTTTAGCACGACTTGTAGGGGCACAAAATAGGAAAAAAGAAGAAGAGAGAATTAGAGAAGAGGCAAGACAAGAAGCCCTAGAGCGTATCAAGAAACGAAAAGAGTGGATAAGGCAAAGGGACGAACGATATTCACAAGGAGAAGAGCCTATTCCCATGGCCAACTATCAAGTTCACCAGGCCAACACGAGCAACCTCTGCATATTCCAACCATATTTAAACCTAGGGGTTGCAACTACAGAATACCAACTAATAGATGCATTGACAGACTTGGGGGTAGCACTCAGTTGCATACGAAGGATGGTCAACGCATCTTCAAATGACTATAACACCGACGAAAGCACACATGATAGGCGTTCGGGGCCAAGTCATAGAATGCATTGGAGAGCCATGATATCCCTCCACTTAGGAAATTCCACTAAGGAGCAACGAGTTTTGGTGTGTAAAGACGAGGATCTAATAGAGCACCTGATCCTAGGGCAAGATTGCATTATTGAAAATGAAGTGAGCATTCATCTAGCTCAAGGGTACATCTCAGCTAAAATAGGGCATAAGGAAATATTTAGCTTGTTAGAAGAAAGACCTTCTCACATGCATGAAGCCATCAAGCGTGAGAAAGAAACCCTAGAAGAGGAATTAGCAAACGAATCAATCAAAAGTGTACCAGAGGAGTGTCCTAAGAAAGAAGTGACTACCAATACCAATGCATCAGTTGTTGAGGTGGATTCATCCCACATGAATGGTGAATCCAAGAGAAACGGTGAAGACAATGCTCCTAAAGTCACCTACTACAAGGGAAGATCATCCATGTGGAAGTCCACTATCCGATTATCACAACCAAGAAGTGCTAATCTACACTGGGTTTGCAAGGATCGAATAAGGGAAACAGAAAAGTCTACACCAATACAGATCATTCATCCTATGAAGGCAAGGGAAGACAACAAATTCTCTTCATTACAAGCAAAACCAAAAAGGTTTCTGAGAGTATGGCTTACAAAGTCATTAGTAGAAGCCCAGAAAACACGACAACACATATGGATACCGAATAAGATCAAACAGATTTCAAGTCAAGAGATAGACAATCAAGAAGAAATATTACACCGTCAAAGCAGGACCATGAAGCCAAACAAGACTCACCAAAGGTACCAGAGGAATATGATATCAACCAATTAGACTACAAAACAGAAAGAGGAAAAACCTAAAGCATGACAAAACCAAGAGAAGATGAAGCCTCACACATGAACTACAAAATGGATATGGAGACCCAAGAGGTAGCAGGGACCAGAACAACAGATTCAACATGATTCCGATTGCACACATGAAGAATTGAATGCACTTAAAGTATGCATGACAGGGCCACACTATGCGGACATGCATTCGGCAGAGAATATGTTCAACAAAACTAGTAGTGCACATTTCCCACTTGAGAATAGGTCATAGATTCTACTTCCATAGGAATGGACCTACTATGTAAATAAATAAAGGCTTCGGCTACACTAATTTTTGTTTTCTTCATGAATGTAAATGGAAAGAGGTGTGGTAAAAGATCTTACTTAAGTAAGGGGAAAACGGAGTGATGCAATGAACATGTCACTACAACACACATCACTAATGACATGCCTTCTATAAAAAGCTTATGCCCTTCTTATTACAAGTGCAGATGGCTTCTGAGGACTCTGACGCGACCATTCAAGAGGAGATGCTGGAATTTCCCGTACAGAGCATGACAAAGGCAAAAGGTCACTTCTTTTGAGAGGATCAACCTACTGGGGATTATCTGTTCTTGGTGACTATTAAAATTGTGGACACGGACCATCAATTTCCAGTGATGTCCCAAGATTTCAAAGTAGTGCATGAACTCCCATCCCCTATAGACATTATGAAGAAATCCGGTATTCAGAAATATTTTGAACTCCCGATCTACAAACCGGATTTCCAGGGTTGCACACAAGTCATGAATACCTTACAACCAGCTTTGCATGATCCATTAGTACCTGAAGCAAGAGTCCTAGATGCGGCAGGCGAGTGGGTCATCATACAATTCACTCACGACCTAATTAAAGAAGCTTTTGGGTGGGAAAAAGACGAAAAAACCATATTGAACGAGGAAAGTTGGGGAGCTAAGACCCGAACGTTTATGGATATCAATCGTATTGATATAGAAAAGGAAGTCCGACTCATTCACCAACATTTTTGCTTTCCAAACATGCACAGATATACTGCTCCACAAAAGATCATAGTGCAAATGCTATCCCATGCCATCAAACAAATAGAGAATCAAGTAAACATGACTCCATACATTCAAGAACAAATCTTTGAAGTGAAGAAACAGTGGAATCATAAGAAGTTCTTGAACAGAAGCATTGCCTTAAAAATACTGATCTATCATGCTTTAGGCATTCGGGAACCTTTGAAGGAGATGTCGTCATCTGAAGAAATGGCTAAGTACGCAAAGATTGTCATGGTTCCAAGGAAGAAAAGAGGAGTCAAGATAATAGAAGAAGTTGAAACAAGCTCCAAACCAAGAATAAGAGGTACCAAAAGATTATGGGAGATGATGTAGGCAGAAGCAGAAGCTCCAGCTACAAAGAGAACACATGTACTTCCAAGAACCACGCTTGAAGAGAATACACCCATTATGAAAGAGGAATTAACAAAAGCAATGGAAGCCACTCACCAGTACTTGGAAGGTTAGGTAAACTCACCGATGCAGGGACATCATTATCAACAGACGGTCGGAGACAATGAACAATGCAAACGCCTGACCAAGGTTCATAGATATAGAGAATTGGGATTGATGAATTCTAGCTCATCATCAGACACATTAGAAGAACAAGAAACATCTCTGTTGAATGTGGTATTAGAAGTGATTCAAGGGATGATGATCAATGGGAGGAATTAAATCAAGTAAATGCTGAATTTGACATGGATGGCACCAAGGTCGATCAGACGCCTAATAACACTATCAAGGACATGATAAGGTAGGAAGCATCTCAAGAAGGAGTTCATATAATCAAATTGAATGAAGCATCTAACATTCAAATCAAAGAGGATCTTCTAGCGAGAGAGGTCCTGGTAAAGAATCCCAAGGAAGAAAAAGTGGAAGACACAGTGAAAGAATCCGAACCCTTCACACCAATAAGGGTAGTGGCAGAACCCTCTTTGTTAGATGTCACGTTTCAAGGGAGTGCTACCAAATCGACCAACAATGAAGAGGAAAGAAGAGACCAAGAAGTACAGCTCCAAATAAGGCAACCGCACAATGAGACGATGCATGTGGAACAAGGAAGAGATGTACAAATCGGGGAAGAACCAAGCATCCCCAAAACTTGGTTGAACGTGGATGTAGCTCAGCTCAAGCCAGTGATACAACAAATGATACAAACTACTATGGATACTCAAGAGCTAATGCTTGAAGCTAATGTAGACTATGACAAGGCAATGCGAGAGAAGAATCGATTCTAGGAAATAGGTGAGAATTTATCTGCCAAATTAATTCAAGCGCAAAGGATAATATTAGAGAAAGAGTCAAAAACCAATGAGGCCAAGAATAAATGTACCACACTAGAAACGGAAAACAAGAAATTGCAAGAACAACCGAGGGAACTAAAAGGAAAATATGAGGTTGGCAAAGCAGAAAAAATGTGAATGAATGCTAGAAGTAAACTCCTTGAATCTCAAGTCAAGGTATGCATGGATGAAGCTGACAATCTACGGACCAAGAACAAGGAGCTGATGATAGCCCTATTATGCAACCAACTAATAGAAGCTCCTGAAATGACAGAAAACAACACAAAAGCATTGGAGGATCGGATAGCACAATATGAAGATCAGTTGAAGAAAGAGCAAGCCATCATAGCGGATTGGGAAAAAAGATACATGGACGACACCAATGATCTTAGAAAGAAATGGAAGATGGCAGAAAATTAGTACTTTGTACAATGCAATGAAGATGCTAATCAACTCGCTGCCATAGGAGAGGAGCTCCTCAAGAACAAGGATACAATTAAGCGAGCCACCGAAGAAATCAAAGCAAAGGATGATCTAGTAAATAAATTGAAAGCTCAATTAGAACAGCAGGCGAACATGGGGACACCAGTAGTTCCACACTCCACAGTGGCTACTGACTAAGGTATGTCCTCTTTCTCCCCCCATGCATCATTCACCGATAAGGGAGGAAACAGAGACCAAAACTGAGAGACATACTCGGGCTATTGCAGAACTAAGCCGAAATGAGCGGGCACTACTGATGTCACAGCTTACTGAAGATTTTGAAGAACAAGTCATCCAAGTCATGAGAGAAGCAAAGATTGAAAGCAAGAATCTAAAACAGATTATGAAGCCTTTCAATGCACCTTACAGATTACTAAAAGAAGAAACACGCCAGTACATAAATACCACAAAAAATAAAGAGCCAGATAGCAACCTATGGTTTAACATGCACCCATTTACCTATACGCAAGAGGAATTTGATAAAGTCGATCCTATCTGGAGACGGAAATTTTTGGAAAAGAATCCTACCTTATGGGTACACTGGGAATCGGCACCGTAGGTGCTTCAAGTCAATCCATCCTTTTGCCCAGTACCCCAAAGATGCTCTTGGATGCAATTTTGGGAAGCACAGTGCCAAGGAAGCATAAATCATCAATGGCTAAACTATCCATTATTACCAAGTCTGCCACAAAATTACTTACCGACCGAAGAGTACATGATAAAAACAATCAAATTTTGGATTGCCAGATATGCCACAGTACCGGATTTAGCTATAAAAATGACTAAAAAAATTTTGAGTATGTTACTTACGGTAATAAAGGTATTTCAACATGCTCAGCATACATTTTTGAACTTCATCAGCATTAACCAAGGTTCAGATGCTCTTGTTTTCAATTTATCAACTATACCTAGTCGACTAACACTCATGGCCATATACTCAAGACTCATGTTTTTGCAAAGTCCATATATGTAGACATTTGAAGAGGCATTTTTTACCGGATTTTTTGAAATATATCCTGTAAAAAATGGACTCAAAAATCTTTGCAAAAATATCCTCTAACCTAAATGCAAGATTGGTGGCCTACGAATTAAGCTTCTTTGTAGATCATAGACAGGCACCAGATGACGGAGTGAAGTTAATCCAATGGAAGGAATTGATGATATATCAAGCGAATTTGCTTAACCATCGAGAGCAGAAAGTCATACAAACATACACACATCACCACAAAAAGCCTGTCAGGGATGATAGAGTTCAGGAGGAGGGACGTGTGGAAGGAGAATCAAGCAAAAAGAGAAGAAGAAGGAGATCAAAGAATAAAACACCTCAGTGAAGAACAAAGCTCATAAAGAAAAGAACAACCCTCTGCCCAAAGCCCCGCAGGGGCACACATCATGTGACAACACCAAAGAACCAGGACTTGAGGATTTGAAATAAAGAAAAATAACAACCAGGACATTTCATGGGAGGTTGCACATAGCTTCCTTATCCACCAAGTGCATGTAGTGGAAAGAAATGAATAGGCTAAGCAATGCATCAGACAACAACAACAAAGGACTAGGCCAGAAGAATGGAAACAAAAGAATTACAACCAAGTGTTGGTGCATTTTACCCAAGCCTACATGCTTGATATATTTGATATTATCCTCATTTGTAAGTCACATGAGTAGTCATGTGAACACCTCTTGTAAAAGAGTACATTTTATCTCTTGTAAATGGAAAAAGAAAAAAGGAAAAGGATGGCTTACCTCATCCATGATGTAAAAGCAAATTCGTTGTTCTAACTACCTAAAACCACAAAATTTAGAGCTGAGGGAATCTCTCCTAACTTTGGGGATCACTTTTAGGTGGAGCCATTCGAATTCGAATTCAAAACTCCCTCCAAGAATAGCTATAAAAGGAGCAAGAAGGAAGAGGCGATTAGCAAGCCTTGTACGTGACCACTTCATGTCATTTTGTAGAGATTGAAGAGCTTACTCCATAGCTCTATCATTCTACTCCCATTTTGCAAAGATTCATTGCAAATGTGGTTGTAATCATATGTGAATCTATACATTTATCATCATCTACTTCTCTGTTTTGTTCTCTGCTATACTCACTCAGAGCAGTACCTTCAGAAGGTCATATCTCGAGTTCTACTGATTTATTTTCAGTGTTTTAAAGTGCGTTGGATAGCTCCTACTGTCTACTTTCCGCATATAAATTTTGAAGGTCATTGAGTTAATACTCTCGGAGATATCTGCATTTTACTGCTTACTGGTCTATCTTTGCAGAGCCCCGAGAATTGTGGGGAGGTTCCAGAAATTGTTGAAACTTGTTCTCAGTGCTCAGTCCATCATTTGAAGTGTTTTAACTTGGATTGGGAAGCTTGCTACGTCTATTTGCTATGCCCAAAAGGAATTTTTCAAATTCTTACCAGGTTGAGAGCACTGTTCATTTTTTCCAGCAGGTGTATGTCCAAAAATAGCAAGTTTTGGGAGCTAGTCATTTCACAACTAGTCTATCTTGACTTAAACTTTTGGGATACATGTTCCAAAGTACTTGGCTGATATTTTGGTGGATTTAGGAAGCTCAAAGGGTCTACTAATCAACTCTGAAGTCTCAGTTGGCTGGTGTGAAGCTGGTTGTAGCGGCACCTACTCATCTTTGGATTGCATCCACCATCTCTCTTCACAGTGGTATCAGAGCATAGTCAAGCAACATGGGAGATGGATTTCCATCAACAATTGACAAATTGGATCGAAACAACTACCCGGCATGGTCTCTAAGGATGGAGGCTTACCTTCAAGGGAGGAATCTATATGGATTCATATCCGGAGATGAAGCAATGCCAACCATGAGGAACAAAGGGCAACCATCACATGAAGAAGTGGAAGGACTTTCGAATTGGTGTTCGAAGGATGCACTTGCAAGGTCCTATATACTAAACTCAATCTCTGATTTTCTTTTACCTCATGTCAAGGGATGCAAGACATCAAGAGAAACCTGGAGTGCACTTGCTTCTTTCTTCTCTTCCAACACTCGAGCAAGGAAGAACCAATTGTGGATGGAGTTCACAACAATGAAGAAAAGCCCGAAGCAAAATGTGACTGATTATGTCACAAAGATGAAGGAGATTTCCGACCAACTCGAAGAGGAGCAAATCATAAGACAAATCATGAATGGAATCAAAGCAGACGACAAGTGGGAGTCATTCACAACAGCCATGGATTTATACATGGATATGCATGTACCCGACCTCAACACACTCATGGGCCAACTCTTCACTCATGAAGCAAAGATTAGCAAAGGTGGTGAGTCCTCAAGAGGTAATCAAACTTCTGCCTTATATTCTGATAAAGCTAAGGTCAAGGACAAGTCAAAGAATAGGAAGAATGAAGATGAAGGTAGCTCTTTCCAAGCAAACTTTGCAGGTAGAGGAAGAGCTAGAGGAAGAGGCAGAGGTGGAAAGCAAGGCAGGGGGAGATTCCAATCATCTCAACCTTGCAACATATGTGGCTTATCTAACCATACTACTGAAGAATGTTTCAGGAACCCGAGGAACTCAAGAGGAAGAGGATTCAATAGAGGTGGCTATGGATCAAATAGAGTGTGTACTTGAGCCAAGATAACTCAAGGACTTGTGCCAATGAGACTATACCTCAATTGCCACACAAGTGCATATAGTGGGATCTTTAACACACATTTAAATGTCAATCCTAAGGAGCGACTTACCAAGTGTATGAGGACTTGTGCACAAGTGATGGATAATGAAGTGGTTTAGCTAGCATGCATGAGAAAAGACTACTACCTCTCACACTCTTTGAAGTACTGAAAGTGTTTGCCGCAAGCCTCTTACAGCAGTTTTGGTATTTTGAGGTTTTCTCCCAGCCCAGAACTCCGAATATAGGCAATAGGGTACTCGTTTCGAAGCTCTTGACGAGACGCATCCAACGGTGGTGGTTTCATTCAATTCCGACCATTCTGCTCCAAGTTATGGCAAAAACAGTGAATGACGGGAATCACTAATACCCGCGCCACAGCTTCTCCTAGCTTACGCACGCACTACAGCAGCTCAAAACCAAGGGGAAGGGGTAGACAACAGTCCTACACATGCATTTCAAGCATAACACAGACATACAAGAGCGAAATGAAGATCAAAATCAGCAAGAAAGAGGCAAACTCGAAAATTCTGAAGAGCTCCTTCTTCACAATGGCAAGAGTCCTTTACAAAGAGTCACAAAGTGACTTATATACATGAGCCCTAAGTTTGTTCCTTTCACACAAGTGACCGGCACTTTATTCACTAAGAGACTAATTTCCTACTATTGTACATGGGTAATCTCTACTCTTCCGTGGGGATGCATCTAGAGGACTCCTCTAGTGCATTTACAATGGAAATATATTACAAGAATGAATATAATACAAAAGTTTGATGTCCAAATCGAAAAAATTTTGGGGCCCGTCTTTTTCTCTGCTTCGTGCGCTCTTTAGCTCTGCAACACTTTCCCCCTCTTCGTCTCTGTCGTCCCTTGACAGACTTTGCTTCCCGCACGCATCCAGTGGTCAGTGTTGTCTGTAGTTAAACAGACATGCAGATTCGATGGCCTTCTTGATTCAAGCTCTGCTACTCGAGAGCCTGTTGCACTTGTTTTGCCTGTTGACTTGGGTTGCCACGCACGCCACCAGTGACTAGGAATGTGCTGTTCTTAGTCACCCTCTTAAACTTTTCAGCCTCTACCCCTTTATAACTTTTGGTCCTCTGATTTGTCCTGGTTGCACACATCTGACCCTGTTGTATTACTTTGAGGCTGTTTACTTCTTTCCACCGTGCATGACCTGGCTGTTTTCTCTTTTCGCCTGATGCGGGCCCCTGCGGGGCTCTGTGCAGAGATGGGTGTTGCGCCCCTGCGGGGCTTCTTGCAGAGATATATCTTCAGATATTGCTTTTTAGTGAAGCTGCTTCTTTCGTTGTCTTCTTCTTTTCTTCTTCTTACTTGATTCTCCCTCAACACTGCCCCCCTCCTGGACTCTGTCGTCCCCGACAGGCTTTTTGTGGCGACGAGTGTAGGTTTGAATGGCTTGTTGCTCTCTGTGATTTAGCAGATTAGCGTGACAAAGCATAAACTCCTTCCATTGTTGAGATTTTACTCCGTCCTCTGACACCTGTCTATGATCAGCAAAGAAACTTGTCTCGTAGGCCACCAGTCTTGCATTCAAATTTGAGGTCATTTTAATAAAAATCTCTGAATCGATTTCAAAGAATCCTGTAAAGAATGCTTCTTCAAAAGTCTGCATATATATCGATGGCAGAAACATGAGACGAGAAAAATATGCCATAATAGTTAACCGGCTGGGAATAGTAGATAAGTCAAAAATTAATGCCTCCGATCCTTGCGTGATGCCGATGAAATTCAAAAAGGTATACTGTGCATGTTGGAACACTTTAATTACCGTCAGGAACATGCTAAATATTTTATTTGTCATTTTGACTGCTAATCTGGAACGGTAGCATATCTTGCAAGCCAAAATTCCATCGTTTTGACCATGTATTCTTCTGTCGGTAGGTAGTTATGTGGTGGACTAGGTAACAGTGGATAATTTAACCACTGGTTATTAATGCTGCCTTGTCGCTGTCCTTCCCAAAATTGCATCCATGCTCTTCGACGTGGTAGTGGGCAAAATGATGGGTTGACTTGAAGCTCATACGGGGATGCTTCCCACTGTACCCTTAGTGTAGGGTTCTTTTCCAGTAGCTTTCTTCTCCATATTGGATCTGCCGCCTCAAACTCTGCTTGAGTATAGTTAAACGTGTCATACCGAAAGTAGAGGTTATGATCCGGTTCTTTATTGGTCGTATGCGTTATGTAATGCCGAGTTTGTTCCTTCAATAGCCCGTATGGTACATTGAATGGCTTGAGTATGTGCTCGAGTTGCTTGCTGTCAATTTGAGCCTCTTTCATTAATTTGATGATTTGATCTTCAAATTCCGCAGTAAGCTGGGACACCAGTAGTGCCCTGTTTGCCCGGCTTAGTTCTGCAATGTCTCGAATATTAGGTTCAATCGGAACCTCTTTTTCCGCCCTTATTGGTGAATGATACAAGGGGGGAGAGAGAGGACGTACCTCTTCCTCCACAGTAGCAGTGGTCTCTGGTGGAACTACTGGTGTCCCCTGTGGTGCTCGCTGCTCTAATTGCTCTTGAAGCTGTTTTATTAATTCATCTTTTTTCTTATTTTCTTCTTCAGCGTTAGCAATAGTTGCTCGATGTTTAATTAGTTCCTCTGCCACAATATTCATGTGTTCTGTGTCTTCTTTATACTGTCGCAGGTAGTTATTCTCTGCTTTTTTCCATTTCGTTCTGAGGGCAGCTGTGTCCTCCATGTACCTCTTTTCCCAATCTGTAATGACATCTTGCTCCTGTCTGAGCTGGTCTTGTAATTTAGTGATCTGTTCTTCCAGGTTCTTGACATTTCTTTGTGGGTCATCAGTAATTGCCAGTGGTTGATCACTAATGAGAGCTGTCATTAACTCTTTATTTCTTTGTCGCATATTGTCAGCTTCCTCCATACTGACTTTGAGCTGAGACTCTAGGATTTTACTGCATGCTTGAAGACGTGTCTTCTCAGTCTCACTCATCTCTAATTTCTTTGTTAATTCTTGGACTTGATCTTTCAATTTTGTCTGCTCTGTCTCTAGCATATTGTTTTGTGTTTTGATCTCTTGAAGTTCCTTCTCTTTGTTCAGAGCTTGTTCTCGCACTTTGGCTACTTCTTCGGAAAGCTCTTTGCCTGCTTTTTCAAGTTCTTTCTTGTCTCGCATGGCTTGGTGGTAATCTTCATCAGTGTCAAGCATCAATTGTTGTGTATCCAGAGCTGTTCTAATCATATCTTGCACAACAGGCTTGAGCTGAGCTATGTCTACATTTAGCCATGTCTTTGCTATTTCTGGAGTCTCTCCCGTTTGCACATCTTTGCCTTCTTCCACCTGGAGTGTTTCATTACGCGGTTGTCTAACTTGTAGTTGTATCTTGGGTTCTTTATCATCTCGTTTCTTTTTAGTGGCGCTCCCCTGAAACGTGACATCCATTGGGGAGGGTTCTGCCACAACCCTGATTGGTGTGAAGGGTTCTTCCGCTTCTATAGCATTATCGTCATTCTCCTTTTTCGAAATCTCCTCATCCGTCTTTGTGCTTGTGGTTTTCTGATGCACTTTTATTTCTTGATCTATCGGCTTGAGGCTTTCTGGTTCTTCACCATAATCAACTTCATTTAATTCGGTCCATTGCCCATCATCTTTCGATTCGCTTCGAATATCCACATTCAACAATGATGTGTCCTTCTCTTCTTTGTCCTGAGATGACGAGCTTGAATTGTCTAATCCGATTTCGCGGTATCGGTGAACTTTAGTGAGTCTTCTTTTTGTTTTTAATTCTTGTTGTGACTGCTGGTAATGATGACCTTGCACTGGTAAGTTTATTTGTCCTTCCGTGTATTTGTGTGTCTCTTCTAGTGCTTGAGTTAATTCTTCTTCCGTGATTTGTTTCTGTCCTGCAATGGTCACTTTTGGAAGTACATGGACTCTTTTTGTCATAGGTCCTCCTTCATCTTGCTTGACTTCTCTTAGTCTTTTTGTGCCTCTCATTCTTGGCTGAGAACTTGTTTCGGCTTCTTCTCCGCTGATGGCAACTTTCTTTTTCTTAGGGACCGTTGCTGCTTTTACATATTTTGCTAGCCCTTCTGAGTTCGGCATCTCTCGTAAGCAGTTTTTCATATCTAGAGCTTCATAAATCAGTAATGTTAAGAGCTGAACTGCCATTCAGAAACTTCTTTTGCCCCCACTTCTTCTGCGCCTCGAATAATCTTTCTTGGACATAGCTTGTTAAGTTCACTTTGTTCCCAATTTGTCTCATGGCATGCGATAATAATTGTACAATTATCTTCTGAGGGGCTGTATACCTGTGCATGTTGGGAAAGCAAAAATGTTGATGTACCAATCGCACAGCATCTTCTATGTCAATTCTGTTTATCTCCAAGAATGACCTCTTCTTGGGATCATGGCACTCCTCTTTGACACTCGTAATTCCTGTTTGATTCCATCCAAAGGCTTTATTGATTAACTCATGTGTGAATTGGATGGTCTTCCATGTCCCTACTTTATCCAATACTCGGGCTTCTGGTACTGATATTTTTGTTGCGGCAGGTTGCATGGTATTCATTACCTGTGCACATCTCTGAAAGTCTGGAACATATATAGGCAGTTTGAGAAATGCCTCAATGCCCGCTTGTGCCCATACATCCTCAATATGAGGTAGTCCTTGTATTATTGTCTTGAAATCCTGGGACATGATAGGAAAATAATGATCTGTATCCATTATCTTGATAGTTGCCATGAAGATAAGTTCTGCCACTGGTTGATCATCCCGGAACCAGTGACCTCTTGCTTTTGTTACTGATTCTAGTGGAAGAAGCTGCACCTCTTCCTGCTGCGTAGATTCTGAATCAGTAGACGCCATCTGCACTCAAGGTAGAGCATAAATTAGTTGCCACATATTATCAGAAATCCTCCTTTATATGTTGGTTATAAGTTCGATGTTGCTCCGAGTGAATGGTGTCGTCCCTTTCCCGTGTGTGTGAGAAAGATAATACCTGGATTTTTCACATTTTTATGTATTTTTATATTTTCTGCTGAAAAAGAAAACAGAAAAGTTAGTTCATAGCCGAAGCGGTTATTAAATTTTTTGGAGTATTTTTCTTAGTATATGTACAAGTGCTCTCCTATTTCCCCATTAGGAAAGTGTGCTTGACTATCCTGAAATAGAAGAAGGATGTGCCGAATGCTTGGCCTTGTAATGTGGCCCTATCATGCATACTTTGGATCTCGAAGGCTCCATATATGTGCAATTGGAAGTAATTGGCGTATGCATGCCGTTTATTTTTTCTTTCGGTATCCAAATTTGCTTCATTGTGCTGGGCTTCGTTGTATGTTGCCCATTTCCACTGAATGTGGCTCTTTTCTTCTTGTTGTAGGTCTGCTTGATGTGATTTGTGAATCTCGGAATGGCTCGGGCTGCCTTTACAGACTCCTTCTTTCCCCAATAACTCCTTTTCTGTGGCTGTTTTGCCTGTGGATCACATTGATTCTTCTTGTTTTGGGGATCATCCTTTTGGTTTGGTTTCTTTGTAGTGCATGACTTAGGAACCCATATTTGCGAACGATCCTATTGAGCGGCTACGACTTTCTTTGGAATCCATATTGTAGCAATTTGTCGATGACTTCGTTGTTCAGACTGAGTTGGTTTTTCCTTTGATTGTTTGTTCTGATGTCGTTTGTGCTTCTGTCGTCGAAGATACTCCTCCACTTGGCCTTTCTTTATCCACGCTTGGTTAGAGTATGGAATAGGGTATATTTTAATGGTTACAGGTTTTGAATTACTCAAAGGACTAGTTTCTCTTATGCATGGTGCTTTGGTGAGGTTGGTTTCAGCTTGATTGACACTCTCTTGGCTTGCTAGATTAAAACAAGGTGTGCAAGCAGAATTCAATGTGTCCGCACATATATTACTCGATGAAGGTGTTTCTATATTGCTAGTGATCATACATTCAGGACTTTGTTCATTAGAATGAACTGTTTGCTCCATGCTCACAGCTTTGAGTGGTCGTTCATCTAGCAGACTGAATACTTCACGATGTCCTATCCTGGCTGAGATGTATCCTAACGCCAATTGAATGGTCACTTCGTATTCGTAAATCCAGTCTTGACCTAACACTACCTCTTCAAGTAAATCTTGGTCATGGCACACTAACAGCTTTTGTTCCATAGTGTTGTTGCCAAGATGCAACGGTAAGGTGATCTCACCTATGCATTGAGTAATTGTTCCACTTATTCCTATCAACTGGGCCATCGATGGGCGTACTTCCTCCTTGAGTTTTTGGGTCAAAGAAAGCTTAATGCAGCTTACAGCTGCTCCTGTGTCAATAAGAGCATCCACCAAGTGGTACTCCGTTTTTCCGGCTCCCAAATTTAGATATGGTTGTGTTCTTTGCGATCCTAGGTTTTGAGTGGCTCTAAAATTAGCCATTGGGACGAGTTCTTCTCCTAGTCGATATCTTTCATCTCGCTCTCTCATCCACTCTTTCCGTTTCTTTATTCTTTCCAATGCTTCCTGTCTTGCTTCCTCTCGTATTCTTTCCTCTTCTATGCGTCTATTCTTACCTTTGATTAATCGTGACATTGTTTTTTCAGTTAATGGTTCTAGGTATTTTTTCACTCTACACCCACTGATGTACTTTGGTAACACGTCTCCATCTAAGGTTGCTAAGCTAATGGCTCCACTTGTAGATATGCGATTAATGATTAATGGGCCATATCCTCTTTTTTGCAATTTCTTAGCATGTTGTTTCAAAGTGTATACCAAAACTAAATCTCCTTCCTTTAAATTTTTGTCCTTTATGTGCGCGTCAAAGTAAGCTTTTTGTCATCGTTTAGCAGCATAAATACCTGCTACTGCTTGTAACCTAGTTTCATGAAGCTTTTCTATTTGGTCCAATTGAGCTGATAATTCATGTCCTGTCCACTCGTAAGTAGTTGCTACTCTCAGAGTGGGAATCAAGAAATCAATTGGCAAAATAGCATTTTGTCCGTACACTAAGTTGAAAGGAGTAGTGCCTATTGCGGTTTTATAGGCTACTCGGAATGCCCATAACGCATGATGTAACTGCTTATCCCAATCTGATCTACCGTTGTTAACGATTTTGGTGAGAACCGTACACAAGATTTTATTTGAACTTTCTGCTTGTCCATTTGCTTGTGGGTGATAAGGAGCTGATTTCTTATGAATTACTAAGAATTCATTCAATAAGGCTTCTATTACTTCATTAACAAAGTGCGTACCTCTATCACTCACAATCTCTATAGCTAGTCCAAATCTAGTGAAGACGTTCTCGAAGAGAAACTTGGCTGTAGTTCTTGCGTCATTTTTCTTTGTTGCTTTTGCCTCAACCCATTTGGTCAGGTAATCTGTGGCTACAATTATGTATTCAGCATGTGAACCTTTTGCTGGTGGGCTAATAGGTCCTATAAAGTCTATTCCCCATTTCGTGAAAGCTCTAGCACTCATCATGGGTCTAAGTGGCATCTCATCTCTTTTAATAGGATATTTCGTTCGTTGATAGGTATCACACCGTTGCACATATGTTACGGCATCTTGGTGTAGCGTTGGCCACCACATTCCAGCAAAGAGGATCATTTTTGCTGTTTTGTCTGCAGAGAAGTGTCCTCCCGCAGCTCCTGTATGAGCCATCTCTAAGACAGAAAGATATTCATTTTCGTGAATGCACATTCGTAATTGGTTATCTTTCCCTCGTTTGAAGAGTTGTTTTCCTATGATGGCATAGTCTTTACTCTGTTCTTCAAGAGCACGCTTCCTTGCTGAAGTAGCTCCGTCTGGGTATTCTTGAGTTTTCAAGAACTTTACCAGGGGCATGCTCCATCTTGGTGCTATTGTAGAATAGCATAAGGTAGAGTTCTCATCTGGGATTTATTCTTGACAGGTCTGACAGGTTGATACATAGTTATGTGCATCCCTTTGCATGGTTGGCCAGTATATGCCAAATCTCTTTAGTGTTTGCCACGTTCCATTTGCGTTCAAATGAGTTTTCCATTGGTTTATGTGTGCTTTCTGAAGCCACATTTCTTGTTCCTCTTCTTCCACGCATCTCATCAATAATCCACTCGAATCCTGGTGGTACAAACTTCCCGCAATGATGTGAAGGTTTTTAGTCCTCCAGAGGTCTTGCGTTTGGTTTGGTGTGATCCCATCTTTAGGTCCATGTGTAAGTATAGGGATCAATTTTTCTGCCCATTGAGGACATACTTCCAGGTTAAAAAGATAAGTATCTGGCAGGTCATCCGGTACTCCTATGGGTGGTTCTCCATGGGTCATCCGAGATAAGTGGTCTGCTCTTATGTGGGTGTTTCCCTTCTTGACTATTACCTCAAAATCAAATTCCATTAGCAGTAAAAACCATCGTACTAGTCGTCCTGTATTACAAGGTTTGTTGACTAGGTACAGTAGGGCTTGATGATCAATGAAGAATTTATTTTTGTTTGCCAGTAGGTAATGTCTGAATTTCTTGACTGCGTATACCATCCCTAGGCCTTCTCTCTCCGTGGTAGTATAATTGCGTTCCGCTTGATTTAACTGTCTACTAGCATAGGCTATAGGGTGGTCTAATTTTCCTGTGTCAGCTGGTTGAGCTAAGATGCAACCAATGGCAAACTTGGAAGCATCCACATGAATGTGAAACGGTTTATTCCAGTTAGGGACTCGAAGGATGGGAGCTGAACTCAATCGATTCTTTAACTCATTAAAAGCTTTTTCGCATTCTTCGGTCCATTTAAACAGAGTCAATAATGCATAAAGAGGTCTAGCAATTATGGCGTACATATGTATGAATCTTCGATAGTATCCACAATGTCCCATAAATGCTTGAACTTCTTTAGCAGTCTTCGGTCTTGGTAAATTTAAGATTACTTTAATTTTGTCTTCATCTGTTGAAATCCCGTTCTTAGAGACAATATGTCCCAAGATTTTTCCTTGTCTAACCATGAAGATGCATTTTTCAGGATTAAGGCATACTCGATATTGTCGACATTTAGCAAAAATCTTTTCTAGTTCAGGGATGTGCTCTGATCGTATAGCTGAATATGTACAAAGATCGTCCACGTATACCTCCATACTTTTTCTCAGAAATTCCTTGAACACATGACACATCAATCTTTGGAAGGTAGCTGGGGCATTCGTTAATCCAAAAGGCATGACTCTAAAGGCGTATACTCCCCACTCAGTTGCGAATGCTATCTTATGTTGGTCCTCAGGAGCAATGGCTACCTGATTATACCCTGAAAAGCCATCCAAAAAACTATAAACTTCCTTCCCTGCTACGCTTTCCAAGAGATGATCCGTAATTGGTAAGGGATAACTATCCCTTATGGTTGCGGCGTTCACTTTCTTCAAATTGATGCACACTCTTAACTTTCCATTCTTTTTTGGTACAACCACTAAAGGTGACACCCATTCCGTGTGCTCAATTTCATAGATGAATCCAGCATCTAGTAACTTGTCTATTTCCTCTTTTATCTTGGCTGAATACACATCATTATAAGTGTATGGTCTTTGTTTAGAAGGTTTGACTTCGGATGTCATGGGGATTCTATGCGCACATATAGATGGGTCTACTCCTTTCAAGTCCTTATAACTCCAAGCAAAGACATCCCGATATTCTCTTATGAGACGAATTAACTCTTGTTCTTCCTCGAATGAGACATCCTGTCCTATGAAGGTACATCGTTCCTCTCCTCCTTCCATAGTTACAACTATTTTCTTGGTTTGTTCCTTATTATCATATGCTATTCCAGGTTGTGCTTCTCTTTTCGGCATTTGAATAGCAATTTTCCTCTCCTCCACTTCATATTTTTTAAAATGAGCTGGTACCTCAAATTGATCTTGGGGTCTGTTTTCTTCATCTCCTGATTCTCTTTCAACTTCTAATTCCCCTTTCTGTGTAAGTTCTTGGTGTTTCTCATTGGCAGTGATATTTATGTTGGTGGTACTATTCCCTAGATCCAAGGGTTCGGGTTCCATTTCAATGCTCTCGTAGTCCTCCTTCCAGTCTTTCTCGATCACTTCTCCTTCTTCTGCCTCCTGAAGGACTACCATATACAGGCTAACATCATAACCCTCCTCATCGATACATTCGTTCATGGTCACTACTTCTTCGTTTACACAGACATCGAGGGTAGCTAAGATTTCCATCCAACCGTGAGGTTCAAATTCTTCATCCGGAAATACTTGTGGCATGTAAGATGGATCTTGTACAGACCTCACTACTCCTTGTTTCTGCTGCCAACTTTTTCTTCTCTCCTCTTCCTTCTTTGCAGCTTGACATATCCACAGATGAGTGTCCTCGTTCATCCAGGATTGATCACTAGAACCTGCACTATGAACCGATTGATCGTCTTCCTCTTTATGGATTTGATTCCATTGTAGGGGTGGCACATCTTGATAAGTGTATGTATGTAGGTTTATCCTAGTGGTGGTTCCTGCGTGTTGTAGGTAAACTGCATCTTTTCCCCAATCCTGCACGACCTTTAGCTGTCTCATGAAAGGCCTTCCCAGGATCATTTCATAATTGCTTGGCCTTTCGAAGTGACATATTGCTAAAGTATGTTCGAATTCCACTCCACACGTAGTGAAGACTACTCGTTCCAACAATCCTAAGGGTCTTTCCGTATGTCCATCTGCCATTTGTATTTTCATGCGAGTTGGCCTTAATGCTGGTTTTCCCCATTTCTCCCAAATTTCTTTGGTAGCAATGCCAACACCGGCTCCTGAATCTAGTATGGCTTTGGTAGTGTAACCCCTATAAGTAATTGGAAGGCAGGTATTTCCTTCATCTCCCTCACTAAAGTCTCCTACCTTATCCATTGGAATTCTCACTGTGTTTACTTCGTCAGCTATCTCTTTCTTTTCCTCCTTGACTTCCCATTGATTGATTAATTTCTCTTTTAAATGTGGTTTTACCTTTAACAATTCTTCGAAAGTTAGGGTACATGGGATTTTTATCTCTCTAAGGCGTTGTATGATCTCAGATGTTTGGACTGATGGGTTCATTTCTCGTTTCCTTATTGAGGGAATGCGATATAATTCTGAATTGTGCTCGTACTCCCCAGTGTAGTTGGGCAGTTCCTTTACATCTTCCTCTCCTTTGTCACTTGCATCCATGGGAAAAATCTCTTCTGAATTTAGTTCAGGTATTGAACCCTCTATTTCATTTTCTGCTTCTAATTCTTCAAAGGGTGGTTCGATTCCTTCCACCTTCTTCCATTTGTCCTCTTGGACTCGTGCCCATAGATCCTTAGTCCATTCTCCTTCTACTTCAGGGACTATGGATCCTTCCCTTCTCTCAACACCACATTCATCATTCTGTGGTCTATTTACTTCAGGCTTTTCATGAGTGTTTACACACTCTTGGAATTCTCCTTCGGAAATCCGAGTTTTGGGTAAAGGCGATGCAGGTTTTTCTAAGGTTTGTTGTGCAACTTCTATCAATTTCTTGCAGATTTCTAGCCTTTCTCTTTCTAAGTCGCCTCTTGGATATTCTCTCTCGTGTTGTTCTATGGTAGGTCCTGCTCTTATTCTTGCCTTATATGCTTGAATCCACATGGCTAATTCTTCAAGCATCGGGTCTGCTAAAACTGATCCTACCTCCTCTTTCTGATACTTTACATTTTTGTTCCCTTCCTCCTTCTTCGGTTCTTCTTTTGGTTTTTGTTCGTTTTCCTCCTTTTCCTTTTTCTGCCGTAATTTCTTTTCTTTTAGTCTCTCTCTTCGGTGCTTCCATCTCTGGGACCTTTTACTTGCAATACTTTTCTCTGGTTCTTCGGAGTCTTCAACTCTTTGAGGGATGGGTGCGTCCCTCTCCTTATCACTTTGATTGTTCTCATCCGTTTTATCAGGGGTCTCTCTGGCTTTGGCTCTCGTTATTGCTTTCAATGGTACTGTGTACTCTTTATCACTCCCTGATGATTCAATTACTTCTATTACGTTGATTTGTACATTAGATGCAACCTTGTTGGGATTCTTTGGGCAGTCTCTGAAAAGATGTTCCTTACCACAATCATTACAGTAGCCTTCCCAGACTCGTTGTGGTGGTGGTGGGTTTGGCAATGTGCATTCTCTGATATAATGATCACCTCCACACCTATAACATGGTCCTCTGGGTACAGGCGGTCTGTTCATGGGTCGGGGTGGTACGGTTGCTCTAGGAGCTGTATACATTAATGACACATAGTCCTGCTCATAACCGTATGAACTATCTGGTGCTTCCATGCCATAAGCATATGGTTCATACAATTGTCCATATTCCATCGTGGAACTTTCATAATTAGGGTATGTTCCTTGACTAGGGTCATAAAATGAGTCGTATGGTTCACTACTAGTCAAAGGTGTGGCTGGCACTATAGCTCTCTCTAGGTTTTCTTCAGGTTGGGCAATCTTGACTGGGACAACGTTCTGAGGATGGGGCGGTTGTTGTCCTAGTACTGGCTGTGGTTGAGTGTATCCCTGATATGCGTATGGTCGTGGTGCTGGTGCCTGCGGCTGATAAGAAGGATACCTAAAGGCTTCACCTCCTTGATGATTCTGAGGGTATCCGTACGGTCTCATGTATTGCTGTACTGGTCTAGCTTGCCTATTGTAAGGACAATTTTCTGTGCTATGATTTGTGTATTTTTGTTCCACACTGCAATATTGTAGTGGTCCTGGGATAGTGGGTCTATTATAACCATAAGCTGGTGGTGGAACTACTCCCCTAGTACACAGATGAGAAGGATGATCACCTCCGCACTGCATACATCTTCTGAGCATCGGTACTCTCATTGGATTATTGGGGTAGTTCCTCTGTCCTTGAACGTTCAACTTTTTCGCTAACAATTTGGCTATTTCCTCTACGTTGTTTTTAGGTATGGATGTATTACTGGTCAAATCTTCGCTTTTCGAGCTTCCTTGAGGTATTTTCAGATCCTCTGCTAGGTTATCTTCTAAATCTATGCATTCCTTCATGCATTCTTGCAAGGTCTGAACCCTTTTTACATACACCAATGATCTCAAGGATCCGTTCAATAGTCCTTCCAAAAATAATGACACCATTTTATTCTGTGTCGGCCTCTCTTCTATTGGGCATCTGTCTACGTATTGCTTGAACCTTCTGGCAGCCAATCTCACTGACTCGGTAGGGACTTGTTTGAAGCTATGGATTAATGATGAAGAATTGTTTTTGATTCCTGATTTAGTGAATTCTTCTATCATTTCTTGGTAAACTTGCTCCATGTTCTGAAAGGTACTAGGGTCCAATGGTTGAAACCATGCTAACGCTGTATCTGACAGGGTAAGACCAAAAGACTCATATTGAATCAAAAAGTCTTCTACCTGTTCGGCTCTGATTACTTGTTTAAATTCTGCTATATGGTTGTAAGGTTCACTAGAGCCATCATAATGATTTCTCATACATTTGGCAACTTGGATTGGCCTTAGTCGTCTTCCTGCCTCGGGTTGTCTAGGTATCACTGGGAAAATAGGTCTTCCTATAGGTATGCCTGGTCCTCTTACTACCGGCGGTCTGACTGGAGCATGAACTCCATGTCTGGGGTCAATAGCTTGCTGAGGTCGATAGTTAGGATTATTTACAGGTATTGCGAACTGTACAGGAGGTCTGACTGGGATTTGAGTTTGTTGGGAGTTCCCAGTGGGTTTCTTGATGTAGTGGCTTGGTCCCTGGGTGGGAACACTGGGATGTTCTGGTATTTCAATTCCGCTCTTTCTGCTTCTGTTATGGGCCAATATCTTCTCTGATTTTTATCCAGATAAGTGATAATGGTGGAAAAATCAGGATCTTGCAACTCATAAATGGTGACTGGGTTAGGAGCAGCTTCCCAAATTGAGGAATGTGCTCTAAGGAGATGTTCCATCCCATTGATCAAATATACATCCATTAAGGTGTCATCTTGGGGAATCAGATCTCCTCTCCATATCCTCGCAATCGTAGATCTCCCTCTAGGTGTAGTTGCTTGCTCTTCATTCCCTCCTCCATTTATGTTTGAAGCATTATTTTCTTCACCAATTTCATTAATGTTTTCTGGGTGTTCTGTGACAACATATTGTATATCCCTTTTGTCCATGTAAAGTCCTCCTACGTATTTGACTGCGGGTCTAGGCACTATGTAAGCCTCTGACGCTTTCTTTAATCTGGCCACAGATCTATTTAGACCATCCAGATAAATGGGGACCTCGTTGTGGTTAGTGTTCACATACTCCAAAGAGGTTATGTACTCTCCCTCAATGATTGACATCATGCCAATCATGGGTACTGTGTTCTGCATATCCTCTGAAGCCATGGGAATCTCTTCCTCTGACTCACTGGAGGTCTCAGAATAATGTGAACGGTTACTCGGCTCTGCTACACTTCCTGCAGAAGAAATTACACTTCTTCGGCTTCCTAGGGTTCTTCCGGATCTCAGGTTCATCCACTTCTAAACTTTGATCAGTCTGTGCTACCCTTGGGCCTTTGGTACTCTTCACTACAGGTCAAAAATTTCTAGAAGCCTTTAACTGGACCAAAAAAATGACTAAAAAAGAATGTTTTTAGAACACGATACTTGCCTCCCAAACTCCACGATACACGATCTCTGTGTTCAGACGATACCCGATACCTAACAAATATCGCGATATCTCACAAGCGATACCGATCGCTTGAGTGAAACGATACCGATACTTGCAAGAAAACGATACACGATATTTGGTCACCGGCGATACACAACCTCTCTCGATACTTGACTGCCACGATACTTCTTACAAACGATACTTGGCTCCAACGATACACGATACTTGAGATCCACGATACACGATCTCTGAATGGGAACGATCGACGATACACGATATTTGGTAAGTATCGCGATCTCTGAGAAGCGATAAGCGATACTTGACCCAACGATACGTGACCAACGATCGCCGATACTTTGAAGGAAACGATATGCGATCTTTGGCAAGTATCGCGATCTTGGTGAAACGATACACGATACTTGGACTAGCAAGCGATACACAATACTTCGGCTCAGACGATACTTGATCTCTTGCAAACGATCGCTAGGAAAACGATACATGACACTTGGTAAGTATCGCGATCTTTGACCAAACGATACTTCTCAAGTATCGCGATCGGCACGAAACGATACACAATCAACGATACACGGTAGACGATCGCTGGGAAAACGATCTCTGACCAAGTATCGCGATCGGTATGAAACGATACACGATCGATGGGAAATATCGCGATACTCGACCACAGGAGCAAAACGATACTTGCTAAGTATCGCGATACTCGACCGCGGAAGTAAAACGATACTTGACCCTTAGACAAGTTTTGAAAAATGTTTTTTGAGTTTTGATTTGATGCCCTTGACCTCCTATCTCCTCTCTCCTCTCCTCACTCTCTGTATCAACCAAAACACACCTTTTTACCCCCTGTAGCTCAGACGATACCTGGCGCAGATCGTTTTACACCGATATGGAAATATTTGAATGATAAAAAAGATTTAGCTACTGAGCGGCTCACCTTTGATGCTCTTTCTCACTCTTCTAACACCTTTTCTAGTTCAAAGACACTCCAGAAGCTCAGAAACGATACTCGGCAGCTCGCGATACTTGCCAGCTCCTCCACGATACTTGCTCAGAACAAGTGATTTTTAAATTGACTCTTTTTGGCTTTTATACTTGGTTTTTTTCCTATCTACTGAAAATGAAACAACAAGACAAAAGATGAAAACTACTCTAATCTCCTCCCTCACTCTTCCTACTCTCCTCCTACTCAACCTAAACCTGAAACTTATCACACACACCTCAAGGATGTGAAGTAACAAGTGCTGAAGTGACTGACTACTCGTCAAAGGACAATTTCACCTCTACAAGTACGATTCGATCACACTCGATCTATAACCATCACGAAGGCACCTTGGTTGAGTGTCCCCGGCAACGGCGCAAAAAACGTGTGTACTTGAGCCAAGATAACTCAAGGACTTGTGCCAATGAGACTATACCTCAATTGCCACACAAGTGCATATAGTGGGATCTTTAACACACATTTAAATGTCAATCCTAAGGAGCGACTTACCAAGTGTATGAGGACTTGTGCACACGTGATGGATAATGAAGTGGTTTAGCTAGCATGCATGAGAAAAGACTACTACCTCTCACACTCTTTGAAATACTGAAAGTGTTTGCCGCAAGCCTCTTACAGCAGTTTTGGTATTTTGAGGTTTTCTCCCAGCCCAGAACTCCGAATATAGACAATAGGGTACTCGTTTCGAAGCTCTCGACAAGACGCATCCAACGGTGGTTCACTCAATTCCGACCATTCTGCTTCAAGTTATGGCTAAAACAGTGAATGACGGGAATCACAAATACCCGCGCCACAGCTTCTCATAGCTTACGCACGCACTACAGCAGCTCAAAACCAAGGGGAAGGGGTAGACAACAGTCCTACACATGCATTTCAAGCATAACACACACATACAAGAGCGAAATGAAGATCAAAATCAGCAAGAAAGAGGCAAACTCGAAAATTCTGAAGAACTCCTTCTTCACAATGGCAAGAGTCCTTTACAAAGAGTCACAAAGTGACTTATATACATGAGCCCTAAGTTTGGTCCTTTCACACAAGTGACCGGCACTTTATTCACTAAGAGACTAATTTCCTACTATTGTACATGGGTAATCTCTACTCTTCCGTGGGGATGCATCTAGAGGACTCCTCTAGTGCATTTACAATGGAAATATATTACAAGAATGAATATAATACAAAAGTTTGATGTCCAAATCGAAAAAATTTTGGGGCCCGTCTTTTTCTCTGCTTCGTGCGCTCTTTAGCTCTGCAACATAGAGGTAGATACAATGGAGGCTACAACAACAACAACTACTACAACAACAATTACAACAACAACAACAATCAAAGTGGCCATAGAGGAAGAAGAGATTACAATAACTATGCAGAGGACCAAAGTCAAGAAGATTCATTATTGATTATGAATCTATCAGCGAAGAAGGGTAAGGATGATGATCACATATTTTACATTGATTCGGGATGCTCGAACCATGTAGCAGGAAATGTGGCTTTACTTTCTGATTTGGAAGATCCTCATAACAAGCATGAAGTGCAGACAAGAGATGACACAAAGCACTCAGTGGAGAAGGTAGGTAATGTGAAGACATCAGATGGGAATATGAACCTCTTAAGCAAAGTCTTGTATGTCCCTACAATTACCAGAAATTTAATAAGTATTGGACAGATTGTTGAAAAAGGATTGCAGGTTAGATTCAATCGATTTGGAGCATATGTTGAAGACCCAAGGCAAGGCTTTCGAAGGATTGCCAAAGGAGAAAAGACAGGAAGGCTTTTCACTTTTGAAGTGGAAGATACAAAGAACATAGCTTTGTTTAGCTATGGATCTCAAACTCTTACAGAGTTGGAGATATGGCACAAAAGGCTTGCTCACATTGGTGAGAGGACACTCAAACAAATTTGCAGGGACCAAAGTGTACTTGGTTTGCCTAATATCACAAGGCAACACATGATTTATAAGTGTGAAGCTTGTCAACTCGGCAAGGCTCATAGACAACCTTTCAATAAGAAAGGATATATGTATCAAAATCCTTTGGATCTAGTGCACACGGATGTGTGGGGTCCAAGTAAGGAGCCATCTATATCAGGCTCAAGATATTATGTGTCTTTCATAGATGATTGTAGCAGGTGGACCATTCTGTTTTTCATGAAGCACAAGGATGAAGTGTTTAATTGCTTTAAGAAGAATATTGCTCTTGTTGAAAATCAAACAGGTAGGACTTTGAAAAGACTCAGATCAGATGGTGGAGGAGAATACTTCTCTTCTGAATTTGATGCCTTCTTGCATGAAAGAGGCATTAAAAGGGAAGTCACTACGAAGTATACACCCGAACTCAATGGTGTAGCAGAGAGGAGGAACAGAGCTATTGTCGAAGCTGCAAGGTCCATGCTCAAGGAAAAGGGATTGCCAAACTACCTATGGGCAGAGGCTGTGTCGACAGCCACATATCTCATAAATAGACTTCCATCTAAGTCACTAGATGGAACCACTCCATATGAAGTGTGGAATGGAAGAAGACCTAGTCTAGAGCATTGTAAAATCTTTGGATGCTTAGCCTATGCTCACATTCCTTCTCAAGTAAGAGGGAAATTGGATCCCAAGGCAGAGAAAAGTGCGTATTTATTGGTTATGATCAAAACCAAAAAGGATATAGATTGTACAATCCAACCAATAAAGGATTTTCTGTGAGTAGAGATGTAATTTTTGATGAAAACAAATCATGGTCTGATGATGACAGGAAAGTGAAGCTTCCATATGCTTGGATGAAGACTTTCCATCACTTCAACCAAAGGAGCCAAAGCAGATTGAAGAAAGTGATTCGGAGATTGACCTAGAAGACTTGGAAAGACTAAAGCTATGGAAGAACAAAGGTAAAGCAAAGATGCAGGATGCTACATATGGACCCGAGAGCTCACATCAACCACTTAGAAGGTCTTCAAGGGAGAAGAAGAAACCAGAGAGGTTTGGTTATGATACTTCTTTGGTCACCAAGCACTCAATCTACATTGCAAAGGATTCAACCAATGAAGAACCTACCACATTTGAAGAAGCACAAAGCAAGAAAGCTTGGAGAGATGCAATGGATGAAGAAATGGAAGCCTTGAAGGAGAATGACACTTGGGAGCTTGTACCTAACAAGCCATCTATGAAGATAATCGGATCTCGATGGATATACAAAATCAAGAGGAATCCAGATGGAAGTATAAATAGACACAAAGCAAGGTTAGTTGCTAAAGGGTTTGCTCAAACCCATGGTATTGATTATGAGGAGACTTTCTCTCCTGTTGCAAAAATGCCTACAATTAGGGTTCTCATTAGTCTTGCTGCATCTAGAAATTGGAATCTTTATCAACTTGATGTAAAGAATGCTTTCTTGAATGGATGGATTTCTGAGGAAGTGTATATGGCACAACCTCCTGGATATGAGGATGCACATCATCCTAACTATGTATGCAAACTAAAGAAAGCTTTGTATGGATTGAAGCAAGCTCCAAGAGCTTGGAATTTCAGATTGGTGACTTATTTGCAGGACCAAGGATTCAAAGCTAGCAAGGCGGATACCTCTTTGTTCATAAAGAGGAATGGATCTGAAGTGATCTATTTATGTGTGTATGTTGATGATATTATTATCACAGGCAATGATCTTGAAGGAATCAAACAAGTAAAGGCTCAAATGAAGGAGGAGTTCAAAATAAGTGACCTCGGACCACTCACTTATTTTCTTGGATTGGAGTTGATCTACACAGATTCAGGTATATACATCACACAAAGGAAGTATGTCCATGACATGCTCGTCAAGTTCAAGATGGAAAATACCAAGTGTGCAGGTACACCTATGGAGCAAAACCATAAGCTTAGTGCTTATGAAGGAGAGCCAATTGAAGACATCACAAGCTATCAAAGCTTGGTTGGAAGTTTGAACTATGCAACACTCACAAGGGTGGATATATGCTATAGTGTTAGCATATTGAGTCAGTTTATGCATAAGCCGAGAAGACCACACATGGAAGCGGCCAAGAGAATCCTCAAGTACCTAAAGGGGACTATGAATGAAGGTTTATTTTATTCATTTACTTCAGATATTGAGGTAAAGGTCTATTCAGATGCAGATTGGGCCGGATCTAAAGATGATAGAAGAAGCACATCAGGATATATATCATTTGCAGGTTCAAAAATCATTTCTTGGTCATCGAAGAAGCAACCAACCGTGGCATTATCTTCTACCGAAGCCGAATATAGAGGTTTGGCTAATGCAACTCAAGAAATCATGTGGTTAAAGTCTTTGTGCACAGATCTTGGACTTCATTCTTCAACACCTCACATTTTTGGTGACAACACAAGCTCACTACATCTAGCAGCTAATCCGGTATACCATGCTAGAACCAAGCATATTGAAGTCCACTACCATTATGTAACGGAGAAGCTAATGAGCAAGGATATTCAACTATCCTATGTCTCTACAGATATGCAATGTGCCGACATGTTGACTAAAGCTCTTGATGGTACAAAATTAAGTAGATTCAAGTTGATGATTGGCTTGCAGGAAATCAAGGACAATTGAAGACTTATTTGAAGGCCAAGCATGTTAGGCTTGAGGGGGAGCTGTTGGTGCATTTTACCCAAGCCTACATGCTTGATATATTTGATATTATCCTCATTTGTAAGTCACATGAGTAGTCATGTGAACACCTCTTGTAAAAGAGTACATTTTATCTCTTGTAAATGGAAAAAGAAAAAAGGAAAAGGATGGCTTACCTCATCCATGATGTAAAAGCAAATTCGTTGTTCTAACTACCTAAAACCACAAAATTTAGAGCTGAGGGAATCTCTCCTAACTTTGGGGATCACTTTTAGGTGGAGCCATTCGAATTCGAATTCGAAACTCCCTCCAAGAATAGCTATAAAAGGAGCAAGAAGGAAGAGGCGATTAGCAAGCCTTGTACGTGACCACTTCATGTCATTTTATAGAGATTGAAGAGCTTACTCCATAGCTCTATCATTCTACTCCCATTGTGCAAAGATTCATTGCCAATGTGGTTGTAATCATATGTGAATCTATACATTTATCATCATCTACTTCTCTGTTTTGTTCTCTGCTATACTCACTGAGAGCAGTACCTTCAGAAGGTCATATCTCGCATTCTACTGATTTATTTTCAGTGTTTTAAAATGCGTTGGATAGCTCCTACTGTCTACTTTCCGCATATAAATTTTCAAGGTCATTGAATTAATACTTTCGGAGATATCTGCATTTTACTACTTACTGGTCTATCTCTGTAGAGCCCCGAGAATTGTGGGGAAGTTCCAGAAATTGTTGAAACTTGTTCTCAGTGCTCAGTCCATCATTTGAAGTGTTTTAACTTGGATTGGGAAGCTTGATACGTCTATTTGCTATGCCCAAAATGAATTTTTCAAATTCTTACCAAGTTGAGAGCACTGTTCATTTTTTCCAGCAGGTGTATGTCCAAAAATAGCAAGTTTTGGGAGCTAGTCATTTCACAACTAGTCTGTCTTGACTTAAACTTTTGGGATACATGTTCCAAAGTACTTGGCTGATATTTTGGTGGATTTAGGAAGCTCAAAGGGTCTACTAATCAACTCTGAAGTCTTAGTTGGCTGGTGTGAAGCTGGTTGTAGCGGCACCTACTCATCTTTGGATTGCATCCACCATCTCTCTTCACACCAAGTCCTATTGAAGGGAGACAATACACAAAGGATTCTTCATCGGATAAGATAACCAATTGTCTGAGAATTCTAGACGCTTCTCCCTCTACTGGATGCATGCAATGGAAAGAAATGCATCAGGTCCCAGAGGATGACAAAGAAGATCTAAGAACAGGACCTTTAAAACATAATGCAGACTTAGAAGAGAGCAAAAGCATGTACAGTAAGGTGTGCAACGGAGAAAAGTAAACAGGCTTCAGTCAATACCACAAGGTCAGATGTGTGAAGACAAAGACATATTAGAAGACCAAAATTTAGAAAGAGGTAAAGGCTGAAAAGTTGAAGAGAGTGACTAAGAATATCACATTCTTAGCCACTGATGGCATGCGTGATAGTCCATCTTAATACAGCAACCTAGAGTCATGAGTATAAAGAATACCAAGGGGCTTATAGGAACAAAAGACTAAGTTTGGATAAAGTAGCAATTTGTCTAACAATCTTTATTGCTTAGTCAACCACTCGGTGCGTGTACTAAGGAGCCACAAACAAGCTCCAGACAAAGAAGCAAAGCCTGTCAAAGGATGACAAAGACAAAGAGGGGGAGAGTGTTGCAGAAAAAAGAGGCACAAAAGAGGAGCCCCAAAATTTTCAAATTAATGGGCATAAATTTCTTCTTCAAAACCCTAGAAAATTCTCTCGAAGCTATGTAATTGCAATAGAGGAGTCCTCTAGATGCATAAGCCCCAAATCATTGTAATATACCTCTTGTAAAATAGTAGGAAGTTAGAGATTAGTCAATAAAGTGCCGGTCTCATGTGTGAACCGACCATTTTTAGGGCACATGTGTATAAGTCACTTTGTGACTCTTTGTAAGAACTTTTTGCCATTGTGAAGAAGGAAGACTGAATTTTCGAAGTCGCTTCTTCCCTGCTGATTTTCATCTTCTCTATGATCTTTTCTGTGTGTGTGAAGCTTGAAATGTGTGTGTAGGACTGTTATCTATCCCTTCCCATCACTTTTGAACTACTGTAGTGTGTGTGTGAACGAATACGAGTTGTGGAGTGTGTGTAGGTGTTTCCTTCCATTCACTGTTTTGGCCATAACTTGAAGAGCGGTTGTCAAGATTCAAGTGAAAACACCACAAATAGATGCGTCTCGTCGAGAAGGAACCCGCTATTGGCCATATTCGGAGTTCGGAGCTGGGAGAAATATTCGAATTCGTGCTTACTATTGTAAGTGCTATCGCAGTAGAGATTTCCAAAGATTTAGTGAGTTGGAAAGGTAGTTTAGTCTTTTCATATGCATTATAGCTAATCCACTTCACTTTCCATCACATGTGCACACGTCCTCATACACTTGGTTCATGTGGTTCTTCGGATTGATAATTGAACGTGTGTCAATCCACCACTATACGCACTTGTGGGGCAAATGAGATTTAGTCTTTTTGACACAAGTCCCTAAGACCTCATGAATTAGGTACACAATCACCAAGAATCTTGTTTTCCATCCACGTCCCAAACACATAGAAATTTAGTATCACTATGTGCAAGAGTTGATCAAGGATGGGTCATGTAGATAAGCTATTCTCCAATTGAAGAAAATGGAGCACACATCTTCACCAAGGATCTTGGGAGAGAGCAACTTCATCCACACTTTCCAAATCTTGCATTGGACTAATGAGTAGTTCACCAAGGTGGACAAGGGGGGGGGGTTCTATGTAATCAATATTCCACCCTCAAATGACCACAAATGATCCATGGTGCTCTAACTTTTAAGGCCTTGATTATGAGGGGAAGCCATTGTGAGAGCATGCACATTTTTGGAACCCTAACTTCGAAGTTAGATGAGTTCTATGTGTGACTGTTAATGGTAATAAACCATCTTTGTGAGCCCACCTTAATGGGGGGAATTGAGAGGGGGGATCGCCCCCTTTTATGGGGTCCTAGGGGGCTATCCCCCTAACCCATAGGGCCGAGGTGATAGGACTTTTGGTCATAGAGATATTGTTGGATTATATGTTTTTTTGACTATTTTATCTCTCTTGACTATGTTTATATGTATCGACTCCCATTGCAAAACCTATATAAGTATTTCCCATGTGTAGCTCTACATAGCATTGCATACTATTAAACCGTTCATCTAGAGTCTATCTAGATCGCCATATAAGTTCCATATTGGAAGTGCACAGGTGTACAACACGATCTTTCTAGCTACATTGCTCTTGAAAATTTGAGAATTTTGGTTCTTTATCTCTCAATCTGCCTCTCTCTTTGTTTGCATTTGCTTCTCAACTTTGTCTAGTGTTCTATTCCTTTGTGATATTAGTTCTTACATCTCCTTCCTTTGTAACCTCCTTGATAGTTGTTTGAAGTTGTTATTGACATGGTAGCAATAGTTGTTGTTGTATCTCCCTCGAGGTGCTCCATATCCTCCTCTATCATATCCTCTTCCTCTCTAGTTCCTTGGGTTCTTGAAGCAATGCTTAGTGATATGATTGGTAATTCCAAATATAGCACAAAGTGAGGAGGTTTGAGATCTCCCTCTCCTTGTCTACCTCCTCTGCCTCTAATTCCTCTTGAACTTCTCCCTCTACTTGCAATGTTAGGTTGGGAGGTGCGTACTTCTTCATCTAACTTCTTCTCTTTAGTATTGACACCTTTAATTCTACCTTTTATTAGTGTATAAGGTAGAGGATTGCTTACCTTTTGTGCATCTTCATTCTTCGTAATCTTGGCTTCATGAGTGAAGAGTTATCCTATGAGTCTGTTGAAATTTAGTACTTGCATGTTGATGTATAAGCCCATGGTAGTGGTGTATGTTTCTCACTTATCATCTACCATGGCAATGGTGTATGTTTCTCATTTATCATCTACTTTGATTCCATTGATGAATTTTCTAACTATTTTCTATTGATTTATGACCTCTCCAATTATTCTTGATTGATCGACTATATCCTTAAACTTTGAGACAAAGTGAGTGACATTCTTCTTCAATTGCTTCTTGAGGAATGTGAACTCCATCCATAGTTGATTCTTCTTGGCCTTGGTGCTTGAAGAGAAGAATGCTTCCAGTGCATTCTAGGTTTCTTTTTGAAGTCTTAAAGCCCCTAATTTGTGGAAGTAAAAATTCAAAACTAGATTTTAGAATATATGACCTTGCCAAAGCATCCTTTGCACACCATGTGTTCAACCTCCCTTTCTCTTCTTGTGTTGGTTCTCCTTTAGTCCTTAGCATAGGCATCATCTCATCTCGAGTGATGTATCCATATAGATTTATTCCTTGAAGATATTCTTCCATCTTAGAGACCATGCTAAGTACTTACCTTGATCTAATTTATCAATGGAAGAGGGAAAACCATCACCCATAATGTATATACTATGATGTTTGCAATCAAGGCCAACTAAGAAGAATGACACGCAATGAACAGAGCATTCATAGAAGACAACGGAGCACATGAGAAAAAGGTGCATGATTCAAATCTTACAAAACATTCAATTGTCAATAAAAGAGTGATTTTCATCACTAATACATTGTATAAAAACCCTCTATTTGTAAATATATGCTCAATTTTGTGCAAACCAAGGAGTTATTGAGCTTGAGGAGCCCAAGCAAAACTTATATTTCAAATTTCATGATTTTGGGATGTTATTTGAACCCTCAAATCAGGTTTAGAACCTAACTTTCAACTATCTCGAACACAAGGTTTGAACTCAACTAAGACTTACCTAAAAACTATAAAAGGAGAGCTCATTTTTTAGGTTCTTGATTTTGGAAAAGGCTTGTATGAGAGAGAAGAAAGCTTGTAATCTTGTTTATGAATAGAAGATACTCCATTGTTCCATCTCTATTTCTCTTCCTTATGTGTATGTGCATCTAGTGTGCTTCTCCCTTCACATCTACACACATTACTAAATTGTTTGTTCGTGATCTTCATAGCACTGTCACATACATACAGATTGAAAATTACTAGGTGGATCTTCATCGAGTTTAATGCTCATCACTATTCTAGGAGTGACACCAACAAGAGTTTGGCACCGTTGTTGGGGATGTTGGAGTTAGACGTCTGCAGAAGCACACGAACAACACAAGGAAGAAGAAGAACCTTGGAGCACAGCACACAATACTGAATGTATTACCACTAGAATGTAAAAAGATAAGTAACCCATTAGGGCTATAGACATATATACAAGCCGGGGGGGAAAAACCTCCTAAAGAGGGAAAAAAGTGCCATGGCGGTCCTAGTGTATTCACACACATCACTACCTGAATATATCAACAAATCCCCCATGGGAGTGATGTGGTGAACAAGGAGTTGGCACTCATGTATAAGGAAGTTCCAAGCTATGTGGAATCAATACACAAAAGGAAGTAAGCCCAAAGCTTTGCAGAAAGCTTCAAACTTCTCCCTAGAGAGATCCTTCGTGAAAAGGTTTGCAATGTTCTCCTGTGTGGGCACATATGCCAAGCTGATCTCCCCAGTAGAGAACCTCTCCTTGACATGATGATAATGCACCGCAATGTGCTTAGTGCGAGCATGGAACACAGGGTTCCTCGCAACTACCAATGCACTCTGACTATTAGTGAAGATGATGGTGGTAGAAGACTGTTGGCAGTCAAGGTTACACACAAGTAGTGAAGCGCATCAATGAAGTGGACACACAAGAAGAAGGAGCATGTAGGGAGCTCCAAGAAGCACATGTCAAATTTTCAGAACAAATCCCTATAAATATAGTGACTTTTGTCACTAAAAACCATTGTAAATACCATTTTCCATTTTTACAACTCCATTTTGTTCAAGCCGAGGAGTCCTCGAGCTTGAGGAGTATTAGAAGTATCATCCTACCAATTTTCATAATTTTTAGATTCCAGTTGAGTCCCCAAATAAGCCTTGGAACCTAATTTTTAACTAGGCCGGACACTAGGTCTGACAGGGCCAAACCCACTCAAAAAACTATAAAAAGGGCTGGAGAGCTCATTTGAGGGGATCTTGTTGTAGATTTCAGCTTTGTAAGAGAGTTCTTTTGTAATTCAAGTCCTTCCATTGTTCCACTCTTTGCTCTTGCATGTGTGTGTGTGTATGTGTGTGCATGTTTGTATGCTTTCACTCACGCACTTGTGCACTTCACTTGCTCTTGGTCTTCATACCGATCATCACATCTCCGCGGATTGACATTTATGAGGTGAAGCTCCTCACATTGGTACTTGCCATTGTGCTAGAGTGACACCAAATTTGGCACCGTTGCCGAGGAGAGAGCTTGGAGGATGAGCGTGTGATAGTAAGACGTAGAGTAGTGATGTTGGAAGGTTAAAAAATCACCATTTTCAGTTCAGTTTCTGAGTTTTTCTTCTTCTTCATCTTCATCATCATCATCATCTCTTCCCACCTTCTTCCTCTCTGATTTTTTCTCATTTTCAAGTGTACATTCACCTCATTTTTCACCTGTGACTGTGAGGAACAAGTGCAGAGGGTGTTCAGAGCTAAAATGCTGAAGAAATCACCTTGAAATCCACTTAAAACATAAAAAATCTGAGTGGTAGTATCATGGAGTGACAAGACCTGCATTTGGTATCGCGACGGTGGTATCGTGAGTTTGAAGGGTGATTTTTCATCTACAGGCTGATAGGAGTGACAAGGAGAACATAAGGTACACATATCTACAAAAATTTTTGAATTTGGGCTTAAAAATCTCCAAGTATCGTGTCCGGTTGAGTTTTGGTATCGCGATACCAGAATTCCCGTGTATCGCGATACTTGTTGAGGTATCGTATCATGCATGCCCACTTGAGGTATTGCGATACCATTCTGGTATCGTATCGTCAAGTGCTGGTATCGCGATCGCTATCGCCCCAGTGGTATCGTATCGTTGACCGAGCGGTATCGTGTCGCGTGCAAAGTTGGTATGGCATCACCAACTCGGTATCGTATCGTCTCCTGTTTTGGTATCGTATCGTGCACACCCACTTGAGGTATTGTGATACCATTCTGGTATCGTATCGTCAAGTGTTGGTATCGCGATCGTGGTCATCTCGGTGGTATCGTATCGTGGTCCACCTAGTATCGTATCGTTGATCGAGCGGTATCGTATCATGCCTATTCTAGTATCATATCGTGCAAAAAAATGGTATCGTATCTTCCATAGAACCAGTATCGTATCGTGTAAATTTTGGTATCGTATCGCCTGACTCCTTGGTATCGTATCGTGAGCAATCTGGTATCGTATCATGTACTGGTCAAGTATCGTATCGCCCACAACTTGGTATCATATCGTGCAAATCAAAGGTATCGTATCGTGACCATTTCCAGTATCGTATCGTGGAAGTTGGTATCGCGATCTTGGACTTCTTGGTGGTATCATATCATCCAAAGGTGGTATCGTCTATAGTGGTATCGTGTAAGACAAAGGTATCATATTGTGGAAAATCTGGTATCGTATCGCCTGTCCTGAGGTACACCCTGAGAGATCCTGTTTCCCTATTTTAACCCCCAGAACCCTGAACTGGCATAACTTTCTCATACGAAATCCGTTCGGAGTGATTTTGGGCTCGTTGGAAAGCTCGTGGGGAGTACTACCAAAACTTCGACCGGTTACCATAAAATTAATACAAGGATTATTAGATAGGGTATTTTGAAGTTGACCCTCATGCTGGACTAAGAAGCAAGGGGTTCCACAAGAATTTGAGCAATTCAAAGGACAATTTTGGACTTGTAGACAAGGCGTATGAACCTAAGCTCAAGTTGATACTTAGGAAGAGATTGATAAAGTACCAAATCACTTGAAACTAAGGTCAACCACACAACCAAGTCAGGGACTCACAACTCAGTGGTTAGCACTACGTGCTGAGTTCACACACGAGTGAGTCAGAAATGTCATTTAACTAGGAGAGACTCTTGGCTTCTGAAGACATGCATAGTTCAGTACCTAGTGAAGGTTTTATGTCTAGATTGGAAGGGGAATACCGGATGTCTCTTCAATACGTATCCACTAACCTGCAAGGAATACCCATCTACCTCGATGGTCTATACAGGTCAGTAGCAAGAATGAGAAACACTACTGAATTAGAAATAGTTCCAAGACCAGCTGTCAAGTACGAAGATGGAGTCTACATGGACAAGATGGGCCAGATCTACGTAGTAACTGAAAACCCTGATCAGATTAATGAAAGAGGAGATTAGCTCGAGATCATGCAGCTACCTCACAAAACCCATTCGATACCTGTTGGCAGTAGCGAGAGGCATAGAAGACGCGGAAGCATGTAAAGACAGAGCAGGGAGCCAGTCGAATCAATTTTTCAAAGATTTATGTTTTATAAATATTCTTCAAAACCTCCAACGGTGATTTTCATCACTAGTGTAACATATGTAACATAGAAAAAACCCTTTTTGTAATTTATAGCTCCATTTTGTGCAAGCTGAGGAGTCCTCGACCTTGAGGAGCTTAGGTAGAATGAGCGTACCAATTTTGGTTATTTTTAGACACCGTTTACCCTTCCAAATAGCATCTAGGACCTATTTTTTAACTATGCCGATCACTAGATGTGAAACCGGTCAAAACTAGTCTAGAATCTATAAAAAGAGCTAGAGAGCTCATTTTTGAGGGTACTTAGTGTTAGCTTGTTTGAGTAGAGGAGAGCTTAGAGCTATTTTGAGCTTGTAAGAGTGCTCTTGAGCAATAGAGTTGATTTCTCACCTTCCATTGTGTCTTGCTTGTCTCTTCGTTGTGTGTGTGTATGTGTGTGTGCATTTCTATGCTTCTCACCTTCACTCTCACTTCATCTCACATTCACGATCTTCATATCACTCCTATCTCTTTCGTGGATTGACATTAAGGAGGTGGAGCTTCTTAACGTGGTTCTCACCATTGTGCTAGAGCAACACCAAATTTGGCGCCGTTGCCGGGGATTGAGTCTAGGACAAATGTGTGATGGTAAGAGTATAGCAAGAAGTGGTGTTGGAAGGTAAAAATTTCAGTTTTTGTTGTTGTTTTTACTTAGGTTTTAGTGTTTTTCACCTCCCCCACACTCCATCTTCATCACCACATCATCATCTTCATCTCCAAAAAAATCAGAAAATTCACCATATCCACCCATTCTCCTCATTTCCCCTCATTTGTGCATGTGTGAGAGAGAGAGAGAGAGCTTTTGTGCTTGTGTGTACTTGCGTGTTTTTGAGTTTTCTTGCAGGTACAGAGCTCCAGTGCATCAGGAAGGCTGCAGAAAGGTAAGAAATGTACTGTCTGTCAGAAATTGCCGACTGTGTCAGACCATCGTGATGGTCTGCAAAGTTCGGAATTTGAGGTAGGCGACCACACTAGCGTGTAGGCGACCCTTGCGCATCTAGGAATCCATTGTTGCATTTGCAAAATTCATACATTGGTGGACCATCGCGATTGGCTCAGACCATCGCGATTGTGTGACACCATTGCGATTGGCTCACACCATCGCGACGGCTCGGCCGGACCATCGCGACGGTCTCACGCCATCGTGACGGTTCACTTGAACCATCGTGACGGTTCACTTGAACCATCGCGACGGTCCTTGACCATCGCGACGATCCCGTCGACCCCACACCATCGCGATTGGCTGATGCCATCGCCCCGACGCTGTCACGTGGCAAGCTAGACCATCGCGATTGCTCACTAGCCACGCCATCGCGACGAGACCCTTACACCATCGCGACGACTCAAACTTTGGACCATCGCGATTGGCTCACGCCATCGCATCTGTGACCATCGCGACGGTTCACTTCGGACCATCGCAACGGTTCATGTTGATCGTTGACTGACGCCATCGCCATTGTTCACTCAATCGAACCATCGCAACGCCTCACCCCGACCATCGTGATTGCTCACATCCAGACCATCGCGACCGTGCACTTCAGACCATCGCGACGGTTCACGCACACGCCATCGCGACGGTTCGCCTAGACCATCGCGACGGTCCCAGACCATCACGATCATCTCATACCATCGCGATTGCTCACCCAAACGCAAATTTTAGGGTTTGATTTTTTGACCAATTTTGGGGCTATTTTTTGAAAATTTTTGGATCATTGCACTCATAGGAGATCCCTTAGCTCATAATTGAAGAGAAATCTGTCTATTAGTTTTTACCCTCTAGGGCCTAAACGATCATATCTTTTTCATCCGAAGTCCGTTTTTTGAGTTTTATAGCTCGTTAGAAAGCTCTTTACGAGTACTACGTGACCTCAACTATTTTTTTTCATAAAGAATACGTTGATTTTTAGATAACCTAATTAAAGGTTGACCTAGTGTGGGACTAGAAAGCCAGGGGGCATTGAAGTTTTTGGGCAAAAGGGAAGGGACTTTAAAAGTGTTTATATCCAAGTGCTTGATCATCCATTGTGATATTGGTCTAACAGTGGATTTTTCCAGGTCTAGCAAAGGCAATCAAGGGCATTCAAGGCAAGGCAGTGAAGGGCATAAAGCTTGGGAAGTGCGGCTTCTTGGGCAATCAGAGCAACCAACAAAGCTGACTCGAGGTTGGAAGATTACTCAACCCCCTCAATCAATTCTTAGCTTAGGATAAACGTTAGCTTTGTGGATTAACGACGATAGGAACACATCAAGTATAAGAGACTTAAATTTATCAAGTCTAAGAGTAAAGATAAAGGTGTGTGATACGAAAACTTAAGGGAAAGAACATAAGTCTGACAGAACGAGAACTCAAAAGTACCACGGAAAGTCGAATTCCTGACGCATACATCTAAACAAGAATCTAAAAGGGGTTTAAAAAGAATCAAGAAAGTAAGAACAAAGAATCATTGACGATCTGAGCGTGTACTGAGTGTGCAAGGAAGTAAATTCATGAACCTTAGATCGGGCAAACACATAGGTAAGTCAGACCGACGAAGCCTTAGATCATCAGAAGCAAGTGTAGGCACTACTGCATGATCGTGGGCTCAACAATTGAATAGTAATTACCCCTACGAGAGCTCAGACACGAGTGAATCAGAAATGGCATTTAGCACAGAAAGACCAGAAGGAGGGTCAAATGTAGCATATTTAGAAAGACTTGAAGGACCCTATAGGACTCAATTAGAATTTCTCCGAACCAACCGCTTATGTGCTCGCATCTATGAGGATGGTTTGAGAAGACAAGTGGTGCAAATGCATAACCCGGACCAACCCATTGGATTGGAACGTCTAGTGGTGAAATTCGAGAGAGACGTGTACATAGACAAGGAAGGAACGATGTATATCTTAAGTACTCAGCCAAACAATACGAATGAGTTTGGCATAATTCAAGGAAAAGAACCATTAGAAGAACCTAGAACATCCAGAGGGAAATCTGTACTGACAAGAGTACTAGTCCCAGATTGGACCCCTCTGGATAACAGAAGCATAGAGTTGTTTGTAAATAAAGAGACTGAGGAAGCATTTTGGAGATATAGAATGGAACAACCTAGTGAGGTAGGCTCCATCATAACTACGAATTTAAAGACCCGAATACACCTGGAAAGGTTGTATACCTAGATGAAACTTCAGAAAGAGTATTTGTGGTGCCAGACCACGCTAGAAACACATACACATGGAGAGGTGAGTCGGTATTCCCTCCATCTCGAACAAACATAAACACGAGCCAACAAGGGGTAGGAACATCCTCAGCCCACGCTAATCAAAGGGAGAAAAATAAAGAGAGACCCGAAGTAAGCTTCAATCATCCCATAGGGAGAGATAGAACCACGGACACTAATAGAGCGGATAGACAAAGGGAACATGGAATACTAGGTGGTAGAGATGATTTTCCTCTACCTAGACCACGAGAACACGCAAGAATACTGAGACCCACTTAGTTAGTGAAGTCCATGAAAAATTATTTTGATGGGACTGGAGATCCCTATGACCATGTTGTAGAATTTAAGCAAGTGCTATGAGTAGAGCAAGTCGAAGACATGTTCATGCAATATAATGCATTTGGACTAACGTTAAAGAATACCGCTTTAACTTGGTTTCAACCATTGCAACAAAGGCAGTTTAGAGACATCCATCACTTTTTAGAGTCAGTCATCACTGAATTCTCTAAAAGTGGGATCAGGCATGACATGTCTTCATTGATTCATAGCTTCAAACAGACCCCTCAGGAAACAGTTAGACTTGCAGGACGTAGGTTTAGACAATATGTTGAAAGATGTCCTATGCAAGAGTTGCCCTCACAAGCCAAACAAGTGTCATTGCTTTTAGACGGCTTGTTGAGCTCTAAACTACGCTCCTATGTGTACTTGAAAGAACCCAGAACACTAGAGCAGTGTGTAAGAATTTGCATAGACATTGAGGACAACTTAGGAGATGAGTTGGAACTCTCAAAGGTCTATAAAGATTCAGACTGTTCATCTCTAGCATCCACAAAACTATCTAACTCGATAGAAGACCTAGCAGAAAAAGTGGCCCAGAAACTAGGAGTTTCTAGTAAACAGATGCCCAAGTTAACAATTAACGTATGTTGTTACACCTGTGGTGGAAATCATTTGGCAAATGTGTGTCCCAATGCAACACAACCGCAAGCAAACCCTAGTGGCCACTATTGCAGTATTGAGAGAAGATACACGAATCATACGACTCAGGACTGCCCATACAACAAACAAACAGTGAGACAAAACTACCCGCAAGCATACCAACAGCCAGGTAGGTATCAAGGCCAATACAATGCTCAGCCTTATTACTATAGGCCTCCTCAAAATTATCCATATCAGGCTCAACAAAGACCTCAACCTGTTTTGGCTCAGCAGCCACCCCCACCAGCGAATGTCATCTTAGTCAAATACAATGCTACAGAAGAGAACCTAAGTAGGGCTTTAGTGCCTTCTTCACCCTTGATCATAGAGAGTGATCCGAACTCTAACAGTTTTGACTCTACTCATGTAGATAGTCCACCCGCGTATTACACAGAGTCACCAGAACATGTAGAGACATATCATTACGATAGTCCACCAGTGGAACCTAGTTGGGAGCCCAATTATGCTAATGTGATGTACACAAATCCAAACCCACGGCCCCAATTGAGACAGCAAAGACCACAGGGCCCTAGAGGACCATGCTTTAGGTGCCAAGGAGATCATTTCATAAAGGATTGTCCACATCCTCCGATAGCAGGACAGTCACAGTACTATAACATACAAGGCTTTTGTGCCGATTGTGGTAAAGAGCACATAATCAAAGATTGTCCTAAGAATCCTACTAATGCTTCAACTGTGACACCGATCAACGTGATAGGTATTGTAAACAACGCAGATGGATCCAACCCTACATACGTGCCTATCCAAGCTATAACAAGAGCCCAGGCGCTCCTACAGAATCAACAGCCTAACACTGAGAAAGTAACCGGAACTAGTGAAGTTGTAGAATCTAGCAATAAAAACACGAAATCATGGAAAGATTCCAGAGAAAGAATTAAGAGAAAATGGAGCAAAAGGATAACTGAGTTGGAAGGAAGCTTGAAGGAATTGAGAGCCAAAATCCTAGAGTTGACCTCTCAAGAATTGAATCAAGAGAACCTAGCTCAAAAATCAGGATCAGTTTTAGCAGAACCCATACCAGAAAGCCTAGACATGATGTTTCGTGCATATCAGGCTAGGATAAAAGAAGGGCCCCAAATAGCTGAAATGAGTAAAAACTAACCTCGAGCAAACTTAGAAATTGAGCGAACTAAACTTTGCATGAAGATGGTAGAATTAGCACAAGCTATGTTTGAAGCCTCTAGATATCTAAATTGGAATAACATGGCAAAACCGGAATTACACTTTCAAGGATTAATGGAGAGGCTAGAATACTTGATCGATAGCAAAGAGAAAAAGGATCAGCATAGGAACCCTATCGCCTCAGAGACACAAGAAAGGAATGCACCATCCCTGTCTCAAGTACCCAACACAGAAGGGGAAGACAACTTGTTCCATACATAGGTACTCGCATGAATTTTTGAGAGAAATCCAAGAAGAGAAGTGGAGAAAAGAACAAGGAACTCATCCTCCTATTCAAGAAATAGATGACTTGCATGAGCAATTTCCCCAAGACATCCCCTCTATTTATGACGATGTAGAGGAAGAGCAACTAAGTGAACACACAGGATTTGAATCTAACTCTTTACAAGAATTACCTCAGTTCACAGGACCTTGGGAAGACAAGTCTATTAGCATGAGAGCACCCACGATAGTAGTGAGGAATGAAGAATCAGTGATCCCTAGAAACACGGAAGTGGTCAAGAACGCTAAAGTTCAGTATCACCTCACGCTTGAGGAATTGTTGAAGGTTAAGCCAGAACTGTGGAAGCACGTAGCAAATCAATTCCTTGAGCTTGCTACTACTCCCTCACAAATAGGAACACACAAGAAGGTACCAGAAATACCCGTAGAAAAGATAGGAGATGTAAGCGAAGGAGAGGAAGGTAATACTTATCTCCCAATAACCCATCAGGGCTACACCACGAAAGCCATCTTAGATTCAGGAGCCGGAGTAGCCATTGCCACCGCCGCTTTATGGAAACGTTGGGGTAAGCCAGCATTACGACCTACCAGGATGAAGCTACAAATGGCTGATGGACACATAGAAAAACCATTAGGCTTACTAGAAGGCATATCTCTCACCACTTGTGGTATGGAGTTTGAGCATACCTTCGCCATTTGTGAGTTTGCAAAAAATCATGCTTATGAGATGATCTTAGGATGACCATTCATGCGTCAATTACAAATCCTACAAGATTGGGGAACTAATTCTTTGTACTTGCAACATTTAGGAGTGAGTACTAAAGTCAATCTTAAAGACTATTCACATCGAGATGTACCCCCAATACAATGGAATACCATCCATAAAACACAGGTAGAAACGGAATTGGTACACTCTTTAGAGTGAGAACCCTCATGGTTACACGAGGACACTCATTTATGGATGTGTAAGGTAGCAAAACAAGAGGAAGAACGGTTAGAAGCCAGGACTTTAGGTGCAGAACAACATCCACGAACCCTTCAAGACCCAGCGTACGCACCTGTAGTATTTCCAGATGAGGATTTTGAACCTCATGGTTGGGCAGAAATCTTAGCAACCATGGATGTAGCCATCAATGAAGAACAATGGACACCCCACTGTGACGAAGATGGCTATGACATTTCAGTTTTCACGATAGAGCCAATCATGTGTGAATCAATTTTAGAAGAATGTGAACCTAGCACTGATGCATTTGAGGATGCGAGTGATTTCGATTTAGAATCAATTATTATGGACTCACCCTTTGCATCAGAAGAAGAATATTTCTATGAAGTAGAGACTCATCCTTAGAAACACGAAGAACTTATGAATGAGGTGAGGTTAGCCACTCAAGTGACCACCAAGAGTGAAGGAAAGAAAAGAAAGAAGAAAGAAACCATGTCAGAAGAAGAAGAATCTTTGTCTGAAGTTCCTGAGAACTTCAAGAAATATGACATAGAAGATAGACGAATAATGGTACGAATGCCTAACAGAAAAGCTGACATTGGAGAAGTATATGATAATCGAGAGAAAACCAAGAAAATAATAGTTGCCATAGAAGGAGAAGAAGAAAAGTGTACATACATAGGGCATGATTTGACAAAGGAAGAAGAAGAAGAATTAGTTGCCCTATTGCGCGAATATAGAGATGTGTTTGCTTGGAGTTACAAAGATTTGAAAGGAGTAGACCCGGATATATGTTCTCATAGAATCCCTATGACTCCAGATGCAAAACCTATGAAACAGAAACCATACACGTACAATGATAACTACGCTGCAAAGATTAAAGAAGAAATAGATCGCTTGATAGAAGCAGGATTCATTTACGAAATTGAGCATACCGAATGGGTATCCCCCATTCTGGTTGTGCCCAAGAAGAATGGAAAATTGCGTGTGTGTATTAACCTTAAAAAAGTTAATGCCGCCACAATTAGAGACAGTTATCCTCTTCCTATCACAGAACACTTATTGGAAAGAGTTGCGGGCAAGGAAGTTTACAGCTTTCTTGATGGTTTCTCAGGCTATAATCAAGTAGCCATTGCTCCGAAAGATTAACACAAGACGGCTTTTGCCACAGAATGGGGCATATTTGCATTTCGTGTGATGCCTTTTGGCTTAACAAATGCACCCGCTACTTTCCAGTGACTCATGTGTCATGTTTTTAAGGAATTCTTACGCAAGAATTTGGAAGTTTATGTCGATGACTTATGTGCACATTCAAATGAGAGACAGACACATATCCCAGAGTTAAGACAAGTATTTGACAAATGTCGAGAATATCAGGTTTGTTTGAACCCAGAAAAGTGTGTTGTCATGGTCAGACAAGGCAAAATTTTAGGACACATTGTGTCAAAGAATGGAATCTCTACGGATGAAGAAAAGGTGAAAGTAATTGCAGAATTACCTAGACCAACTAACGTGAAAGAGGTACAGGCATTTATGGGCCATTGCGGTTATTACAGACGATTCATACACATGTATGCAATCATAGCCAAGCCTTTGTACTCTCTTTTGACCCATTTTGAATGGACAGACGAATGCGAGAATTCATTCAATGAACTTAAATGACGTTTGTGCTCAGCACCTATTGACAACCCCGGATTGGAGCAAACCACTCCATGTACATGGATGCATCCAATTATGCCATAGGATGTGTGTTAGCACAACCCACGAATGAAGGAAATATAGATCTTCCCATAGCTTACGCGAGCAGACAATTGAACGCAGCAGAAAGAAATTACACCACTACGGAACGAGAGGGATTAGGGATGATCTACGCAGTAAAGAAATTCAGACATTATTTGTTGGAAAACAAGTTCAAGTTCTTTACAGATCATCAAGCCCTATTGTACTTAGTCAATAAGCCATGTAACACAGGACGATTAATACGTTGGTTTCTATTACTCATGGAGTACGATTTTGAAGTGGTAGTTAGGAAAGGAAAGACACATCTCAGAGCTGATCACCTTTCAAGATTAACCACAAGAGAAGCTCCTCAAGGGATAGCGGATGAATTACTCGATGCATACTTGTTTAACCTTGAGATAGCACCAGAATGGGCTAAGCCGATAGTCCCTATTCTCACATATGGACTCAAGAATCCTAGGATAAGGATCAAAGAAGGAGAGATTACCAAGTCTCAAAGATACCAAATAATAGCAGGAAGCATATATAAACAGGATAATCAAAAGATTCTTGCTTGTTGCGTAGATGAATGAGAACATGCAAATTGGTTGCAATTAGCACATGTAGGTGCATTAAAGCAACATCATTCAAAACATCGTACATTGCAGACTCTGCATAGACTAGGTGTATATTGGCCTTCAATGGAAGCAGATGTCTACAAGTTGTGTAAAGAATGCCCTGTTTGTTGTGAAACACCACCACTAGAACATGCTACACTATATCACGTGTCTCTCACACCAGACTGGAGTGAACACTTAGTGATGTACTTGAGGACAAAAACATTCCCTCAAGGAATGACCTTAGCGTGACAATGCAGTCTAGAGCAGGAAGCTCAGGACTATTCACTTATTGGCGACAATCTATACAAACGAGGACGAGATGGATATTTAAGACAATGTGTTCATGAAAGCGATTACTTGAGCGTACTAGAGACTGCACACCAAGGTGTTGCAGGAGGTCACTTTGGACCAGATAGGATAATCAAAGCCATCCTCTTTGCAGGATTATGGTGGCCCACTCTTCACATGGATGCACATACCTATGTAAAGAGATGTGATGTGTGCCAAAGAACTCAATTTCCTACTTGCAGAGATGAAGTGCCATTGAAACCCATGATGGGAGGACGTGCATTTTCTAAGTGGGGTATAGACTTTGTAGGACCCATTAACCCCCCTGCAAAAGGTACACATGCGGAATACATTATTGTTGCGATAGATTATCTTACCAAATGGGTAGAGGCAAAAGCCACAAAAAAGAATGATGCACACACGACTGCAAAATTCTTATTTGAAAATGTCTTTACAAGATATGGATTGCCTATAGAGTTAGTGAGCGATCGAGGAACTCACTTTCTAAACCAAGTCACTGAATATTTGTTACAGGATTTTATGGTGATTCACAAGAAATCCGCACCATATCATCCTCAGGCCAATGGTCAGGCTGAAAGCACTAACAAGATCCTTTGTAACGTACTGACGAAACTCGTGAACAACAAACGTTCAGATTGGGACAAACAATTACACCACGCTGTTTGGGCATATCGAGTGGCCTACAAGACCGTACTCAATGCACCTCCCTTTCAGATGGTTTTTGGTCAAAATGTTGTGCTTCCTTTGGACTTCTTGATACCGACCCTTAAGGTTGCACAAGAACATCAGTGGACGGGCCATGAACTATCAGCAAGAATAATGGACTTGGAACGATTAGGAGAAACCAGGCTGAAGCCAGCAGCAGGAATATACGCAGCTAAGAAGCGACAGAAAGCATATTTTGATGCACATGTGAAAGATAAAGGCTTGAAAGAAGGAGATTTAGTCCTAGTATATACGCTGAAACAACATGCACGGAAGTTAGAAAAGCGAGGTTATGGACCTATGATCATTAACAGACTCTCAACAAGTGGAGCAGTACAATTAGCCACCTTAGAAGGAGACATAATGCCTAATTACATCAGTGGCTGTAGAGTCAGGTTATACCAGGAACCTCTTACTGAGGATATGCTTAGACGACTCACGTTGGCAAAGAAGCGTAAGGAGGAAGAAAATAGAATATGAGTTGAAGCTCAGGCAGAAGCTATAGGACGCATTAAACTCATGAAGCTAAGAAGACAAGGACTAGGGAGAGAACATTATAACCATCTGGAAACATCACCTAGATATCCCATGGCCATGTGTCAAGCAAAGTCACGTACTCATCCTAGCATAGTGGACAGGAGACCATTCATTACAGTCAGGCTAGAGCACGGAAACCCTTGCCAAGAGCTCAGGGCTTTAATTGATTCAGGTGTTGCGACGAGTGCGATTAGATGGTCCCACTATAAGGACTCAAGAATAGAAATGCGGCCAATTGAGGCATACCTCATAGGGCTAGGAGGCATGGAAACCCCTTGCATGAGTGAGGTGGACCTTCCTATCCTCATAAACGAAGTGACCTTGACAGTGAAACTACTAGTGTGCCATGACGACGACCTGATAGAACTCCTAATCCTTGCCCAAGATTGGCTATACGATCACTCAGTGGACCTAAATCTTAGACAAGGCTCCTTACAAATTGGAACCTTAGATCAGAAGCGAGTGATACTGCTTGACTTCCCTAATGGCATTCCAACTTAAGTTTGTAGCCCTAGACCCTATGAAATGCATGCGATGGAAGACCGAAAGATGTTTGGTCAGATCAGTCACGTTACGTCTACACCAACCCATGCGGGCTTGGCAATGAACAATTGTCAATCAGAAGGACGTCAGGAGATTTTCCCTTGGGCTTCTTGCAAATTAGAAGGGTCAACCACCCAACCGCTTGGTCAAATGGGCACCATCAGCGGTCAAATGGGCACAATCAGCGGACAAATGGGGACGATTGCAGGTCAGGTGGACTTCATCAGCGTCCACATGGGCAAAACACCCTGCGGTGCCCATCCTTCCACACTTACTACGGACTGGCCTAGATTAAAGATACAAAATGGAGCACTTCCTAATGGGCAGGTTTCGCAAGTGTTGGACCTCCCTTCTTTTCCAAAACAGAGTGTCCATCCGACCTCCCAACCTCAACCACAAAGGAGTCAACTACGACAAAGGAACCCAGGCCGATGACAATATCAGACGACACAAAGAAAGCAACAGTATCAGTATCACAAAGCAAGCGGCACGAGACAGATATGGGTGCCAAAAGGACAGAAAACACCAATAACTTTCAGCAATGCAGACAATGACAAGAAGAAGTTTCAGCAGAAGCAGAGACAGTATCCAAAGTCTTCTGAACATTCTTCTACGAATACAAACATTCAAAAAATTTGGATCGCCAAGAAGTACCTTACAAACCGACCCACACCCACGCAGATTTGGGTACCCAAACAGTGTATTATATCTCAATCCCTCAAGCCATGTAATATATAACCCTCAGAACTCACTTCACCCTTTAACCCCACCACATCCGCTCTCAACTTTTGTCCCTCAAAAGAAACATTCCACCTGCTCAGAAACTCTTAGGAAATGGATACCTAAACGTATCCAGACGCCTTCTACGACTCCCTTATCTAACATAACTCCCACCCCGATTAATCTACAACCTTGTAATAACTCATTCATGATTGAACCCTGCATAAATCCACACACTATAACCCAACATCACCTGTAATAACATCTCATCAAAGCATTGCATGCAATATCTGAAAACATATAGGTGTCTATAGACCTACACTAGTTCTGCAAGAAGCATTGCATCAATCACATCACAACACTTGGCTACACGGGTTACACATCGGCTATGGAAAGGGATTGCGGTCTCACTTTAATGGGATCATAATTAATTTCCATACTAATGTGTTAATTTTATGTAGCAGATCTTCTACGCACTCGCATCATACATCATGCAGGCAGAAGGGCCATCGGAAGCTGGCCCCAGTGCACCAATGGCCAATATTGGAGAACTACTAGCGGAGCCTCATCCTACGGCTCAACCGCCCGAATTTCAAGGTTTCCCAGGGCCCATGCCAATCGACGATCCCCCCAGGGGTTATACTGAGAAGATTCATCGCAATTCTCACTGGTTTTAAGGGCTAGCAGGACCATTAGCGGATGCTGATTTTATATTTGAGGCTAATTTGACTTTTGATGACCGTACCTAGGGCAAATATCAGTTTTTCTCAAGAGAGTTTGAAGGATTACAGAACACGGAAGATCTAACGCATGTTTGGGCAAGAGCAAGGTTTACAGAGTATTTCAGCGACCCTTTGCCTAAACTTGACTTCTACAGATGTTACTATTTAGTCACAACATTGATGGCTTCGGAGAACAAAGATTTGCCAAGCACCTTCATTTTGCCATCCTTGGTGAACGATCCGCCATATAAGAGGTTTTATCTTTCTAAAGATCTGATTCGCACTGCAATCAAGATCCATGGTACGCACACTCCAACAGAACGAGAAAGGCTGGTTCCAGAGCCAATGAAACGTGGAGACATTACCAAGTGGGAAGAGATTTTGGCAATCACACCTGAGCTTTCAAAACCACTGCGGATATGTATGCAGCATTTTGCTTTCCCCGCTCAGGACAGATTCACAATGCCTCACAAGCGCATATGGTTTGGATTATATCTAGCATGTATTGGACCCCAGACAGTTGATCTCGCAAGCTGGATCATTGATCAGCTCTACTTAGCACAACACTGATGGGAAAGAAAGAAGGTCATCAATGGATGTTGCGCTCTCACGCGCATCGTATATATGTGTTTGGCTTACGATTTACCTATCGAGCGAGCAATGACAAGTGAGGAGCTGAAATCCTTCAAGGGAACAACAAAGAAAGCTAGGAAGCCTAGCAAAGGACGAGCAGGAAAGTGAATGAGAGGAACTATCCCCTGCCTTCAGGTGCCAGAATCACCCTCACCACAACCCTCTCCAGAGCAGTCCCCGATAGAAGCCACTCGATCTGTACAACCTATTCGCATAAGGTTATCAAGACCGATTATAACAGAGACCACCACCAGCACAGTTGCTCCTCATGCAGCCACCGTCCCAGGACCTGCCACCACTACAGCAGAAGTTCCCACCACTATTGGTGTGGAAGCTTTCTCTTTTCCGATACCAACATGGAAGCAGAGCCACTGGATACAACCTTTGATTTTGAAATGCAGGATGCCTTCTCGAATGAATTTCAGTTTTTAGAAGGTCAAATCTTCTCTCAAGAATACGAGCGGCCCAGTTACCCGACCACGCCCCGAGACCAACCACAAGGACAAATAGTGTCTAGTTCCAAGGAAGAAAGAACGGAAACCGACGAAGATGAAGGCGATGACGAAGCCAGCTAGGGCACTCACGAATCCCAAGAGCATGGACAGACAGATGAACAAGGACCGCACACCGACACCCAAGGGGACACGAGCACACATGAAGACGAAACATTCGAAGCAGCAGCTTATATGCTAGCCATCAAAAAACTGTATCGAACCATGGAAAAAGTTTGGGCACGCAAGAAATTGACTGAGGAAGAGAGTCAAGCACTTATAGAACAGGAACTTGTCTCAGGCGGATTCGAAGAAGTATATATCAGAGGCTTCCGAGAACTTGTCAAATCAGTGGGATCCACAGAAGCCTTATGATATTTGCAGAGGAAACCATTACCACAGTATGACCCTCGTAGAATCCGTCTACTAACCAAACCGGGTGAACATATTCGGGTACCCACTGGCGAACAATCTTCAGAATAGGCCAGGGAAGCACGTCTCGTCCCTGAAGGCTCATTGGCAGAAGACACCATTATCGTCAACTCCCCACCCCGTACTACTGCTATACATACCACCACAATTGTCGAAGTATCGACCACCCCAACCGCTCCTCCATCACCTCCCATCCATCCAGTCTCCCCCATACACCCTCCTTCTCCCCGAACAACATCCTCCTTCTCCGGCGGAGTAGCAGAAGTCGTCCTTACTCCCATTCATCCCACAATTCTCGCACCCACTCAACCTAGTCTACCCCCTAGCACACCTACCTTTCTATCAAATCCAATTTTCCCACCATCCTTTCCGTCCTTCCCCACACCTTCAAGACCCCTTTTTCCATTCCCACCTCCATTAAATTCTCCCCAGTCTCACCTCCCCGACCCACTGTAACTCCTCTTTCCCCTTTCTACCAAGCCGTCCAAGACAACCCCTCTATAAATTACTCATCAACATTTGTAAATCCCGTTGTCGGAAGGATTTCCTCACTTGAATTGTTATATGGAAAAATAAAAATGTTTTGCTTTAGAGTTGATTAAATAATATCTCTCTCTCACATTTTTTTTAATGCATTGGAATAAAATGACTAATATTATCTCTTGGGTACCTGCAGGAAAAAGAAAAAAATTATATGCATAATGAAAGGATAAATGATTCTTACTCTTACTCTTTATTTTATATTTTGTTATATGTTTTTCAAATCATGGATATGTGCATTCATAAATGTTCATTTGTATGAACTTATGTTTATAAGGTTGTGTAATTATATTTATGTGAATATATTGACCTATGTATGTGTCCATGAGCTTATGAATACGTATGTGAATGTAGGGTTTATGCCATAAGTATGTGTTTGCATATGCATACTTAAAATATATATGTGTGCACCTATGTCTAAGTATTTATGAGTTATTACCTACCTAAGTAAGGGTAAAATTATGAAGTTCCATAAAATTTTATGGGTACATTTAAGCCCATGAATTGTTTAGCTTTCTATTTAAGTGAACAAATATGTGTATGTATGATAATATGTTGAAAGTGTGTCTATGTTGGTCTATGATGTGTAATATTTGGTACCATATGAATAGAATCATTATATATAAATATAAATGCATCTTCATTTGAAATGCATGTGTATTAACCATAAGTGTCTACCCATGTAAATTTATGTGTAAAGGCATGTGAATGTATCATCTATATTTATTAATCCAAATGTATGAATATGGGGGTATGTTATCCCTTATAGATACATCTTATAAATACAAAGGTTTATGTATCGTTAAGGTTAAAAGGTAATTAAAATAATATATCATTGCTATATACTAGGTATTTTAATATTAAGTTATAATTAAATTAATTATTATTTGATGTATTTAATGTATTAATTTACCTGAATATTTAAGTTAATAAATAAATACTAAATATAATCATATACGTAGGTATATTGAAGTTTAAGTTAACTTAAGTCTAGAGCTAAGTGCGCATAAGGAATGCATGTGATAGCATGTGTAATGTATTAGTTAAGTAAAACTATGCATGAACTCGTATAACCTTATATGGATATGTATAAATAGGAGGTTTTGAAGATGTATTTCCTAATGTTATTCTTTGCAGATCATTGAAGAGATTGCAAAGGAGAATACGAGAATACAAGCTTACGAGATTTCAAGCTTACAAAATTGCGACATTTGAAGATTGTTCATTTAGAACTATTAAGTTGTATAGGATTATTTATAAAGAGATTGTATTTGCACTCCACATAAGATTTGTATAGGCTTAACTAAATTGATTTTGAAATTCTTCATATCTTTACTCTGAAAATCAATTTAGTTCTTTTCATTTTTATTTCGTATGTCTAAAGAATTAGGATCTACAAGTAGTTTTGAACTAGTATCTACAAGCAATTCTGATATTAAGAGTCAAGAATTAGAAAACTTTATTATAGGAACACTGCTTACGTCTTCAATTGATAGCTTGAATAATAACGAAAATATAGAAATTGAAAACATTAAAGATAAAATAGTTGACGAAACTTTACATACGTTAGAGTATGATCGTAATCTTTCTAGGATTTTACCTTTAATTTCTATAGTTTTACCAGAACCGGAGGACAAAGAAGACTTATTCCCACCAAATTTAATAAGAACACCTAATTTAAATCAAATTGAAAACGAAGAATTTGACATTGTTAAAGAAAAAATAATTAGTGAGAAATTAGTTTTGTCTTCCCAATTAGAAGCCATAACTAGATATAGAGACGCACATCCTTACGGCTCGTAGTCTGAAAAATTTAGTTCTTAATTTGCACTCAAATAGATTAGAAACCTATAGTTTTTATCACTCCTAAACTGAAAAATCCACCTAAGACCCTAAGCATACTTAGAAGCACCCTGCGTGCAATCACACGGTTAGGTTAACGTGATTCTTGTAGATGAACGTCAACCTCCCTTCACACCCCTCTACGACAACTTTGGTGAACCCGACGTGAAGTGTGAAGATAGTGTGCCTAGGACTTACGTTGTATTTTCAGTTTTAATTTAAATTTCTAATTTTATCTTCTTCTTGTTCTTGCAGGAAAAGTGAAGATAGAAGTTGTGACAAAACGAGAAGAGTTTGCTGTTTCTTTTTTTCCTTGGTGTTGAGGGCTGGTCGTAAAAACTGAGCACCTCCACGGGAAGAAGGATTTCCAACCGGTGGAGCTTCCTCGCTTCAAACCCCCCCTTCAACATTCAAGAGAATCAAGACATATTCATAGTCATTTTAGTTTTGTGTTTAGGATTGTTTAAACATTCACTTTAGAGCCTCTTCAGCAAGCAATCATCAAGTAAGGTGTTTATTTTAAGTTCTTTATTTTTAGTTTACACATATCACTTAAAAAGAAAGTTGTTTTCATCTTCACTTAGGATTTAAGCACTTTCATATTAGCATTAAAAGAGTATTTAAATCTTTCTTTTGTATCTAGGAAATATATTTTTTACTTAAAGCATTTAAATATCTGCATTTTAGATTTTAAGAAAAGCTATTATTTTTGCATCATCAAAAAGAAAAGATTTTTTTTTTTTGAAAAAGAAAGATTGTTTGCTTTACTTTTTATTGCATAAAAAGGAAGCTTATAGCATAAAAATAGTTTAAATTTAGGTTTCTTTTGACTTATAGTTAATGCTTTTATTTCTTCAAAGAAATTAATTTTAAAGAAATTAATAGTAAACTAAAAGACTTAAAATCCAAGAAAAACTATTTTATAAAAAATACCTTATTAAAAAAAAAACCCTTTAAAATTGAAGAAGTTTAAAAAATTTTAAAAACTCTAAAAAAAGTTCTAAAAGAGTAAGTATAAGAGATAAGTCAAAATTTAGGTTTTTGAAATCAAAAAAATATTTTAGGAAAAGAAGATTAGAATTAGTAAAGCCTAGGACTAGGGTAAAGCCATCCCTGGCTTTATCAACTAGTGATAGATTTAGGCAATTTAGAGAGCAACTAGATCCGGCTATTAGGGAACTTCTTCTCCATTCGAAGCGTTATCAAGAACGTAAGATGGAGGAGATGTTCAAGAACATGATGATAGAAAAGCAAGGGACACGTACAGTCCAAGCTATTTTAAAAGAGAAAGGAAAATTTACTGGATTGAACATTACGGAATACCTGGATGCATTTGAGGAGCAAGTGCAAATCCAGGGATTGCCTGAAGATGTTTTAGTTAGATACTTTAGTCGAGTAGTTTCTAGTTCAATTATAGAATCTATACAAGAGCATGCCGAAAAAACATGGGAGGAATTTAGAAAGGAACTTCATAAAATGTTCTATCTCGAGGATTTTAGCCAGCACAGTCGGGAAGGTTTTTTGCGTTGGTTAAACACTGTTAAAAGCAATGAGTCTTTAACTCATCTTCATGGTGAGTTTATGAGATGTCTGGCTCAACTTCCCGAAGATGATAGAAATGCTATTAATCCAGATGTAATTATATATTTCCTTAAGATACTTAATCCTGAGGATAGGGATGAAATTGAAAGGCGTATAGAAGAGCCTGGAAAATGATATGGGCTAACTGATGGCTGGGAAAAGGTCAGGAAAGAGATAGAGGCTGTTGCTCAAATGAAGCAAAGGCAAACGATTTTGTATGCTAAACCTAATGCTTCTCAGCTTAGAGAGACTCATGCCATAAGGCAAGTTGACATGCCAATGCCTGCTACTATGGCTACGGTGAATAATTCAGCTGCCACTAAAGCTCCCATAGAATTTCAACTGGATATTCTATGTAAGCAAATGGAAAATGTCATGAACATGCAGACATCTCTTTCAAAAGAGGTTGCCAATTTGAATAAACAAGTTTATTCCATGAGCTTTAATGATCCAGGGGCTAGTAGTAGTGGTACAGGGCAAGCACCACCTATTCAACCAGTTATGCCTCAATATGTTCCACCTCAACCAGGCTTTCAGCCAGCACCACAGCAAGCTCCTCAGTTTGTTGTACAGCCACCCTTTCAAAGAAATAATGAGAAAAGAGGGACTGGCGGGAAACGCTGTGTTTGGTGCGATAGTTAGGAGCACGCATCATTTGCTTGTGAAGAATTAAAAAGTGCTAAGGCGAATCAATTAGTTGTGGAAATAGATAGAAGATTATGTGATTTTAGGTCACGTCTTCCTTTGTCCATCAATTGGGGCAAAGGAGGAATGAAAAAGCTTTATGAAAATTTAACAATCTCAGATGCAACTGCCAGTACTTCGGCTACAAGACTAGAGCCAGTCGAGGATAGCCCTCCTTCAATGCCTAGCCAAAATCCATATTCAATAGAGGCACTGGTACGAGCTAGAGACGAGATAATGTACAAGACCGCATGGAAATCTCCTGTAGATCAATATTCTGTTTTTTCTCATATTGCCAATGTTGAGGAAAAACGGAGACGAGAAGATGTGCAGGATGATGTAGAAGAAGGTGATAGAAGGATAACTAGGAGGCAAACAAGAGAAGATGAAAAGAAAACTAACAAGAAAGTTCAATTTGATGAATCTAATTTATCTCAAGAAGAGAAGAGGAAAATGATAAAGGAAGGCAAAAAGCCGACTGATGAAAATGTTCAATCACAAGAAGAACAGAAGAAATTGGAAACCTCTATACCTGAAAATAAAGAGGATCAAAAGCAAAATGAAGAGAAAGGAAAGAAGAAAGGTAGAAGAGCTCCACGTGCTATTATGATTTCTGAGCTCGAAAAGAAAAATGATGCTAGGGAGATTTTAAATGACATTCTTCTAAAAAGTTAAGTAATGATGTCACTTGAGCAAGTGTTTTCCATAGCGAAACCGGAGTTCAAGGACAGTTTTATTCGACTTATTAGAAGGAGACGCTTTCCTTTGCCACAAGACGAAGACATGCAAGACGTGGCAGAGGAAACCCTAGCTATGAATGATGCAGTTACATTGAGTGAAAGTGACTATGAGGATGATGAAGAATTTACAACCAGTAGTGTAAATAGAAATTTTCTAGGACCCATACAACCTGATGATGAAATGCTAAAGAGTGAGAGTAAATTTAATTCTACCTTCTGGGCACGAGGCACACCAGAAGTAAAGATTAGAACCGGTGATGAGAAGGATTCTTGTTTAGCTTTGGCTCTCATTGACTCGGGGTCAGAGATAAACGTGATTTCAAAAAAGTTTTTTGACAAATTTAGATGGTCAATCGATAAAGAGCACGGTTGGCGGATGAGAACAGCTGACAATGGCTCTGGCATTTTATTAGGTGCATGTGAGAATGTGCCTATAATGATAGGTGGCGTTCGAGAAGAGTTTTACTTCTTCATTCAAGATAATTGTTCATATGAAGTGATTCTCGGACAGCCATTTATAGCTGAAATGAGGATGGAAACAAAAGCAATGAACAACGGATCAGCGTATGCAAGAATTCGATCCAAATCAGGGATGGATTCTTTGCAAGTTATGACGGTTTGCCCAAACCACACTAGAAATAGAAAGAGCTTAAGAAGAAATCCCATTGACTCGATCAGTCATGTTTGTGATGATCCACTGGCTGTAAGAGAATATGGAGCATATTATGATCAAAATTTCTGCTAGACTCCACTATAGAGCGAGACAATAGTGGACGTTGTTTTGATGTCTTGCCTATCAATGAACATAAATTTGAAGACTACTTAATTTTTACTCCTACAACTAGCTTACACTATATTACTAAAGAAAATCTTACAAAAACATTTAGAAAACAAACTGAAAAATATTTTAGAGAAACTGGCTTAATTTCAAGTGATGAGAAAATTGAGTGTATAATTGAATTATCAAAAAGTTCCACTTTATTAGAAGAGCTAGAAAGTGTTTCTCATGAAAATTTAGAATCAAATCTGATAATTCTTAACTCTATTCAAGAGTATGAGATTATTAGTGAATTCATCCTAGAACATGAAGTTAGCATAGAAACCAAATACAAAACTGTAGAAAAGAAAATAAAGCATGTAGCTCAACCCTTACCCAAAGATAGTCATGACATACTTCCTCGAGTATCAAATGATCCTATTCTTAGAGATCGATCTAAGATAGGTCACATATTTACTGAGGAGAGTAAGAAAAATATTAAATTCGGTGATGAATTTCTTTCTCAAATTGAAAAAGAGCAGTTTACCAAGATGATTGTTCGTCATGGTAAAGCTTTTTCTTTATTCCCTCATGAGATAGGATGTGTAGATCCAAAGTCAGTAGCTCCAATGATTATTTTCACAGTACCACATATTCCTTGGAATTTTCGTCCGATTCCAGTCCCAAAGGCTCATTTACCTGAGCTAATGAGACTGTTAAAGGAGAAGATTTCCATGAGAATTTTGGAACCATCCTCAGCACCATATTCCAACAAATGGTTCACAGTACCAAAAAAGAGTGGGAAGCTACGCTTTATGCAGGACCTGCAACCGGTGAATAAAGTCACTATTAGGAATGTAGGAACGGGACCCATTGTAGATGAGTTTGCTGAGGCATTTGCCGGTCACTCTATCTCTTCAATGGGAGACCTGTATTCAGGGTATGATCAGTTTCAATTAGCGATTGAGAGTCGAGATGTGACCACGATGAAGACTCCTTTGGGTTTAGTATGTATGTGTCCTTTACCACAAGGAGCAACGAATTATGTGGCACACATGATGAATGCTATGAATCTGGTCCTACATGACTTTATCCCAAAAGTGAAAATGCCTTTTATTGATGACATTCCAATAAAAGGGTGTGTGGAAAAAGAAAAAGATGAAAGTTTAGATTCATCTGGTTGCAAAAAGTTTGTTTCCAACCATATTTCAGATTGTGAAAAGATATTTGAAAGATTTGAAGAGGTTGGACTAACTTTCTTCATAGAGAAATCAACTTTTGGTGTTAATGAAGTGCTAATAGTTGGACATTTATGTGGCCATTATGGTCGTAGACCCTATCCAGCAAAAGTTGATGCTATTAGTAGGATTTCTGAGAGATGTCACAATGTAAGTGAAGTAAGGAGATTCCTAGGTGCATGTGTTTTCTATGTCATCTGGATTCCTCACTTTGCTCATGTAGCGAATCCGCTTTATGATTTATTAAGAAAAAGAAAGAAATTCTTTTGGACTGATGAGCATTCCAGAACTATGAGGCATCTAAAGCAATTGCTTATCAATGCTCCTGTTTTCAAATGTATTGACTATACAGGAAATAAGCCTATAATCCTAACCTTTGATACTAGTCCTATTGGTATAGGCTGGGTCATGGCAGGATGATGAGAAGAAACAAAGGTACGCAGTTCGCTTTGGAGCAAAGATTCTTCATGATACTCAAAAGAATTACCCGCAAATTAAGAGAGAACTGTGGGGATTAGTTACAGCTTTAAAAATAGATAAAGAATACTTTATAGGAGCTAATGTAATAGTAGAGACCGATTGTCTTCCGTTAATAGGTTTAATAGCTAATTGTTCATCTCCGGACATAGCTATGTTACGATGGATAGCCTATATTAAATTCATTAATCCTGCTTTTGTTCATATAGCCGGTAAACATAATACCATTGCTGATATGCTTTCAAGAGCAAAATTCAATAACAATAGTGAAGCATTAAATAATCATATTAATTTAATAAATTATGAAACATCTACCTATGCGTATGAGAGATTTAGAGAATGTGATTATGAAGGAGAATGGTGAGATATAGGAAATTATCTGAGTTCGTTTCAGCCTTCCCCAAGCTGGTCTTCAAATCGATTTTGGAACATCAGGAAGAAATCTTTCAACTTCTTCTTGAAAGATGGATATCTTTGGAGACATGCTAGAGGAAAAGTTCAAAACCCTCAAAGAGTACTATGTTTGAAGGTTTTTCAAGTGCAAGTTATGCAAGAGATGCACGAAAGCCTTTGGGCTAGACATAAAGGCTTTGTATCTACATACGAAAAGATTAGGGAAAGCTACTGGTGGCCGAGGATGTATGTAACTGTTAAAGAATTTGTGAGCACTTGTAGTACGTGCCAGTTACATTCCTCTGTCAAGCATAGAGATCCCCTTCACCCGACCTATCCACCTTGTATCCATTACAAGTGAGTAGTTGACCTTGTGACTATGCCTAAAAGCAAAAATGGCATGAGATATATTGTTCTTGCACGAGAGGATTTGACAAACCACGTCGAAGGTAGAGCGCTTCGTTCCAATACTACTTATAATGTATGTGTATTCCTTTTGGAAGAAGTATTATCCAGATTTGGATATATAGAAAAAGTAGTAGCGGATAGAGGTGAGTTAGATGCGAGAGAGGCGAGAGAATTCTTTGCACAACATGGAATTCGATTGTCTCTTACAATTGCCTATAACCCAGAAGCGAATGGTAAAATAGAACGAGGGCATCCTTCCATAGTGAAGGCCATTTCAAAAGCTTGCCATGGAGATATTGGTCAATGGCCAAAATATCTCCCATTTTCTCTTTGGGCTGATCGGATGACATACACGAGAACAATTGGTTTTATGCCAGCTGAACTCATGTACTATCAGAAACCATTATTTCCCATTCATACTCAGATAATTAATTGGATGAATTTAGGTTGGAAAGATAACATTTCAAGAGAGGAGTTATTAACACTTAGGATTAAGCAGCTAAAACAAGGAAATGAAAATCTTAAAGAAGCAATTAAAAAATTAAAAACATATAGATTGAAAAATAAATTATATTTTGATAAGAAACATAGACTAAGACCGAAACCAATAGAGAGTGGTGATTGGGTGCTTGTATATGATAGTACGTTTGATACTCAATATGATGCACGTCGAAAACTAACTAAACGTTGGTTCAGACCTTACGTTGTTGTTTCAGTTTATGAAACAGGTACATATAAATTACGTGAATTTGATGGTTCTATGCTAAAGAATTTGATTGCAGGGAAAAGAATCAAGCTATTTAGAAGAAGAGAAAGCAGTAAATTCGAATTGGATGAAGACTTCTTGGAGGACGACGATGAAGATGAATAAAAATGATCAGGTGAAAGAGTTCTAAACTTTACTTATTTATTAGTTGTTAATATGATTTTTTTATTGATGCATTTCATGTGCAGATATGTACATTCTTCTGATAGGAAAGGAAGATTATTAAAATTATGAAACAATGAATTTAAAACTGAAGTAGGGATGTGTATGAAGAGAAGATAAGCATTAGAGACCCTATGGCTTTCATAAGGATAGGAGAGGGAACACTTAACTTGCGATTCTTAGTAGAAGTAAGTTTATTTTATATAGGTAGACTACCTTAACTTCCAAACCATGTCGCTAATGAGATCCTAGTTCCCACTATAGCATTCCTCTAGAACCTCTTTTCTGAGTAGGGGTTAAGCCTTTCCCCTCTAACAAAAAAGTTGCGAAGAAAGAAAAGAAAGATGCATGAAAGCAGTACATTAATGGTTCCTGCATTATGAGAATTTAAAAAAAAAAAGAAGATAAGAAAAAGAAAAATTAGTAAAAAAAAAATTATCATGTTTCAGTTGTGGTCTCGAAACCACTTCTGAAAATTTATACGGGCAATATGAGGCAGATTTATGCTATAGAGGAATTAGTTAGATGCATCTTATAGCAAGTGGCTAGGGAATGAGGGATAGACCATTTATATAAAATATTTATTACTTTTGAACGGGTTAATAGAAGAGCAAGTACCACAACTGTCTGATTGATTTCTATGGGACTTTCTAAAAATTGTTTTCAATTTCATGCATTGAACGAAAAAGTTTGTGATTCAAGTTTGCATAATTTTAAAAGGTTATTCTTGATTATCAGAAGATGTACTTACCTTTAGGAGCATATTTCATATAAGTTTAAAAATAATTTAAGAAATATTTTTCAAAAGAATTTGATACTGCTTTCCTTTTGAACTGCAGGTTGGCCCATCGAGGGCGATGTGCAGGTTTGGTGGGGGCAGATGTCGGAAGGATTTCCTCACTTGAATTGTTATATGGAAAAATAAAAATGTTTTGCTTTAGAGTCGATTAAATAATATCTCTCTCTCACATTTTTTTTAATGCATTGGAATAAAATGACTAATATTATCTCTTGGGTACCTGCAGGAAAAAGAAAAAAATTATATGCATAATGAAAGGATAAATGATTCTTACTCTTACTCTTTATTTTATATTTTGTTATATGTTTTTCAAATCATGGATGTGTGCATTCATAAATGTTCATTTGTATGAACTTATGTTTATAAGGTTGTGTAATTATATTTATGTGAATATATTGACCTATGTATGTGTCCATGTGCTTATGAATACGTATGTGAATGTAGGGTTTATGCCATAAGTATGTGTTTGCATATGCATGCTTAAAATATATATGTGTGCACCTATGTCTAAGTATTTATGAGTTATTACCTACCTAAGTAAGGGTAAAATTATGAAGTTCCATAAAATTTTATGGGTACATTTAAGCCCATGAATTGTTTATCTTTCTATTTAAGTGAACAAATATGTGTATGTATGATAATATGTTGAAAGTGTGTCTATGTTGGTCTATGATGTGTAATATTTGGTACCATATGAATAGAATCATTATATATATATAAATGCATCTTCATTTAAAATGCATGTGTATTAACCATAAGTGTCTACCCATGTAAATTTATGTGTAAAGGCATGTGAATGTATCATCTATATTTATTAATCCAAATGTATGAATATGGGGGTATGTTATCCCTTATAGATACATCTTATAAATACAAAGGTTTATGTATCTTTAAAGTTAAAAGGTAATTAAAATAATATATCATTGCTATATACTAGGTATTTTATATATTAAGTTATAATTAATTTAATTATTATTTGATGTATTTAATGTATTAATTTACCTAAATATTTAAGTTAATAAATAAATACTAAATATAATCATATACGTAGGTATACTGAAGTTTAAGTTAACTTAAGTATAGAGCTAAGTGCGCATAAGGAATGCATGTGATAGCGTGTGTAATGTATTAGTTAAGTAAAACTATGCATGAACTTGTATAAGCTTATATGGATATGTATAAATAGGAGGTTTTGAAGATGTATTTCCTAATGTTATTCTTTGCAGATCATTGAAGAGATTGCAAAGGAGAATACGAGAATACAAGCTTACGAGATTTCAAGCTTACAAAATTGCGACATTTGAAGATTGTTCATTTAGAACTATTAAGTTGTATAGGATTATTTATAAAGAGATTGTATTTGCACTCCACATAAGATTTGTATAGGCTTAACTAAATTGATTTTGAAATTCTTCATACCTTTACTCTGAAAATCAATTTAGTTCTTTTCATTTTTATTTCGTATGTCTAAAGAATTAGGATCTACAAGTAGTTCTGAACTAGTATCTACAAGCAATTCTGATATTAAGAGTCAAGAATTAGAAAACTTTATTATAGGAACACTGCTTACGTCTTCAATTGATAGCTTGAATAATAACAAAAATATAGAAATTGAAAACATTAAAGATAAAATAGTTGACGAAACTTTACATACGTTAGAGTATGATCGTATCTTTCTAGGATTTTACCTTTAATTTCTATAGTTTTACCAGAACCGGAGGACAAAGAAGACTTATTCCCACCAAATTTAATAAGAACACCTAATTTAAATCAAATTGAAAACGAAGAATTTGACATTGTTAAAGAAAAAATAATTAGTGAGAAATTAGTTTTGTCTTCCCAATTAGAAGCCATAACTAGATATAGAGACGCACGTCCTTACGGCTCGTAGTCTGAAAAATTTAGTTCTTAATTTGCACTCAAATAGATTAGAAACCTATAGTTTTTATCACTCCTAAACTGAAAAATCAACCTAAGACCCTAAGCATACTTAGAAGCACCCTGCGTGCAGTCACACGGTTAGGTTAGCGTGATTCTTGTAGATGAACGTCAACCTCCCTTCACACCCCTCTACGACACCGTATTTACACCTACACACTTACCCACGATCACACCACTATTCACAGTCATCGCACTCGACACCACATCCAGCGATATGGATATATCACCACCCACTGCACCTCCACTCACCTCATTTGTCGCACCACAATATTTAAGCACACCACAATTTTCCACAATCACCACAGCATCCACATTCCCACCCCCATTCCCCATTCGCTTTGCATCTACACCTACTGCATCTTCGCTTAGCACATCGTTAATATTATCTCCCACTATAGATAATGCATTTCAACAAATGCTTACCTGTATGACTCAAGTCAAAGATGAGTTCACATCTCTGGGAAATAATTATCAACAGCTGCAGAGGACAACCAATGATTTACAGTCGCAGCTAAATTCACTGACCATCGAGAATGCCTCCCTAAACACCAAATACCAAGAACTCCGAGAGGCATACCACAAACTAGAACTAGAAAGTGAAGAGAAAACCAAAGAGGCCACTGCTGATCTTGATAATTTGTTAAGGGCACAGACCATTCGCAACGCAACGTTAACACGAAATATGGGATTACTTAGACGACACTTGGTAGCCGCGAAAGAAGAAAACCAGCGCTTACAAGAACAAAATAGAGAGAATCTAGAAGCTGCCTTAGATCAGCCAGACCAACCGCTAAGCCCCAGTCGCTTTAAGGCCGTGCCCTCAGAATCAATGAAATGTTGTTAGATGATCATATCAGATTGTTAGATGAGTACGACAGCATGAACGAGGAGTTCCAGAAACTCAAAGATGAAAACAAGATCTTGCAGTTAAGAGCACCAATACCACAAGGCCTACCAGCTCCTGCGGACCCATCTCCTGACATCCTAGAGGAACTCAACGCATTACGGGCCTAGGTATCTACTCTTCAATTACAGATAGAAGTATATGAAGCACCACCCAGACCAGACTCCCCACCAGACCTACCAGCAGAGGAAGAAAGAGTCACTATTCCGGTGGAGGAAACTTTTGAGGAAGCCTATGAGCCCCAACCCATCTCAGGCGGACGCGTCACGGCTGAAGGCCAGACGACTTTCGAGCTTCCAACTCCCGCATGGATGAAGACGATAGAAGAACTCGAAACAACCCACTCAGCATGGGTAGAAGCGCAACTTCACGCCATGGCAATGATTGAGGAAAGAATTTTACAGTCGCCATACTTTGCTCACTTGGCCCCGCGCAGATACATATCAGGGCACGAGCTACAGTATAAACCTTATTTCATGTTGATGGCAGAATATCAGTTAGCCATAGAGAAAGAAACAGGCAAAAAGCCCTCCCACGCAACTCAATTTGAACCGGAAGATTTGCCATTAGATGCGCAGCAAGGAGAGATCTATCAACCAGAATGGCGCAAGGATCTCTTACAGAAATATCCTGAAATGATGAGTACTTGGGTTAAGGCACCTTTACACTTAAAGTATAACCCATGTTGGGGACCAGTGCCACGTCGCCGCTCCTGGAAGGCATTCGCTATTAAAATACAAAACAACAAACAATGCCAGGACTGGTTAAACTACCCATACTTCAGACCACCTACTGGACCACCTACAATCGGATACATGATGGCCACGATTCCTCACTGGCTCCCTCACTTGGAACACATGGACGATATAGCAGCGCACATGACTGTCAAGATATTTGACATGATGCAGATGGTTTTTAAAGTCTTCAGACGTGTCAAGGCACCTCATGTAAACACCCCAGGCTTCGAGCATGGCAATCTAGATCTTGCATATGATATGAGTACAACGCCCTCGCTTCGGGTGTGTTATGCCTGGCACTGCAGAATCAAATACTTACCGGCATGCTACAAACAAACCTTCGAAGAAATGTTCACAACCGGTTTCTAGGAATACCATTCAGAAGTGTTCATCAGTAGGCCAACCCACTTGCTTCAATTATTCGCCTATGAACAGATGGTTTATTCCACACATTATCGACTCCCACCACCCAATGAACCGCAACCAATTGATTGGGAGAAACTCGAGGCAGATTTGGCCCGAGGCATTCGGATATCAGAACACACCCTCGCTCAGGAACTACTACAAAACTACATCTGACAGACCGCACAACAAGGTTCTGTTGAGGACGACAGAAGTGAGAGGGAGGGGGGTGTTGGCAGTAGCCAGAGGCATAGAAGACGCAGAAGCATGTAAAGACAGAGTAGGGAGCCAGTCGAATCAATTTCTCAAAGATTTATGTTTTATAAATATTCTTCAAAACCTCCAACATTGATTTTCATCACTAGTGTAACCTATGTAACATAAAAAAAACCCTTTTTGTAATTTATAGCTCCATTTTGTGCAAGCCGAGGAGTCCTCAAGCTTGAGGAGCTTAGGTAGAATGAGCGTACCAATTTTGGTTATTTTTAGACACCGTTTACCCTTCCAAATAGCATCTAGGACCTATTTTTTAACTATGTTGGTCACTAGATGTGAAACCGGTCAAAACTAGTCTAGAATCTATAAAAAGAGCTAGAGAGCTCATTTTTTAGGGTACTTAGTGTTAGCTTGTTTGAGTAGAGGAGAGCTTAGAGCTATTTCGAGCTTGTAAGAGTGCTCTTGAGCAATAGAGTTGATTTCTCACCTTCCATTGTGTCTTGCTTGTCTCTTCGTTGTGTGTGTGCATTTTTATGCTTCTCACCTTCACTCTCACTTCATCTCACATTCACGATCTTCATATCACTCCTATCTCTTCTGTGGATTGTGGAGCTTCTTAACGTGGTTCTCACCATTGTGCTAGAGCAACAAGACCCAGCAAAGAATAGAAAATGTGATGTTATGAGCCAAGGTACTAGACCCGATAGACCACATGAATAATTCACATTGCCAAGAATCAACCCCCAAGGCCACACTAGTCAGAGAATGGGAAATATGAATGGACCTTCCTTTAGGATAGAACCACCCCAAGGTGTTCCCATCATAATTGGATCCCCAGAGCCAGGTAAAAGAGTGAGACCAATCCAATTGGCCAAATGTATGCGAAATTGTTACGATGGCACAAGAGAGCCCTATGACCACATTGCAGAATTCAAGCAGGTATTGCGAGCAGAGCAAGTGGATGACTTTTTCATGCAATATGAATCCTTTGGGCTAACTCTCATGAGAATAGCCTTAGCTTGGTTTCAATCCTTGGATCCAAATTCCTTTGGCAATATCGAACAATTCTTCCAAGAATTTTTTTGGGAATTCACTAAGCGAGGGATCAAGCACAATTCATCATCCTTACTACATAGTTTCAAACAAGCTCCCAAAGAGACAGTAAAAAATGCAGCACGAAGATTTAGTCAATATGTAGACCGATGCCCTGTGACAGAGAGACCTTCTCAGCAGAAAATGATATCCCTATTTTTAGAAGGTCTAACCAATGGAACATTGAGAATGTTAGTATACGTAAAACGGGTGCAAACTTTGAGTGAGTGTCTTCAAGAATGTATAGATTTGGAAGACAACTTAGCTGAGGATCTCAAAATCACACAAGATCTTACCAAATCAGAGGATAAGGAGCAATGAAACTTCTAGTTTGAGCTATGTGGAGGAAGTGGCAGAGTTAGTGGCCAAGAAATTAGGGGTACAAGGACAACGAAACTACTAGATTTCTTCCTTGAGATTGCCAATGTTAGGATGTTGCACACTTTGCGGTGGAGATCATCCATCTCATGTCTGCACCAGAGAAGGATTAGGGTTATCACAACCTTACCCTTACAGTAGACAACCAACTCAAGAGCCTAACATGTACTCTTATAGTGAGCAGAAGTACCCCAACCACAATATCGAACACTATCCAGTGAATAGACAACCACGACTACTTGCACCTCCCCAATGTAGACCATACGGGTACCCTCCTAGAGAACAAGACAGAGAAGTTCCTAGGTATAACCCTTGTCCAGGACCACGAGGAGCAACTAGACCGTATGAACATGGAGGATATGGCCAACCTCAACCTATACCAGGACAACAACCATCCCATCCATCAGCTCCGACACAAGGACAAAATGTCACAATACAAGTCGTTTGTCTTGAGTGTGGCAAAGAACAGCTCTTGAGAGATTGTCCCGGACATCCCTCTAGTGCACCAAAGGTTACACCCGTTAATGTGGTAGGCCTAGTAGGGGATTCAAGTTCCAGTAGCGATAATGTGGCTCCTATACATGCAATTACGAGGGCACAAGCTTTACAAAAAGCTAAACTAGCTGAGCAATCAGAGCCAAGTGAATCAAGAGAGCCTAGTAAGGGAAAAACAAGAACATGGAAGGATACTAGGGAGAAAGCCAATCGTAAGTGGACCAAAAAGTTATCTGAACAAGAAGAAAGCCTAAAAGATGCAAAAACAAAAATAGAAGATATTGCCTCTCAAAGCTCCTCGCATGTCGAAACTCCATCCACACAACCTCACCACCACCCACCAACCATTGTAAACAGACCACAACCAGGGTCTTTTCTTGCAGATCCAACCCCTGAACACTTGGACATGATGTTCAAGGCATACCATGCTCGACTTCAAGAAGGGCCAACACCTGCAAACCTAGACAAGAGCTACCCTAGAGCAGATTTTGAGGTTGAACGGACAAAATTGTGCATAAAAATGGTGGAACTAGCTCAAGCTATGTTCGAGGCCAATCAATCATTCAATCAGACGAATGCTATTACATCGGGTTTGCACTTACAGGGCTTACTAAATAGATTAGAGTAGTTGGTAAATAAACCTCAAGTTTCTTTACCTCCACAGGCTCAACCAACTGTTGAAAGAGAAAGCTCATCACCAAAGAAAGTCTATGAGGGAGAACCTCTTTCAATTCAACAGCACACTCAAAAGTTCTTTCGGGAAATACAAGAAGAGAAATGGGCCAAGGAGAAGGATGTTTCCCCTCCTATTTTTGAAATTGATGATCGTCATGATCAATTCCCACAAGACATTCCATCTATTTATGGAGACCAAGTAGAGCAACAAGAAGAAGAAAGTTCAGGATTTGAATCCAATTCTTTACAAGAGTTTCCACAGTTCACAGGCCCATGGGAATCTAAATCTCTCCAAATCAGAGCTCCCACAATATTGATCAGAAATGAAGACTCAGTGGTTCCAAGAAACACTGATGTCGTGAAGAACACAAAGGTTCAGTGTCATCTCACTATGGAAGAGCTGCTCAAAGCAAAACCTGAGCTATGGAATCATGTGAAGGATCAGGTTCTAGAACTTGCTTCCAATATGCCAAAAGCAGACTCTAAGCAAAAAGTTCCAGAGATACCTCTAGACAAAATAGGGGACATGAGTGAAGGTGAGGAAGGTAATACTTATCTTCTGATCACCTACCAAGGTTACACAACCAAAGCGATCATAGATTCTGGTGCTGGTGTTGCTATTGAGACCACTTCCCTATGGAAGCAATGGGGTAAACCCGCATTAAGACCAACTAGAATGAAGCTTCAGATGGCTGACGGCCATGTTCAAAGACCTCTAGGATTGCTAGAAGGGATAACTCTAACCACGTGTGGTGTAGAGTTTGAGCACACCTTTGCTATATGTGACTTTGGTAAAACTACTACCTACGAAATGATCCTAGGAACACCCTTCCTACGACAATTGCACGTTGTACAGGATTGGGGAACCAACTCCTTATACTTGCAACGCTTAGGGGTCACAACCGAGGTCAGTTTGAAGGATTACACCTTCAGAGATGTACCACCCCTACAGTGGAACTCTATCCACAAGGAGCAAGAAGATTCGATCTCTGTGCATTCTAAAAGTTCATCCGAGAAATCTTGGATGCATGAAGATACTCATTTGTGGATGTGCAAGGTCGCAAAGGAAGAGGAGAAACGCCTAAAAGCAAGAGAAAAAGGAACTTCTCAAGGAGATAGACCAATTAGAGACCCAGCCTATACACAGATGATCTTTCCAGATGAGGAATCTGAACCACATGGTTGGGCAGAAATCTTAGCTACCATGGACATTGCAGTGAATGAAGAACAATGGACACCTCATTGTGATGAGGAGGGTTATGATATCTCAATGTTCATGTGTCAGCCATTGCTAGAAGAATGTGACCTTAGTGACTTCATAGAAAAAGAAGAGAAAGATGATGATCTAGAGTCCATTGTGATGGATAGTTGCTTTATTTCAGAGGAGCACTATCTAAAAGACATAGGAATATTTACCCAAAAGGAAGAAGAACCTCTCACAAGCATTAAAACTGTCAATTCAAAGGATGGAAGTGAAGGAGGTCAAAAGAAAAAGAAAAGGCAAGGAGTGAAACAAGAAGAGAAGGAATCGTTGTTCGAAGTACCAGAGAATTTCAAGAAATACGAAGTTGAGGACCGAAAAATTTTGGTACGAATGCCTAAGAGAGAGGCCACCACAGGAAAAGCGTATGATAACAAAGAAAAGACCAAAAAAGTTGTCGTCACCATTGAAGAAAACGAAGAGAGATGTACATACATAGGAGATGACCTAAGTAAAGAAGAGGAAGCAGAGTTGGTAGACTTGTTAAGGGAATATAGGGACATGTTTGCGTGGCACTATAGATACTTGAAGGGAGTAGATCCGAAAGTTTGTTCTCATACGATCCCCATGATAGCAGATGCCAAGCCCACCAAACAGAAGCCCTACACATATAATGACACCTATGCAACCAAAATAAAAGAAGAAATCGATAGATTGATTGAAGCCGGATTCATCTATGAGATTGAGCATACTGAATGGGTGTCCCCCATTGTAGTGGTGCCCAAGAAGAATGGAAAGTTACGTGTGTGTATTAAACTTAAAAAAGTTAATGCCGCTACGATTAGAGATAGCTATCCACTTCCAATCACGGATCATTTATTGGCGCGTGTTGCAGGCAAGGAAGTTTATAGCTTCCTTGATGGATTTTTAGGTTACAATCAAGTAGCCATTGCCACTGAAGATCAACACAAAACGGCATTTGCCACAGAGTGGGGAGTCTTTGTGTTTCGTGTGATGCCATTTGGGCTCACCAATGCACCTGCAACATTCCAAAGACTCATGTGTCATGTCTTCAAAGAGTTCTTGCAAAAGAGCTTAGAAGTATATGTGGATGATTTATGTGCTCATTCACAAGAAAGGAGATGTCACATTCCTAAGCTTAGACAAATCTTCAACAAGTGTAGACAATACCGAGTGTGTCTGAACCCAGAAAAGTGTGTGTTCATGGTATGTCAAGGTAAAATCTTAGGTCATATTGTTTCTAAGAACGGAATATCAACAGATGAGGACAAAGTAAAAGCCATCGTGGAGCTACCGAGGCCAAGGAATGTTAAAGAGGTACAAGCCTTTATGGGCCATTGTGGATATTACCGTAGGTTTATTCACATGTATGCAATTATAGCTAAGCCTCTTTATGCCTTGTTGACAATGTTTGAGTGGAATGACGAATGCAAGAAGTCCTTCAATGAGTTGAAGAAACGCTTGTGCACAGCACTAATACTGACCACTCCGGATTGGAATAAGCCATTCCATGTACATGTGGATGCATCCAATTATGCAATAGGATGTGTGTTGTCACAACCCACAAGAGAAGGAAATTTAGATTTGCCTATAGCCTATGCTAGTAGGCAATTGAACGTTGCTGAACGAAACTACACCACAACCGAAAGAGAAGGGTAAGGCATGGTATATGCTGTAAAGAAGTTTAGACACTATCTATTGGCCAACAAGTTCAAATTTTTCACTGATCATCAAGCTTTATTATACTTGGTCAATAAACCTTGCAACACAGGACGCTTAGTAAGATGGTTCCTCTTACTAATGGAATATGACTTTGAAGTGATTGTTAGGCAAGGTAAGACCCACCTCAGAGCGGATCACCTTTCTCGCATCACTTCAGGAGAGCCACCACAAGGAGTGTCTGGTGAATTGCCCGATGCTTATCTGTTCAATCTAGAAGTTGTTCCTAAATGGGCAAATAAGTTGGTACCAGTCCTAACCTTTGGACCTGCAAATAAGAAGGTGAAGACGAACAAGGATGAAATTGTGCGGTCACAAAGCTATCAAATATTGGCAGGAAGCATGTATAAACAAGATACGGAAGGTGTTCTAGCTTGTTGTGTCGAGGACGATGAACATAGTAGTTGGTTGGAATGAGCCCATGAAGGATTTCTAGGGAATCACTATTCTAAACAACGAACATTGCAAAATCTAAAACGTTTAGGAGTGTATTGGCCTAGTATAGACAAAGAAATTCATGAGTGGATCAAGAATTGTCCAGTGTGCCAAAAGAGACCCCCGGTGGAGCATGCGACTCTTTATCACATATCATTAATTCCAGATTGGAGTGCTCCATTGGTAGAATTTATGAGATTAGGAATATTACCTAGCGAGGCTAGTCTAGCAAGAAGACAAAACATGGAGCAAGAGGCTAAAGACTATGCCTTAGTAGGCAAAAACCTATATCGGAGAGGCAAAGATGGTTACCTTAGACTATGCGTTCATGAATCAGACTACTTGAAAGTCTTGGAAACTGCACACAGTAGTGTTGCAAGTGGACACTTTGGGCCTAACAGAGTAATTAAGACCATTCTATTCTCAGGACTTTGGTGGCCCACTCTTTATATGGATGCACATACCTATGTGAAGAAATGTGACACATGCCAACGTGCCCAATACCCAATTAGAAAAGATGAGATTCCTTTGAGGCCAATGATGGGAGGACGTGCATTCTCAAAGTGGGGCATAGACTTTGTAGGTCCTATAAATCCCCCAGCTAGAAACTCCCATGCCGAGTACATTATTGTAGCCACGGATTATCTTACAAAGTGGGTAGAAGTCAAAGCCACAACAAAGAACGATGCTCAAACTACAGTTAAGTTCTTATTTGAGAATGTGTTCACGAGATATGGCTTACCAATAGAGTTAGTAAGTGATAGGGGCACACACTTCTTGAATGAAGTCATTGAAAATCTTCTCCAAGAATTCTTGGTGATACATAAGAAGTCTGCCCCCTATCATCCACAGGCTAATGGACAAGTTGAGAGCATGAACAAGATCCTATGTAATGTATTGACAAAACTAGTAAATAATAAGCGCTCTGATTGAGATAAAAAACTCCATCATGCTGTTTGGGCGTACCGAGTTGCCTATAAAACGGTACTCAATGCCACCCCATTTTAGGTGGTCTTCGGAAAAAATGTTGTGCTACCTTTAGAATTCTTAATCCCAACTTTAAAAGTAGCACAGGACCATGCGTGGAATGGACACGACTTATCCTCTAGGATCTTTGATCTAGAATGCTTAGGTGAGACAAGGCTATGAGCGGCGGCAGGCATCTATGCTGCAAAGAAACGGCAAAAGGCATACTTCGATGCACATATCAAAGATAAAGGATTGAAAGAGGGAGATCTAGTGTTGGTTTATACACTAAAGCAACATGCTCGGAAATTGGAAAAAAGAGGATACGAACCAATGATCATTAATAGAATTTCCACAAGCGGTGCAGTTCAATTGGCCACACTAGAAGGTGATATTCTGCCAAACTATATCAGTGGATGTCGAATCAAGCTATATCAAGAACCTCTTACAGAGGATATGCTAAAGAGAATCAACACTACTAAGAAGCGAAAAAAAGAAGAGTTAAGGGTTAGAGAAGAAGCACAGGCAAAGGCTAGAGAACGCATTAGGAGAAATAAGTTAAGACGCCTAGGGCTAGACATCAATCGTGAGGCCCCAAGATACCACATGGCCATGTGTCAAACATCGAGTGCAATTGCTTCTCAAATAATTGATCGACGTCCTTTTGTGAACATCATGGTAGGACAAGGGAAGAATGTAAGGACTGTGAGAGCATTAATTGACTCAGGTGCAGCAACTAGTGTAGTTAGACTTTCATACTACCAAGACTTGCAATTGGACATCAAGCCCATCGATGCCTATCTCATAGGTTTGGGAGGTGTGGAAACCCCTTGTTTGGGCGGGGTGGAGCTTGCCATCTATCTTCAAGATGTTTCAATGAGTGTCAAAATGCTAGTGTGTGAAGATGAGGACCTTACTGAACCACTTGTCTTGGGCCAAGACTGGATCTATGACCATGCCATCAACTTAAACCTTAAAAGACAACTTCTTCAAGTTTGGGTACATGAACAATGCATCACATTAGAATTAGAGAATTCCATGAGCACAAAGCCAAGTAGCACACATTCTCTTAGTTCTTCTAGACCTAATTTGCACAAAGAAGATGTTGTATGTGTCACGAAAGATGTGATCCAGACGAACTCAATCATGAAAGGATGGTCTCAAAGGAGAGAGGACCCCTCTTCTTTTTTAAAGACTCCTACAGCCGCAACAATTCAACCAAAGAGGCAAGTAAAACAGTACACACACATGGCTACATCAAACACACAAACCAAGTGTCAAACGAAAGAAGCTCAAGGCAGGAAGCAAATTTGGGTACGAAAAGGAGAACAACCACCAGCTTTGCCACAACCATTCCCATTGAGGCAAGCAAACAATGCTAAAAGAAGCACCAAGAAACGAGGACCAGCTGAATCCTATGTTCTTCGACAAATTTAACGTACAAATTTGGGTGCCTAAGAAATTAGTTGCAGCTCAACAAAGACAATTACACATGTGGGTACCCAAGACACTGTTGCATGCACAAAGGCCTCGGCTCCCCACCATGCCAAAGGTCTCAAAAATGAATCCAAGGAGAGAATAGGGTAAGAACCGAGCAGACAGACCAAATGAAGATACACTCAACTCTTTGACAATAGTACGAAGACAAGTAACAAGGATATGGGCTTGGAAACCAAGAGCACTAGTAGCACCCCCAAAAATGAAGCGCCAACCGGGAGGGATAACAAAGACAAGCAACCAGCCTCATATGAAGAAGCCAAAGTTGGTCTCTACACTACCAAACACTCTTCTCAAATGGATCCCTAAAGTGAGAAATGGTCCATTTGTGAAGAGATGGATAGGTATGTGCTTGAAGATGAAGAGGTGTTGCAAAATCCTTGATCTACACCAGCCAAATGAACTCCAGGAGTATATGGTGGGCCCTTTTAGCTTGCCAATGGATGTATTAGACACCCTATGTACCTTGGAAGATCACTCTCAAAAAGATAGATCAAAACAGATAAGTTGGAGTTAGCTCAGAGGTGAAAACTTGCTATTCTTGGTTCATACACATGTCCAGTGTTTTACATAATTCTCTGAGCACAGCAGCAATTAGCTCAATTCCTCTTGGGGAAGTCTAGGCAACTTAAAGAGCTAACTTTCAAGAGTAATCTCATCAAAAATAATGAACCACACACTGAGAATGAGTTTTAACAAGTGATGACATCATCCCGATTTTCACGGGCTGCTATAGAAATAGACCAGTGAGCAGAAAAATCAACATAACTCAAAATTTAGAAATTCAATGATTATCAAAATTTGTGTGGTTATACTAGACAGTAAGATGAATCCAACAAGCTTTAAATCACTGAATTTGGATAAGTAACCACTGAGAAATGGCTCTGACAAGATGAGGGAAAAAGTCGGGTACCTGACAGAGAAGTGAAGATGAACAGACCCTGTTGACTTCAAATGAACATAACTGAAGATTGCAACATCCAAATGACATGAAAATTTGTGAGCATATAGTACACCTATAGAGCTAACTTTACCAAGTTAAATCACTGAAAATGATGCTCCAAGATCAGAGAAAACATCTCTGCAAGTTGACTGAGAAAACTGAGAGTAATGGCAGTGAGTAGTACACTTCACAAGAACATGGAAAGATGAACTCAAATAATCATGAAAATGAAAGTATATTGCTTGTACAATACAATGACTTACTGATACATATGTGTGCCTTGTAATCACACCTTGATATGGCATAAAGCTCAGCTCTTGGAGGTGTTCACATAGGTCTCTCTAACCACAACTAAAACTGCCATCTAATTATAGTTGAGTTTGGGAGGCTAACTTCCCTCAATCACTCTCCAATCAATCAATGATTGATTTGATTCTCTACCTACCACAAATCACAAATTCGTGGCTCCTCTTTCCATTCTTGATCAAGTGGACTCAACCACTTAAGTTTCTCTTACTTTTACATTAAGTAAACTCTTCAAAAGTTACAAGAGGTAGTTCACAAGTGAACTTTACATAGTCTTCTTTTTAAAGCTTCTTCTAAGACTTTGTAAGACTCAAGCCAATACTTAGGCTTGTCATAGACTTGCTCCAACAGCTCCCCCTCAAGCCAAGTATGCTTGAGGTCTTCAATCTTCCAAGATTACCTGCAAACCAATCATAGCCTTGAATTTGCAAAGCTTTGTACCATCCAATGCTTTGGTTAGAATATCTGCACATTGTTGATGAGTGGACACATATGATATTTGAATCTCTTTGCTTAGAACCTTTTCTCGTAAATAGTGATAATGAACTTCAATATGTTTAGTCCTTGCATGAAAAATAGGATTAGCAGCCAAATGAATAGAACTCATATTGTCACCAAAAATAGTTGGAGTTCCAAACTCCAATCCAAGATCTTTGAATAATGTCTTCATCCACATAGCTTCTTGTGTAGCTATGGCAAGACCTCTATATTCAGCTTCAGTAGAAGAGAGAGCAACTGTGGGTTGCTTCTTGGATGACCATGAAATAAGCTTTGAACCTGCAAAGGTAAGATAACCTGAAGTGCTCCTTCTATCTTCCTTGGAGCCAGCCCAATCTGCATCAGAAAATAGCTTCAAACCTAAATCAGATACATAAGGATAATAAAGTCCTTCATTTATGGTTCCTTTGAGATACTTGAGAATCCTTTTGGCAGCATCCATATGTGGTTTCCTTGGTGTGTGCATAAATTGACTTAGCACACTCACACTGTAACATATATCTACTCTTGTCAATGTGGAATAATTGAGACTACCCACTAGACTTTGATATGATGTGATGTCCTCTATGAGTTCACCTTCATGTGAGCTCAATTTGTGATTGACCTCCATTGGAGTACCTGCAATCTTACAATCTTGCATCTTGAATTTTGCCAACATGTCCTTAATGTACTTCCTTTGAGTGAGAAACAAACCATGATCTTTGTAGACAAATTCCAAACCTAGGAAGTAGGTAAGTGAACCCAAATCACTTATCTTGAACTCTTCTCTCATCTGATCTTTGATCTTCTTCATACCATCTGCATCATTTCCTGTCAATATAATATCATCTACGTATACACATAGGTAGATGACCTCGGAATTACTCTTTTTAATAAAGAGTGAAGGATCTGCCTTGCTTGGTTGAAAGCCTTTGTCCTGCAAGAATGAAACAAGCCTGAAATTCCAAGCTCTTGGAGCTTGCTTGAGACCATACAATGCTTTGTTAAGTTTACACACATAATCAGGATAAACTTGATTCTCAAAACCAGGTGGTTGTGCCATATATACCTCTTCTGTTATCCAACCATTCAAAAATGCATTCTTTACATCTAGTTGAAGTATCTTCCAATTCTTGGAAGAGGCAATACTAAGCAAAACCCTAATAGTAGGCATCTTTGCCACAGCAGAGAAAGTCTCCTCATAATCAATTCCTTGAGTTTGTGCAAAGCCTTTTGCTACAAGCCTTGCCTTATACCTGTTAATTGAACCATCAGAATTCTTATTGAGTTTATAGACCCATCTTGAGCCTATTACCTTCATGGATGAAGTCTTGGGCACCGAATCCCAAGTGTTGTTTTCCTCAAGTGCTTCAATCTCTTCCTTCATTGCATGCTTCCATTCTGATTTTTCTTTGGCCTCTTCAAATGATGATGGCTCCTCTTGGTTTATATCCTGTGCTATGTAGATAGAGTGTTTAGTTACTAATGAGGTGTCAAACCCATACCTTTCTGGTTTTTTCTTTTCCCTCATAGATCTTCTTAGGCCATGATGTGATGATTCTGCCTCATGTCCAAGTTCCTGCAATTTTTCTTTACCTTTAGACTTCCATGCTTTGATCTTTTCCATATGAGATTCTTCATCATCCTCCGAGGTGTCTTGTTCTTCAATCTTTGGTTGTTCTCTACCAAGCTTTGGAAAATCTTCTTCAAGATTATATGGTAAATTGACCTTCCTGCATGAATCTTCATACCATGAATTGTTCTCATCAAAAACTACATCTCTGCTTACCAAGAATCCTTTGTTGGTAGGGTTGTATAACCTGTAGCCCTTTTGATTGTTGTCATATCCAATAAATACACACCTTTCTGCCTTTGGATCCATCTTACAATGATCTAAGCTTGGTCTTCTTCCATTCCAAGCCTCATATGGAGTCATCCCATCAAGGGATTTTGAAGGCAACCTGTTAATCAAGTAAGTGGCTGTAGATACAGCCTCAGCCCATAAGTAATTAGGTAAATGCTTTTCATTTAACATAGACCTTGCAGCTTCAACAATTGTCCTATTCCTCCTTTCTGCCACTCCATTTTGCTCAGGAGTGTACCTTGTAGTTACCTCTCTTTTGATTCCTCTTTCTTGTAGAAAAGAATCAAACTCATGGGAGAAGTATTCTCCCCCTCCATCTGACCTTAGCCTTTTTAGTGATTTACCTGTTTGATTCTCCACAAGAGCCAAATATCTTTTGAAACATGAAAAAACTTCATCTTTGTGTTTCATAAAGAATAGGATAGTCCATCTGCTGCAATCATCAATAAAGGAAACATAATACCTTGATCCAGATATTGAAACTTCCTTGCTAGGTCCCCATATATCTGTATGAACCAACTCCAAGAGATCTCCATGCATAAAACCTTTCTTCATGAATGGTAACCTGTGAGACTTTCCAAATTGACATGCACTACACTTATAAATCATATGCTGTTTTGAAAAATTAGGGAGTCCAAGTACACTTTGGTCCCTGCAGATTTGCTTTAATGACCTTTCACCAATATGTGCTAACCTTTTGTGCCATACTTCCAATTCTGTGAGTGTCTGACTACCATAATTAAAGAGAGCAATGTTTCTAGTGTCCTGTAATTCAAATGTGAACAATCTACCTGTCTTTTCACCTTTTGCAATTCTTCTGAATCCTTGACTTGGATCTTCAACAAATGCTCCTGCTTTTGTGAACCTGACTTGCAACCCTTTCTCTACTATCTGCCCAACACTTATCAAATTCTTTGTAATGGTAGGGACATAGAGTACCTTACTGAGTAGGTTGATGTTTCCATCAGGTGCTTTGACATTGCCTATTTTCTCCACAGGATGTTTTGTATCATCTCCTGTTTGTACCTCATGCTTATTCCTTGGATCTTCTAAATCTGATAGGAGTGCCACATTTCCTGCCACATGATTTGAACAACCTGAATCTATGTAGAAAACATGCTCATCAGATTTACCTTGTGGCATAGCCATGTTCATGATCAATAATGAATCCTCTTTGTTTGAGTCTTCTGTGTAGTTATTGTAGTCTCTCCTTCCTTTGTAGCCTCCTTGATAGTTTGAATGATTGTAGCAGTGTTGTAGTTGCCATGATAATTGTTGAACCTTCCTCTTGAGTAGCCATAACTTCCTGTATTGTATCCTCTGCCTCTTTGATTCCTGGAATTCCTAAAGCAATTTTCAGTTGTATGATTAGTTAATCCACAAATAGAACATGAGTTGGAGTCTTGGGATCTCCCCCTGCCTTGTCTACCTCCTCTTCCTCTACCTCTGCCATGTATTCCTCTACCTGCATAGTTAGCTTGATATGTACCTGCTTCATCATCCACTTTCTTTGCCTTTCCTTTGTTATCTTTGGACTTGCTTTTATCAGTGTATAAAGCTGAAGATTGATTACCTTTAGAGCTTTCTCCATTTTTGATAAGCTTTGCCTCTTGAGTAAGTAGTTGTCCAATGAGTGTATTGAAATCAGGTACATGCATGTCCATGTACAAATCCATAGCTGTGGTGAATGCTTCCCACTTGTCATTTGCCTTCAAGCCATTGATCACCTGCCTTACAATTTGCTCTTCATCTATTACCTCTCCAATGCTTCCCAACTGATCCGCTATGTCCTTGAGCTTTGTGACAAAATCAGTCACATTTTGTTTGGGAGCCTTCTTGAGAGTTGTGAAATCCAGCCATAATTGATGCTTCCTAGCTTTGGTACTTGAAGAAAAGAAAGCTTCAAGTGCATCCCACACTTCCTGAGATGTCTTACAACTTCTAATGTGAGGCAACAAAAAATCTGAGATAGAGTTGAGGAGATAAGACCTTGCAAGTGCATCCTTGGAGCACCATGTGCTCAATCTTTCTTGCTCTTCTTGTGTTGGTTGACTTTTGTTCCTGAAACTTGGCATAACTTCATCTCCAGCCACATAACCATATAAACTTCTACCTTGGAGATAAGCTTCCATTCTTAATGACCAAGCTGAGTAGTTACCTCTGTCCAATTTGTCAATTGATGAAGGAAATCCATCTGCCATGTTGTCCAACCTTGCTCTGATACCACTATGAAGAGATGGATAGGTATGTGCTTGAAGATGAAGAGGTGTTGCAAAATCCTTGATCTACACCAGCCAAATGAACTCCACGAGTATATGGTGGGCCCTTTTAGCTTGCCAATGGATGTATTAGACACCCTATGTACCTTGGAAGATCACTCTCAAAAAGATAGATCAAAACAGATAAGTTGGAGTTAGCTCAAAGGTGAAAACTTGTTATTCTTGGTTCATACACATGTCCAGTGTTTTACATAATTCTCTGAGCACAGCAGCAGTTAGCTCAATTCCTCTTGGGGAAGTCTAGGCAACTTAAAGAGCTAACTTTCAAGAGTAATCTCATCAAAAATAATGAACCACACACTGAGAATGAGTTTTAAAAGTGATGACATCATCCCGATTTTCACGGGCTGCTACAGAAATAGACCAGTGAGCAGAAAAATCAACATAACTCAAAATTTAGAAATTCAATGATTATCAAAATTTGTATGGTTATACTAGACAGTAAGATGAATCCAACAAGCTTTAAATCACTGAATTTGGATAAGTAACCACTGAGAAATGGCTCTGACACGATGAGTGAAAAAGTCGGGTACCTGACAGAGAAGTGAAGATGAACAGACCCTGTTGACTTCAAATGAACATAACTGAAGATTGCAACATCCAAATGACATGAAAATTTGTGAGCATATAGTACAGCTATAGAGCTAACTTTACCAAGTTAAATCACTGAAAATGATGCACCAAGATCAGAGAAAACATCTCTGCAAGTTGACTGAGAAAACTGAGAGTAATGGCAGTGAGTAGTACACTTCACAAGAACATGGAAAGATGAACTCAAATAATCATGAAAATGAAAGTATATTGCTTGTACAATACAATGACTTACTGATACATATGTGTGCCTTGTAATCACACCTTGATATGGCATAAAGCTCAGCTGTTGGAGGTCTTCACATAGGTCTCTCTAACGACGACTAAAACTGCCATCTATTTATAGTTGAGTTTGGGAGGCTAACTTCCCTCAATCACTCTCCAATCAATCAATGATTGATTTGATTCTCTACCTACCACAAATCACAAATTCGTGGCTCCTCTTTCCATTCTTGATCAAGTGGACTCAACCACTTAAGATTCTCTTACTTTTACATTAATTAAATTCTTCAAAAGTTACAAGAGGTAGTTCACAAGTGAACTTTACATAGTCTTCTTTTTAAAGCTTCTTCTAAGACTTTGTGAGACTCAAGCCAATACTTAGGCTTGTCATAGACTTGCTCCAACACCATTGTCATTTCACCATCGACCGCGCACATCATTTCAGGATCCACTGGTGACCTCCACCAAAGACTCCATCAACGTCCACTAGCAACCTTGAAAGCCTCGACCAACAACAACCATGTGCCTTTGGCATAACCTTGTCTTTTGCACCATTCAGATCATGCATTTCCAAAGTATGCATCAATATAGGGCCACATTACATGGCGGTGCATAGACACAATTGAGGATCCCAACCACATGCGACACATCTGACATATGTAAAATATTTTATTGATGCTAACACCTTTTTTCTTGTTTTATTCCATTGTTCTAAAAAAGAAAGGGGAGAAGAAGAAGAAGAGGAAGAAGACGAGAGAAAGAATGGGATTGTGTGTTTGAAGCATCCCCCAGATGAACCATCAACAATGGAAGAAAAGCTGATGGTCAATCACCATGATGGAAGTACAACACGAAGAGTTGATGATCGACGGAACTTTCACCATGGTAAGAATTGTATGCTTCAACAACAACATAACCATGACCGATTAGGAAACCTCTTCGTCGGCATACCCTTGAGCACTTTGCTCAAGACCCAACTTCTTGCACCATAATTCTTCCAATGCATTCCCAAGTATACATGCATAGGGCTACATTACAAGGCCATGCACAAGGCACATTCTTCTTCCAACCCATGCACTAATGCACTTACCCATCAGCCATTATGGGTCACGCGTACTTGGTATGGAAACTAGGGAAGCCATCTTTGGAAGAACCAGAGGACATCATGGTGACAACAACAAGTGCAAGGAAGCAATCCACCATGAGAGTTACTCATAACCAACATTGACAACCTCTTTTGAGTAGCTCACAATTTTCGAAAGCTCACAACAACACCATCAAGTTGGAATACAAGGAAGAAGTCCATACAAAGGTAGCAATGACAAGATGACGAACTAGACAACTGCCCATGCTACAATTAGAAGATGGACCACTCTGGTGGATACATGATGGACACTATCTCTCCACACACTACATGGAACAACCACTACAACAAGGGTCTGTCTGGGACGACAGACTCTAGAGGGGGGGGGAGTGTTGATAGTCAAGGTCACACACAAGTAGTGAAGCGCATCAATGAAGTGGACACACAAGGAGAAGGAGCATGTAGGGAGCTCTAAGAAGCACATGTCAAATTTTCAGAACAAATCCCTATAAATATAGTGACTTTTGTCACTAAAAACCATTGTAAATACCATTTTCACATTTTTACAACTCCATTTTGTTCAAGCCGAGGAGTCCTCAAGCTTGAGGAGTATTAGAAGTATCATCCTACCGATTTTCATAATTTTTAGATTCCAGTTGAGTCCCCAAATAAGCCTTGGAACCTAATTTTTAACTAGGCCTGACACTAGGTCTGGACAGGGCCAAACCCACTCAAAAAACTATAAAAAGGGCTGGAGAGCTCATTTGAGGGGAGCTTGTTGTAGATTTCAGCTTTATAAGAGAGTTTTTTTGTAATTCAAGTCCTTCCACTGTTCCACTCTTTGCTCTTACCTGGTGCATGTGTGTGTGTATGTGTGTGCATGTTTGTATGCTTTCACTCACGCACTTGTGCACTTCACTTGCTCTTGGTCTTCATACCGGTCCTCACGTCTCTGCGGATTGACATTTATGAGGTGAACCTCCTCACGTTGGTACTTGCCATTGTGCTAGAGTGACAAAGACTGATCAACACCCAAATCAGCCATAAGGCATCTAAGCCACACTCACTCAACAGTCACTATGAAAGCTTCCCTATACTCAGCCGCACAACTGGAAGTGGCCACAGTAGGCTACTTTTTGCTTAGCCAAGATATGCATGAGCTACCAAGCATGAAGCAAAAACCACTAATGGACACACGAGTGTTATAGCAACCAGCCTAGTCAAAGTTAGAAAGAGCATGCAAATCTGGTGGAAGTGCTCCCCCCTTGGGATAAAACAACCCAAGTAGCCGGGTACCACTCAAGTAGCGAAAGATGCACTTAACCGCATGTCAATGCTTAACACCTTGGCAATGCATAAACCTGCTCATTTGTGAGACAGGAAATTGAATATCTGGCCGACTAATGCATATATAAATCAAGCATCCAACAGCCTGCTGATAGAGAACAACATCAAATGCATCTCCAGCATCATGAAGATTCAATCGTAAACCTATCTCCATAGGAGTGGCAATAGGTTTACAATCTTCAAGACCAAAATGCTACAATAATGTGTCAATATATTTTGTTTGACACAAAGCATTCCACCATCATGCATAAACTAAATGCCCAAATAATGATGCAAATGCCCCAGATCAGAAATCTCAAATGAGGCATGTAAATCAGCCTTGAAATCAGCAATATGCTTCTCATGAGGACCAGTGAGCAACATGTCATCAACATACACCACAATGATCAGAAGCACATCATTAGCATGCTTAACATATAATGTGCTTTCCATTGGATTGTTCTCAAAACCATGTGCAATCAGATAGGCATGTATCTTTTCATACTAAGCACATGGTGCTTGCTTTAAACCATATAATGCCTTCTTTAACTTGCACACCTCGTTTTCATACCCTTTGTGCACAAAGCCATGCGGCTAAAAAACATGCACTTCTTCATGCAAGTCACCATTAAAAAATGTAGTTTTAATGTCCAATTGATGTACATTCCAACCATGATGAGCTACAAGTGCACAGATGCTACAAACAGTAGTCATTCGGCAAGTAGGAGCAAAGGTTTCATCAAAATCAATGCCTCTTTTCTGCACATAACCCTTTGCAACAAGTCTAGCCTTATACCTGTCAACTGCTCCATCACATTTACGCTTCAACTTGTATACCCACTTAGTTCATATGGCCTTCTTGCCAAGGGGCAAGTCACATAAAGACCAGGTACCATTTTTCATTACAACATCATATTCAAATTGCATTGCAGCCATCCAATGTTCAAAATTTTGTGTTCCATCAAACGAAACAGGCTCAATCTCATCATAAAGACTAGATGCAGCCATAGCATAGCAATGAGATGCAAAAGAGGCACTAGGAGAGCATAAACGAGTATGGTATGACAGAGGTACATCTAATTTGTTGTCATGCAAAGTTTGCACTAGACATTTTGGCATAATTTTTGCCTCCTCAATATCAGCTCTCTCATCAACAAGTGCATCATCCAAATCTACATTAGAAATGGAATGATTTGCATCAAGGCATGAAACCTGCAATGGTTGAGAAGTTGCCTCATTAGGACCAGCACTAGACTGCCCACTTGTAAAAAGAGGCAACAAAGTATCATACATGTCTTTGGAGCTGACAGATGTCTCCTTCGTACATAAAAGTAAAGGCTAAATAGCATATTCCACAAAAACAACATCATGGCTAACCAAAATGCATTTATTCTTTGGATGAAACAGACGATAGCGTTTGCTTGAATTGTACCAAAAAAAAATACATTTTACTGCTTTATCATCCAATTTCTTGCGATGTTGTCCAAGCACTAATGCATATGCCAGACAACCAAAAACATGCAGATGGGCAACAAATGGCTTGTGACCATGCCAAGCCTCATATGGAGTGAGACTGCAATGCTTTAGTGGGACACCTATTAAGTGCATATGCTGCACACATAAGAGCCTCAAGCCAGAAACTATGTGTTAAAGCCAGACTCTTGACCATACACCTCGCCATCTCCATGAGTGACCTATTCTTCTGTTCAGCAACTTCCTTTTGTTGAGGTGTATACGGCACTGTATACTAATGTCTTATCCCACGTTCAGCTAGAAATGCATTAAAGTCACAAGACATATATTCCCCCCCTTGATCAGAATTGAGGGTGCCCATTTTACATGCTGACAGATTTTTAGCCAAAACCAAAAACTATTTGAAGCACATAAATACTTGAGACTTTGCTTTGAGTGGATATACCCATGCATGCCTAGAAAAAACATCAATGAAAGTCATGAAGTAAAGAAAGTTTCCAAAAGAAGGTGTCTGCATGGGACCAGAGACATCACTATGTACAAGTTGCAATTTTTGAGTAGCCCGAACTGAACCATCTTTTGGAAAGGAGAAACGCTGCATTTTGTGCAAAATATAGCCTTCATAGACATGTTTTCTGGGTGCCTCAAGTTTGGGCAAAGAGGACACCATTTCAGATTTTTGTAGGCATAGGAAACTAGAAAAATTCAAATACCAAATCATGCATGCCAAAGCTTTGCATCTGACATAGCCTGAGAATCATGTACTACACATGTTGAATCATTCACAGATCTTTCATCGTCTATGAGCTTATACAACCCATGACATAAAATGTCAGAAGCAATAACGATGTTGCCATTTGACAGATCATGAATTGTACATCTCTCATCAACAAATTTCATAACCAAGCCAATCTTCGCTAATGCAGAAATTGATAACAGATTTTTCTTGATCCCTGGCACAAATAAAGCATCTAACAATGTAAAAGAACTACCATCAGTAGTATTCAAGATGATCTTATCAACTCTCATAACAGGATAAGAGGAGTTGTTAGTGCATGTAACAGTATTCCCTGTAGCGCCAGGCTCGAGTGAATAGAAGAAACTGCACTGGCAAGGTAATATGTTCGGTCACCCCACTATCAAAGTACCAAACATATGAGTCTATTGCAGACATGCATTGCTCATGAGAAGATGGGTCAAAATTGCAAATAGTATTAAACACCCATTCTTCATTCTATACAAGATTAGCAGACTCTATTTTTTGTGTAGAGGCCTCTACAACAACCATTCTGGCCTCTTTCTTCTTTGCCTCTTTAGCAACTAGTTTTGGACAGCTCTTAATGACATGATCATTTGCTTTACAATATTTGCAAAACAATTTCTATTTTTTTATTTCTTCTCATCTTTGTCTTCCTTCTTCAAATGTGTAGCATTTACAGACTTCTGCTTACTAGTAGAAGAGCTCCATTTTCCTTTGCCCTTTTGACTAGCAAGGAAAGCTTGATCTAAAACATGCATAATAGACTTGTTCTGCCTAGACTGATCTTCTTGCAACAAAATAGAAACTAACCCTTCAAATGACAGTGCATTTGGATTGCCTTTCATCATCAAATGAAGAGTAGAAGCAAAACTCTCATATGAGTCAGGAAGACCATTCAAAACGGTCTATAGAAGTGAGCTATCTAGTATAACTTCATCAATAGAAATCAATTGTTCCTTCAAATCCTTGATCTTTGTCAAAAAACTATCCATAGAATCACCTTCATTCATATGCTCACTCTCCAACTATTTTCGGAGGTATGCAACACGAGCCTCATTCCTAGCTTAGTACAATGCGGTAAGTTTATCCCAAGCATCCTTAGCTATTCTACAAGAGCGAATGTGAGGAATAATGGCACGTTTGATAGACAAGGCTATCAATGCATATGTTTGATCATCTCTACCATCCCAAAAAATTTTATCTGCACTAGGTGTAGCAGAAACCGCAGTAGGAACAAGAATCTGAAGAATATCAACATCTTCAACTCCATCTACATTAGCTTCAATACCCGTAATTTGCTAGTGTAATAGGAAATTTTTAAACACCTTGCACAATATTCCTAAATCCTTTTGCAACCAATACATGATGCATCATATAAGCCTACGATAGATAGTTGGTACCATCCAACTTATCCTCAACAGCCAACAAACGAAATACATCACTGCTTTGAGCCATGGCCACTAACTAAAATACCTTGATGCAAAAAAATAATTGTCTCTCAAAAAGTTGAACAGAACTACCCAAACGAGTTTTGCTAGACCTATAGCAAACTTTGAGACATTTATACTAGCGAATCAAAACTATTATATATCTTTGGCACAAAAAGATGAAATAGCCTGCACAAGCACTATGATAGTGTATTTGGAGGCCAAAATGAGCTCAAATTGCAATTTCGGCTCCACATAGAGAAGCTATTTTGATCTCTAAAACACCTTGAGTATGCTCATCAAATTTCATGCGATTTTGGGACTGCATCCCAAGAGGTGTCGATGGTGCCCTAGATGAAGCGGTGGCCTGCTCTGATACTTATTGTTGGAGTTAGAAGTCTGCAGAAGCACGCAAACAACACAAGGAAGAAGAAGAAGCTTGGAGCAGAACACACAATACTGAATGTATTACCACTAGAATGTACAAAGATAAGCAATCCATTAGGGTTATAGGTTGGAGCACAACACACAATACTGAATGTATTACCACTAGAATGTACAAAGATAAGTAACCCATTCTGAGACTGCGTGAACAACACAAGGAAGAAGAAGAAGCTTGGAGCACAACACACAATACTGAATGTATTACCACTAGAATATACAAAGATAAGTAAACCATTAGGGCTATAGGCATATATACAAGCCAAGGGAAAAAAACCTTCTAAAGAGGGAAAAAAGTACCCTGGCGATCCTACTGTGTTCACACATCACTACCTAAATATATCAACATGGGAGCACTACTTGAGGGCAAGTGTGTGATGGTAAGAGAGTTGAGTAGAGACATTGGAGTCTAGGTAAGTAGTTTTTACACAGTGGTTTTTTTGTAATTTCGTGATTATTTGCATCTTTATTTTCATTTCCATCATCTACATTCATCCCATGATCCCCCTCCACCATCTCCATGTTCATTAAGATTGCACCTTCTCAACCATAAACCCACCTTCCCCTCATTTTCTTGTATGAGAGAGAGAGAGCAATAGTGCATGCTTATTTGTTGTGTTTTTGCTAATTTTCTTGTAGATTTTGGACCATCATCAACTCTAGAAACATGCATAAGTACGATAAGCCATTTTTTTCCTCTCAAGGTGATAGACCCTATCTATCTTGAAAAATAGAAAAAGTGTATATTGGGAAATGCACCTACACAGGAATGTAGAGACCCTCAATGCCATTCTAGTGATGTAGAAGAAGTAAAGAAAGCCAAAGTTTTTGGCTCTATTGTGACATACCAAAAACAAAACAATGAGCCTTTATAAAAAAAAACCCCATCTTTCATGATTGAACGCTCTATCGCAATAGAATCCCATTTATCAGGATAGAAAAAAGCCCCAATAAACACACCTATCGTGACAAAACCTTGTCTATTGCGACAAAACTGTCATTAGGATAGACCCGTCTATCGTGACACACCTCCATCTATTGAGACATACCAAAACCCAGATAGAGCTGGTCTATCATGACAAACCATCTATAGCAGTAAGACTCATCTATCGTGATAGACTAGCCCAAAAAAGCACTTGTCTATCGTGAAAGGCCACCTTGTGTCGTGATAGACCATCGTATTGTGACAAAGCCCTCTCATGTTAGACACCCTCTTTCATGATAGAACAACAAAACATGATAGACCCTATTTGTCATGACAAAACACTCTTTCACAATAGACCCTCTTTGTCATGACAGATTGGCCTATCATAATAGATAGACAAATAGAAAAAAAATTGACATTGCAAAGTTGATTTTTGGTTCCAAATTAATGCCTTTTTTGTTTTTCAAGGTCTAGCCTATATTTAATGCCTCTAATCTAGGGCATTGCATTCTTGTGCTCATGGTTTGAAGAAATCTTGGGATGAAATCCTAAGCATGGAAGCACATGACATAAGGTTGGAAAACATTAAACCCCCTCTATCAATTTTAGCCTAGGCTAAGCATGTAGCCCTAGAGTTAGAGTTTTAAGGTTGTGATATGAACTTGAAAGTTCAAGAAACCTTAAAGGAACATCAAGTTCAAGATTGGAAAATAAAATTGTGGCAATTGAAAACCTAAAAGAAAATAATGTGAACACATGAAGAAATTATATATTTGAGACATTCAAGTTATTCCTAGCAATTATGTAAAGACAAAAACCAAAAAAATAATAGGTAAAAAAAGAACAAGTGATTGAGAGCAAAGAACCATTCAAGAGAAATAATCGGTGGGAGCTTTAGAGGTAGACAAATTAATGAACTTGAGATCAAGAAAGTATCTAGGCAAAATGGATCAACAAAGTTTAAAATCCTCAAAAGCTAGTGTCAATTGCAATGCCAAGACTCGGTTAAAACAATGTGGTAGCCATAAATCAAATGTGAGTTTGGAAACTAGTGGGTCAAATAGATCCTACAATTACTACCAAGGTAGATTACTTAGAAGTCCCAGAAGGACCATTTAAAAACAATTGGAATACATTTGCACAACCTATCAAGAAGCATGCCAAATTATCTATTTTCATGTGATTGTTTTTGGGCGGAAATTGTTAGCATAAGTGTGTATATTTTGAATAGAGTTCCTAATATTAGATTTCATCATTTGACACCATATGAGGTAGGGCACATAAGGAAATAGTATAAGTCATTTGAAAATATTTAGTTGCATAAGTTATGTGCATGTACCTAGTGAAGTGAGATCAAAACTTGATGTGAAATTAGAAAAGTGTATATTTATTGGTTATGTAGATACTCAAAGAGTATATAGATGTTGTAATTCTCATTCCAATAAGTTGGCTATTTCAAAAGATGGAAACTTTGATTAATCATTTTCATGGTATGCAAATAAGAAAACTTTGCAAGTCATGGATGAATATAAAGAAGATATGGCTAAAGGAGATGAGTGCCTACCTTACCCACAAGAACTTTAAGTGATGAGAGGTGGTTTGGATGAAGAAAGACAGTTGCCTTTTAGTTGAAGATCAAGGTAAGAGTCACCTTGTTGAAGTCAATGATGAAGGAAAAGAAGTTGGTAGTATAAATGAGTATAGAGAGTCATCAGAGATTTCTAATAGAAAAGAAAAAGAACCTACATTGGAGGTAAGAAGAACTTCAAGAGAGTGAGAAACTTCAAAGTTATACTTGTGAATCTTGTATGAATAATCATTATGCATTTATGTAAAAGCTTGAGTAGGAAGATGAACCTACATGTTATGAAGAGACAAAAGGAAATGAAATGGAAGAAAGTAATGTAATAAGAAATGGATGAATTACAAGATACGAAGACTTGGATTTTAGTTCCAAATACACCAAAACAAAAGGTGACTGGATAAAATTGGGTTTTTAAGGTGAAAATAAATAGTGATGGTAGTGTATCAAGATATAAAGCTAGCCTTCTAGCAAAAGCCTATGCTCAAATTCAAGGATTGGACTATGAGGAAACATTTAGTCTAGTAGCAAAAATGCCCATAGTGAGAACTATTAGAATTTGAGGTTTGCAGAAGCACACGAACAACACAAGGAAGAAGAAGAAGCTCGGAGCACAACACACAATACTGAATGTATTACCACTAGAATGTTAAAAGATATATGACATGTTAGGGCAATAGGCAAATATACAAGGCGGGGGAAAAAAGCCTCCCAAAGAGGAAAAAAATACCCCATCGGTCCTAGTGTGTTCACACACATCACTACCCAAATATATCAACAGATCTCCCCAGGGAGTGATGCAGTAAACAAGGAGTTGGCACTCATGTATAAGGAAGTTCCAAGCTATGTGGAATCAATCCACAAAAGGAAGTAAGCCCAACGCTTTGTAGAAAGCTTCAAACTTCTCCCTAGGCAGAGCCTTCATGAAAAGGTCTGCAATGTTCTCCTGCATGGGCACATATACCAAGGTGATCTCTCTAGCAAAGAACCTCTCCGTCACATAATGATAATGCACCTCAATGTGCTTAGTGCGAGCATGGAACATAGGGTTCCTGGCAACTGCCAATGCGCTCTGACTGTCAGTGAAGATGGTGTTGGCAGAAGAATAACCAACACCCAGATCAGCCATAAGGTGTCTGAGCCACACACACTCAACAGTCACTGTGAAAGCTGCCCTATAATCAGCCTCACAACTGGAAGTGGCCACAATAGGCTGCTTCTTGCTCAACCAAGATATACATGAGCTACCAAGCATAAAACAAAAGCCACTAGTGGATATATGAGTTTCATAGCAATCAGCCCAATCAAAGTAAAAAAAAGCATGTAAATCTAGCGGTAATGCTCCCCCCTTGGGATAAAACAATCCAAGTAGTTGCGTAGCACTCAAGTAGCGAAAGATGCACTTAACCATGTGCCAATGCTTGACACCTAGGCGATGCATAAACCTTCTCATCTATGAGACAACAAACTAAATATAACCAAGTAATGCATAAGTAAATCAAGCATCCAACAGCTTGTTGATAGAGAACAACATCAACTGCATCTCAAGCATCATGAAGACTCAATCATAAACCTATCTCCATAGGAGTGGCAATAGGTTTGCAATATTCAAGGCCAAAATGTTGCAATAATGTGTCAATATATTTTGTTTGACACAAAGCTATTCCGCCATCAACTTGCATAAACTGGATGCCCAAATAATGATGCAAATGCCCCAAATCAGACATCTCAAATGAGGCATGCAGATCAGCCTTAAAGTTAGCAATATGCTTCTCATGAGGACTAGTGAGCAGCATGTTATCAACATACACAACAATGATAAGAAGCACATCATTCGCATGCTTAACATATAAGGTGCTCTCATTTGGACTGTTCTCAAAACCATGTGCAATTAGATAGGCATGTATCTTTCCATACCAAGCACGTGGTGCTTGCTTTAAACCATATAATGCCTTCTTCAACCTGCACATTTGGTTTTCCTGCCCTTTTTGCACAAAGCCATGGGGCTGAAAAACATACAGTTCTTCATGCAAATCACCATTCAAAAATGCACTTCTAATGTCCAACTAATGTAAATTCCAACCATGATGAGCTACAAGAGCACAGATGCTACGAACAGTAGTCATTTGGCAAGTAGGAGCAAAGGTTTCATCAAAATCAATGTCTCTTTTGTGTGCATAACCCTTTGCAACAAGCCTAGCCTTATACCTCTCAACTGCTCCATCAGGCTTACACTTTAGCTTGTATACACACTTGGTGCCAATGGGCTTCTTGCCAAGAGACAAGTCTCATAAAGACCAGGTACCATTCTTCATTATAGCATCATATTTAGATTGCATAGCAGCCATCCAATTTTCATAATTTTGTGCTTCATCAAATGAAATAGGCTCATCTCATCATAGAGACTAGAGGCAGCAATAGCATAGCATTCTGACAAAAGAGAGGCACTATGAGAGCCTGAACGAGTGCAATATGACAGACGTGCATCTAATTTGTTGTCATGCAAATATTGCACTAGCCATTTTGTCATAGTGTTTGCCTCCTCAATGTTAGCTCTCTCTCATCAACAAGTGCCTCGTGTAAATCTACATCAGAAATGGAATGATCTGCATCATCACATGAAACATGCAAAGGTTGAGAAGTTGCCTCATTAGGACGATTACTAGACTGTCCACCTATAAAAAGAGGGACCAAAGTATCATACATGTCTTTGGAGCTAACAGATGTCTCCTTCATACATGAAAGTAAAGGTTGAATAGCATCTTCCACAAAAACAACATCACGACTAACCAAAATGCATTTAGTCTGTGGATGATATAGATGATAGCCTTTGCTTTGAGAACTGTACCCAAGAAATAAACATTTTACTCCTTTATCATCCAATTTCATATGATGTTGTTCAAGCACTAATGCATATGCTAGACAACCAAAAACATGCAGGTGAGCAACAGATGGCTTACGACCATGCCAAGCCTCATATGGAGTGATATATTAAAATGCTTTAAAGGGAGACCTATTAAGTACATATGATGCACACATAATAGCCTCAAGCCAGAAACTATGTTGTAAAGTCTGACTCTTGACCATACAGCTCGCCATCTCCATCAGTGACTTGTTCTTCCGTTTAGCAACTCCATTCTGTTGAGGTGTATACGACATTGTACACTAATGTTTTATCCCACCTTCAACCAGAAATGAATTAAATTAAGAGACATATATTCCCCCCTCGATGAGAATGGAGGGTGCCCATTTTACATGCTGATAGATTTTTAGTCAAAACCAAAAACTATTTGAAGCACATAAACATTTTGGACTTTGCTTTCAATTGATATACCAATGCATGCCTGGAAAAATCATCAATGAAATTCACAAGGTGAAGATATTTTCCAAAAGAAGGTGTCTGCATAGGACCATAGACATCACTATGTACAAGCTGCAATTTCTGAGTAGCTTGAATTGAACCATCTTTTGGGAAGGATGAATGCTGCATTTTACCCAAAATACTAGTGCCTCAAGTTTGGGCAAAGAGAACACCATTTCAGATTTCTACAAGCATAGCAAACTAGCAAAATTGAGATGACCAAAGCATGCATGCAGCCAAAGCTTTGTATCTGACATAGCCTGAGAATCATGTACTACACATGCTGAATCATTCATGAATTTTTCATAGTCTAGGAATTCATGACATAAAATGCCAAAAGCAATAATCATGTCACCATTTGGCAGATCATGAAATGTACATATATCATCAATAAATTTGAAAACCAAGCCATTCTTGGCTAAAGTTGAAATTGATAACAGATTCTTCTTGATCCCTAGCACAAATAGAGCATGTAACAATGTGAAAGAACTACCATCAGTAGTATTCATAATGATCTTACCAACTCCCATGATAGGATAAGAGGAGTTGTTGGTGCATGTGACAGTATTCCTTGTAGGGGTAGGCTCAAGTGAAGTGAAGAAACTACGTAACGAGGTAATATGTTTGGTTGTTCCACTATCAAAGTACCAAACATCTAAGTCTACTGTAGACATACACTATTCATGTGAAGATGGGTCAAAATTGCAAATAATAGTAAATGCCCGTTCTTCATTCTGCACAAGATTAGCAGACTCTGTTTTCGGTGTAGATTCCTCTACAACAACCATTCCAAACTCTTTTTTCTTTGGCTCTTTTAAAGCCAGTTTTGGACAATTCTTTAAGGTGTAGCATTTGCTGTTTTTTGCTTGCTACTAGATGAGCTCCATTTACCTTTGCCCTTCTGACTAGCCAGGAAAGCTTAATCTACAACACGCATAATAAACCTATTCTTCATAGATTGATCTTCCTGCAACAAAATAGAGATTAACTCCTCAAATTTCAAGGCATTTGGATTGCCTTTCATCATCAAACAAAGAGTAGATGCAAAACTCTGATATGAATCAGGAAGACCCTTCAGAACGGTCTGCACAAGTGAGCTATCTGGTATAACTTCGTCAATAGAAATGTTCCTTTAAATATTTGATCTTTGTTAGAAAACTATCCATAGAATCACCTTCATTCATATGCTCACTCTCCAACTGTTTTCGGAGGTAAGCAACACGAGCCTCATTCCTAGCCTGGTACTATGTGGTAAGTGTATCCCAAGCATCCTTAGCTGTTCAACAAGAGCAAATGTGAGGAATAATGGCTTGTTTGATAGACAAGGCTATCAATGCATGTGTTTGAGCATCTCTCCCATCCCAACAAATTTTCTCTACAGTAGGTGGTGCAGAAACTATAAGACGAACAGGAACATGAAGAATATCATCATCTTCAATGCCGTCTGCGTCAGCTTTAGTACCTGTATTTGCAGGTGTAATAGGATGTTTTTCAACACCTTGTACAATATTCCACAGTCCTTTTGTGACCAATACATGATGCATCATATAAGCCCAGAATGGGTAATTCGTACCATCCAACTTATCCTCAATAGCCAACATACAAAATACATCATTGCTTTCAGCCATGGCCACTGACTAAAATACGCTAATGCAGAAAAATCATTGTATATGAAAAGGTTGAACAGAATTACCCTGACAAGATCTACTAAACTTGTAGCAGACTTCAAGGGGCTTGTATTGGCAAACCAAAACCGATATATATCTTTGGCACAAAAAGACAAAATGACCTACACAAGCGCTACGATACTGCGTTTGAAGGCTAAAACGAGCTTAGAATGTGATTTTGACACCACAAAGCGAAGGAGTTTTGATCTCCTAATCACCCTCAGTATGCTCACCTAATTTCATGCGATTCTAAGATTGTGACCGAAGAGGTGTTGACGATGCCCTAGATGAAGTGGCAACATGCTCTGATACCAATTGTTGGAGTTGGAGGTCTACAGAAGCACCTAAACAGCACAAGGAAGAAGAAGAAGCTTGGAGCACAACACACAATACTGAATGTATTTCCACTAGAATGTACAAAGACATATGACCAGTTAGGGCAATAGGTGTATATACAAACTCGGGGAAAAAAACCTCCTAAAGAGGGAAAAAAGTGCCCCGGTGGTCCTAGTGTGTTCACGCACATCACTACCCAAATATATCAACAAGAACTTTGTTCGCTTTAGCTATAAGTAAAACACGGAATATATATCAATTAGACATAATGAATGTCTTTCTTAATGGTGAGCTAAGTGAAAGATTATATGTCACAAGAAGATGGCTTTCTGGATGGTAGATATCCTAATCATGTATGCAAGTTAAAGAAGGCATTGTATGGTCTTAAACAAGCACCAAGGGCATGGTATGCAAGGTTGGTAAAATATCTTATGCTCTAAGGATACATGTCGATTCATACCAATCCTTCACTTTATGTAAAACATGTGGATGACACGTGTGTATATGTATGCATTTACATGGATTACTTATTGATTACAAAGAATAATGCAAAAGCAAATGAAGAGATCAAAGGCAATTTGGGAAAGGAATGTAAAATTCTAGATCTTATTTTCTTAGAAACTTTGTTTGGATTGAGATTGTGTATGGAGATGAAGGTATGTGGTTGATATAGAGAAAGTATATATTTGATATGTTGAAAAGGTTTGGTATGTAGGAATGTAAGTTTGTTTCTACTCCAATGGAATGTAATGTATAGTTGAGTACAAAAGAAGGTAATAAGTTGAATGCTATGAATGTTGTAGCTCAAGCGTAAGCACCACCTCCTTTACTTGTCAATCCGCGGAGACGTGAGGACTGGTATGAAGACCACGAGCAAGTGAAGGCACAAGTGCGTGAGTGAAAGCACACAAACATGCACACACATACACACACACGCGCACAAAGGAAGATCAAAGAGAGGAACAATGGAAAGCTTAGATTGCAAAAGAGTTCTCTTACAAAAGTTCTATTCTCTAACAAGCTAACCTCAAAAATGAGCTCTCTAGCTCTTTTTATAGTTTTTTGACTAGTTTTGGCCCTGTCCAGACCTAGTGTCCGGCCTAGTTAAAAATTAGGTTCCAGGGCTTATTTGAGGGCTCAAACGAAGTCTAAAAATTATGAAAATTGGTACGATGGTACTTCTCAAGCTCGAGGACTCCTCGGCTTGAACAAAATGGAGTTATAAAAATAGATAATGGTATTTACAATGGTTTTTAGTGATGAAAATCACTATTTTTGTAGGGGATTCATCTGAAAAAATGACATACACTTCATGGAGCTCCCTACTTGCTCCCTTTCCTTGTGTGTCCACCTTTTGATGTGCTTCCATGCTTTGTCCTTGACTTTGAGCTTCAACACTCCCCCCCCTCTCGAGTCTGTCGTCCCTGACAGACCCTTGTTGTAGTTGTTCCAAGTAGTGCCTTGAGAGGGAGCATCCCGTCTGTCTGAACAAAAGTCATCTGACTTCTAGATGTGTCTGGTTCTTCATCTATCATTGCGAGTCTTTGCAAGTTGCAGTCTCTTGGTATATGCTTCTTCTTGGGATTCCACCATGACTGTGTCGTTGTGAGTCTCCGTTGATGTTTTCTAGATCTTCCATAGTTGTTGTTCATAGTAGTCATGCCAAGTACTCCTAACCCATATTGAGTGATGGGTAAGTGTGTTCGTGCATGGGTTGAGGAAAATATGTGCCTTGTGCACGGCCTTGTAATGTAGCCCTATGAATGCTTACTTGGAAAATGCATTGGAAGAAGTATGGTGCAAAAATTGCGGGTCTTGAGCTAAGTGCCCAAGGGTATGCTGACGAAGAGGTTTCCTAATCTATCATGGTTATGGTGTTGCCAGAGTAAAGATACTTACCATGGAGAAGGTTGATCGATGTTCATCTCTTCGTGTTGTACACTCGGCCTTTGGGATGGAACATTGTTGATGAATGTCCATGGTGATGGTCCACTGATGAGATCTTTTGAGTGGTTGATCCTCTCTCCTCTTTTCAAAGCATCATTTGTCAAATACAGAGAATTGAATTTCTTTATATTCCTTGACAAACAACATTCGAGAACTACACCAAGCTTAGTTTCACATATTCTCTCTAGCTCACCATAAGCAGGAGTCTTCTCATCCAGTATACATACAAAGATTTGCAGGGTATCAGAGCTACCCCGTGCAGATATCTCCCTGGATGCTCTTGTACATGCAATAGTTATGCCTCATTCAAGTTGCAGACCTTGAAGCTCTTCACTCCTACCATAGTAAGAGGAAACCATAGTTGTGGATGCCATGCTCATGCCAAGTTCTTGACATCTATGAGATAAGGCAGTAATTATATCATCTGCTAGCCAAGACACACTTCTATCCAAACTGATAAATGCCCAGTAATCAACAGTTCCACCTTTAACCAAGCATGACTCATTCATGTTTCATGAGCCAAACCTGGGAACAAGTGCTTCCTCTTTTTTTCTTTTTTTTTTTCTTTTTTTTTTTCTTTTTTTTTTTCTTTTTTCTTTTTCTTTTTTTTTGAGGAAAAAGATATCACAAAACAAGAACAAAAAAGTTAGTAGCAATAGAAATATTTGACATATGTCACTGTGCTCTTGTGCTTGGGATTCTCAAGTGTGTCTATGCACGGCCGTGTAATGTGGCCCTATATTAATGCATACTTTGGAAATGCATGACCTGAATGGTGCAAAAGACAAGGTTGTGCAAGGAGCACATGGTTGTCGCTTGTTCGAGGCTTTCGATGTTATTTGCAGAGGTTGATGCCGACCTTGGTGGAGGTATCCATTGAGTCTCGAACCGATGTAGTCCTCCTTATTGGAGTCCATTTTAGAACATCATTTGGCACTGTAGAGGTCACTTCAGGCGTCTTCCTCTTTGGATGCTTTCTGAACTGTGGTATCGAGTGTGGTTGGCGCTTTGGTTCGGTGGAGGCTACTTGTACTTTTGGCTTCCAAACCCATATCCTTTTTGCATGTCTTCCTACTAATGTTGAAGAGCTTATTTGATCTTCCTTTGGTCTCTGTACGTGGTTCTTACCCTTTTCTCTTTTTGGCTTTGTTGTTGAGTCCTTTTGCATGTGGGAGAACATAGGTTGTTGTGAATGTAGGAGCTTCTTAGGTACCCACATCTGTAATTGTCCTTGTTGAGCTGCAGCTAACTTCTTAGGCACCCAAACTTGTTGGATACCTTGTGATTGAGCTTGTCCGAGCTGCTTTCTTCGTCTTCTGGCTTGGTTGGCTTGCCTGGATGGGATTTGTGGGGGCAAGGCTGGTGGTTGCTCTCCTTTGCGTACCCAGATCTGCTTCATGTTCGGAACTGCTTTCTTATCGAATGGTGTCTTTCTATTTGATGTAGCAGTTGTCGTGAACGGTTGTGTTTGCTTGTGTGGTGGACTCACTACTATGGCTACTTGATTCTTTGGAGAAGAAGAAAGATCCACCCGCCTTCGAACCTGTTCTTCCATGATTGACTCCTTCTGCATCATAGAGCTTTTGACACATACAACATCTTCTTCTATATGATTAGTCTTAGAAGAACTACAAGATGTGACATCTGGATTTGTGAGCATGCCATTTTCTAGTTCTAATGTAAAGCATTGTCCCTGGACCCAAACTTGAAGAAGTTGACTTCTTAGGTTTAGGTTGACTGCATTGTCATAAATGTTGGTGCATTTTGCCCAAGCCTACATGCTTGATATGCTTGATATTATCCTCATTTGTAAGTCACATGAGTAGTCATGTGAACACCTCTTGTAAAAGAGTACATTTTATCTCTTGTAAATGGAAAAAGAAAAAAGTAAAAGGATGGCTTACCTCATCCATGATGTAAAAGCAAATTCGTGGCTCCAACTACCAAAATCACGAATTTTTGAGCTGAGGGAATCTCTCCTAACTTTGGGGATCACTTTTAGGTGGAGCCATTCGAATTCGAATTCAAAACTCCCTCCAAGAATTGCTATAAAAGGAGCAAGAAGGAAGAGGCGATTAGCAAGCCTTGTACGTGACCACTTCATGTCATTTTGTAGAGATTGAAGAGCTTACTCCATAGCTCTATCATTCTACTCCCATTGTGCAAAGATTCATTGCCAATGTGGTTGTAATCATATGTGAATCTATACATTTATTATCATCTACCTCTCTGTTTTGTTCTCTGCTATACTCACTCAGAGCAGTAACTTCAGAAGGTCATATCTCGAGTTTTACTGAACCTTTTTCAGTGTTTTAAAGTGCGTTGGATAGCTCTCACTGTCTACTTTTTACTTATAAATTTTCAAGGTCATTGGATTTATACTTTTGGAGATATCTGCATTTTACTGCTTACTGGTCTATCTCTACAGAGCCCCGAGAATTGTGGGAATGTTCCAGAACTTGATGAAACTTGTTCTCAGTGCTCAGTCCATCATTTGAAGTGTTTTAACTTGGAATAGGAAGCTTGCTAAGTCTATTTGCTATGCCCAAAAGGAATTTGTCTAATTCCTTCCAGGTTGAGAGCACTGTTCATTTTTTCCAGCAGGTGTATGTCCAAAAATAGCAAGTTTTGGGAGCTAGTCATTTCGCAACTTGTCGGTCTTGACTTAAACTTTTGGGATACATGTTCCAAAGTACTTGGCTGATATTTTGGTGGATTTAGGAAGCTCAAAGGGTCTACTAATCAACTCTGAAGTCTCAGTTGGCTGGTGTGAAGCTGGTTGTAGCGGCACCTACTCATCTTTGGATTGCATCCACCATCTCTCTTCACAGTGGTATCAGAGCATAGTCAAGCAACATGGGAGATGGATTTCCATCAACAATTGACAAATTGGATCGAGACAACTATCCGGCATGGTCTCTAAGGATGGAGGCTTACCTTCAAGGGAGGAATCTATATGGATTCATATCCGGAGATGAAGCAATGCCAACCATGAGGAACAAAGGGCAACCATCACATGAAGAAGTGGAAGGACTTTCGAATTGGTGTTCGAAGGATGCACTTGCAAGGTCCTATATTCTAAACTCAATCTCTGATTTTCTTTTACCTCATGTCAAGGGATGCAAGACATCAAGAGAAACCTGGAATGCACTTGCTTCTTTCTTCTCTTCCAACACTCGAGCAAGGAAGAACCAATTGTGGATGGAGTTCACAACAATGAAGAAAAGCCCGAAGCAAAATGTGACTGATTATGTCACAAAGATGAAGGAGATTTCCGACCAACTTGAAAGCATTGGAGAGGTAATTGAAGAGGAGCAAATCATAAGACAAATCATGAATGGAATCAAAGCAGACGACAAGTGGGAGTCATTCACAACAGCCATGGATTTATACATGGATATGCATGTACCCGACCTCAACACACTCATGGGCCAACTCTTCACTCATGAAGCAAAGATTAGCAAAGGTGGTGAGTCCTCAAGAGGTAATCAAACTTCTGCCTTATATTCTGATAAAGCTAAGGTCAAGGACAAGTCAAAGAATAGAAAGAATGAAGATGAAGGAAGCTCTTTCCAAGCAAACTTTGCAGGTAGAGGACGAGCTAGAGGAAGAGGCAGAAGTGGAAAGCAAGGCAGGGGGAGATTCCAATCATCTCAACCTTGCAACATATGTGGCTTATCTAACCATACTACTGAAGAATGTTTCAGGAACCCGAGGAACTCAAGAGGAAGAGGATTCAATAGAGGTGGCTATGGATCAAATAGAGGCAGGTACAATGGAGGCTACAACAACAACTACTACAACAACAATTACAACAACAACAACAACTATCAAAGTGGCCATAGAGGAAGAAGAGATTACAATAACTATGCAGAGGACCAAAGTCAAGAAGATTCATTATTGATTATGAATCTATCAACGAAGAAGGGTAAGGATGATGATCACATATTTTACATTGATTCGGGATGCTCGAACCATGTAGCAGGAAATGTGGCTTTACTTTCTGATTTGGAAGATCCTCATAACAAGCATGAAGTGCAGACAGGAGATGACACAAAGCACTCAGTGGAGAAGATAGGTAATGTGAAGACATCAGATGGGAATATGAACCTCTTAAGCAAAGTCTTGTATGTCCCTACAATTACCAAAAATTTAATAAGTGTTGGACAGATTGTTGAAAAAGGATTGCAGGTTAGATTCAATCGATTTGGAGCATATGTTGAAGACCCAAGGCAAGGCTTTCGAAGGATTGCCAAAGGAGAAAAGACAGGAAGGCTTTTCACTTTTGAAGTGGAAGATACAAAGAACATAGCTTTGTTTAGCTATGGATCTCAAACTCTAACAGAGTTGGAGATATGGCACAAAAGGCTTGCTCACATTGGTGAGAGGACACTCAAACAGATTTGCAGGGACCAAAGTGTACTTGGTTTGCCTAATATCACAAGGCAACACATGATTTATAAGTGTGAAGCTTGTCAACTCGGCAAGGCTCATAGACAACCTTTCAATAAGAAAGGATATATGTATCAAAATCCTTTGGATCTAGTGCACACGGATGTGTGGGGTCCAAGTAAGGAGCCATCTATATCAGGCTCAAGATATTATGTGTCTTTCATAGATGATTGTAGCAGGTGGACCATTCTGTTTTTCATGAAGCACAAGGATGAAGTGTTTAATTGCTTTAAGAAGTATATTGCTCTTGTTGAAAATCAAACAGGTAGGACTTTGAAAAGACTCAGATCAGATGGTGGAGGAGAATACTTCTCTTCTGAATTTGATGCCTTCTTGCATGAAAGAGGCATTAAAAGGGAAGTCACTACAAGGTATACACCTGAACTCAATGGTGTAGCAGAGAGGAGGAATAGAGCTATCGTCGAAGCTGCAAGGTCCATGCTCAACGAAAAGGGATTGCCGAACTACCTATGGGCAGAGGCTGTGTCGACAGCCACATATCTCATAAATAGACTTCCATCTAAGTCACTAGATGGAACCACTCCATATGAAGTGTGGAATGGAAGAAGACCTAGTCTAGAGCATTGTAAAATCTTTGGATGCTTAGCCTATGCTCACATTCCTTCTCAAGTAAGAGGGAAATTGGATCCCAAGGCAGAGAAGTGTGTATTCATTGGTTATGATCAAAACCAAAAAGGATATAGATTGTACTATCCAACCAATAAAGGATTTTCTGTGAGTAGAGATGTAATTTTTGATGAAAACAAATCATGGTTTGATGATGACAGGAAAGTGAAGCTGCCATATGACTTGGATGAAGATTTTCCATCACTTCAACCAAAGGAGCCAAAGCAGATTGAAGAAAGTGATTCGGAGATTGACCTAGAAGACTTGGAAAGACTAAAGCTATGGAAGAACAAAGGTAAAGCAAAGATGCAGGATGCTACATATGGACCCGAGAGCTCACATCAACCACTTAGAAGGTCTTCGAGGGAGAAGAAGAAACCAGAGAGGTTTGGTTATGATACTTCTTTGGTCACCAAGCACTCAATCTACATTGCAAAGGATTCAACCAATGAAGAACCTACCACATTTGAAGAAGCACAAAGCAAGAAAGCTTGGAGAGATGCAATGGATGAAGAAATGGAAGCCTTGAAGGAGAATGACACTTGGGAGCTTGTACCTAACAAGCCATCTATGAAGATAATCGGATCTCGATGGATATACAAAATCAAGAAGAATCCAGATGGAAGTATAAATAGACACAAAGCAAGGTTAGTTGCTAAAGGGTTTGCTCAAACCCATGGTATTGATTATGAGGAGACTTTCTCTCCTGTTGCAAAAATGCCTACAATTAGGGTTCTCATTAGTCTTGCTGCATCTAGAAATTGGAATCTTTATCAACTTGATGTAAAGAATGCTTTCTTGAATGGATGGATTTCTGAGGAAGTGTATATGGCACAACCTCCTGGATATGAGGATGCACATCATCCTAACTATGTATGCAAACTAAAGAAAGCTTTGTATGGATTGAAGCAAGCTCCAAGAGCTTGGAATTTCAGATTGGTTACTTATTTGCAGGACCAAGGATTCAAAGCTAGCAAGGCGGATACCTCTTTGTTCATAAAGAGGAATGGATCTGAAGTGATCTATTTATGTGTGTATGTTGATGATATTATTATCACAGGCAATGATCTTGAAGGAATCAAACAGGTAAAGAGTCAAATGAAGGAGGAGTTCAAAATAAGTGACCTCGGACCACTCACTTATTTTCTTGGATTGGAGTTGATCTACACAGATTCAGGTATATACATCACACAAAGGAAGTATGTCCATGACATGCTCGTCAAGTTCAAGATGGAAAATACCAAGTGTGCAGGTACACCTATGGAGCAAAATCATAAGCTTAGTGCTTATGAAGGAGAGCCAATTGAAGACATCACAAGCTATCAAAGCTTGGTTGGAAGTTTGAACTATGCAACACTCACAAGGGTGGATATATGCTATAGTGTTAGCATATTGAGTCAGTTTATGCATAAGCCGAGAAGACCACATATGGAAGCGGCCAAGCGAGTCCTCAAGTACCTAAAGGGGACCATGAATGAAGGTTTGTTCTATTCATATACTTCAGATATTGAGCTAAAGGTCTACTCAGATGCAGATTGGGCCGGATCTAAAGATGATAGAAGAAGCACATCAGGGTATATATCATTTGCAGGTTCAAAAATCATTTCTTGGTCATCGAAGAAGCAACCAACCGTGGCATTATCTTCTACTGAAGCAGAATATAGAGGTTTGGCTAATGCAACTCAAGAAATCATGTGGTTAAAATCTTTGTACACAGATCTTGGACTTCATTCTTCAACACCTCACATTTTTGGTGACAACACAAGCTCACTACATCTAGCAGCTAATCCGGTATACCATGCTAGAACCAAGCATATTGAAGTCCACTACCATTATGTAAGGGAGAAGCTATTGAGCAAGGATATTCAACTATCCTATGTCTCTACAGATATGCAATGTGCAGACATGTTGACGAAAGCTCTTGATGGTACGAAGTTAAGTAGATTCAAGTTGATGATTGGCTTGCAGGAAATCAAGGACAATTGAAGACTTATTTGGAGGCCAAGCATGTTAGGCTTGAGGGGGAGCTGTTGGTGCATTTTGCCCAAGCCTACATGCTTGATATGCTTGATATTATCCTCATTTGTAAGTCACATGAGTAGTCATGTGAACACCTCTTGTAAAAGAGTACATTTTATCTCTTGTAAATGGAAAAAGAAAAAAGTAAAAGGATGGCTTACCTCATCCATGATGTAAAAGCAAATTCGTGGCTCCAACTACCAAAATCACGAATTTTTGAGCTGAGGGAATCTCTCCTAACTTTGGGGATCACTTTTAGGTGGAGCCATTCGAATTCGAATTCAAAACTCCCTCCAAGAATTGCTATAAAAGGAGCAAGAAGGAAGAGGCGATTAGCAAGCCTTGTACGTGACCACTTCATGTCATTTTGTAGAGATTGAAGAGCTTACTCCATAGCTCTATCATTCTACTCCCATTGTGCAAAGATTCATTGCCAATGTGGTTGTAATCATATGTGAATCTATACATTTATTATCATCTACCTCTCTGTTTTGTTCTCTGCTATACTCACTCAGAGCAGTAACTTCAGAAGGTCATATCTCGAGTTTTACTGAACCTTTTTCAGTGTTTTAAAGTGCGTTGGATAGCTCTCACTGTCTAGTTTCTACCTATAAATTTTCAAGGTCATTGGATTTATACTTTTAGAGATATCTGCATTTTACTGCTTACTGGTCTATCTCTGCAGAGCCCCGAGAATTGTGGGAATGTTCCAGAACTTGATGAAACTTGTTCTCAGTGCTCAGTCCATCATTTGAAGTGTTTTAACTTGGAATAGGAAGCTTGCTAAGTCTATTTGCTATGCCCAAAAGGAATTTTTCTAATTCCTTCCAGGTTGAGAGCACTGTTCATTTTTTCCAGCAGGTGTATGTCCAAAAATAGCAAGTTTTGGGAGCTAGTCATTTCGCAACTTGTCGGTCTTGACTTAAACTTTTGGGATACATGTTCCAAAGTACTTGGCTGATATTTTGGTGGATTTAGGAAGCTCAAAGGGTCTACTAATCAACTCTGAAGTCTCAGTTGGCTGGTGTGAAGCTGGTTGTAGCGGCACCTACTCATCTTTGGATTGCATCCACCATCTCTCTTCACAATAAATCCAATCTTGTCCTAAGACAAGTGGTTCTGTAAGGTTCTGATCTTGACACACTAGCACTTTGACTTTCATTGGAACATCTTGCAGGTAGATGGGAAGTTCCACCTCGCCCAAACAAGGGGTTTCCACACCTCCCAATCCTATGAGATAAGCTTCTATGGGATTGATGTTCAACTGCAAGTTTTGGCAGTAGGATAGTCTGACTGCACTACTTGCTGCACCTGAGTCAATCAATGCTTTCACAGTACTTGCACCCTTTCCTCGTCCTATCTCTATGGTCACAAAGGGACGTCAGTCAATGACTTGAGAAGTAGTTATACCCGATTTTTGGCACATATCCATGTGATATTTTGGGGCTTTTGAGTTGACATCTAGACCTAATCGCCTTAATTTATTTCGCCTTATGCGCTCTCTAGCCTCTGCTTGTGCTTCTTCTCTGACTCTCATCTCTTCTTCCTTTCGTTTCTTATCAGTGTTGAGTCTCATTAGCATGTCCTCTGTAAGAGGTTCTTGATATAACTTGACTCGACAACCACTGATATAGTTTGGCAAGATGTCACCTTCTAAAGTAGCCAATTGAACAGCACCGCTAGTGGAAATTCTATTAATGATCATGGGTCCATATCCTCTTTTCTCCAACTTACGGGCATGTTGCTTTAGCGTATAAACCAGCACTAGGTCTCCCTCTTTCAATCCCTTATCCTTAATGTGTGCATCGAAGTATGCCTTTTGCCTTTTCTTTGCAGCATAGATGCCTACTGCCGCGCGTAGCCTTGTCTCACCTAAGCGTTCTAGATCAAAGATCCTAGAGGACAATTCATGTCCATTCCACTCATACTCGTGTGCTACTTTTAAGGCAGGGATTAAGAAATCTAATGGTAGGACAGCATTCTGTCCGAAGACCATCTGAAATGGGGTGGCGTTGAGTACCGTTTTGTAGGCAACTCGATAAGCCCAAACAGCATGATGAAGTTGTTTGTCCCAATCAGAGCGTTTATTATTTACCAGTTTTGTCAATACGTTACAGAGGACCTTATTGGTGCTCTCGGCTTGTCCGTTAGCTTGTGGGTGATAAGGGGCAGACTTCTTATGTATTACCAAGAATTCTTCGAGAAGATTTTCAATGACCTCATTCAAGAAGTGTGTGCCTCTATCGCTAACTAACTCTATTGGTAGCCCATATCGCGTGAACACATTCTCGAATAAGAACTTAGCCATAGTCTGAGCATCATTCTTTGTTGTGGCTTTCACTTCTACCCACTTTGTAAGGTAATCTGTGGCTACAATAATATATTCTGCATGGGAGTTTCTAGCTGGGGGGTTAATAGGACCTATGAAGTCTATGCCCCACTTCGAAAATGCACGCCCTCCCATCATTGGCCTCAAAGGCATCTCGTCTTTTCTAACTGGATATTGTGCACGTTGGCATGTGTCACATTTCTTCACATAGGTATGTGCATCCATATGAAGAGTGGGCCACCAAAGTCCTGAGAATAGAATGGTCTTAATCACTCGGTCAGGACCAAAATGTCCACCTGCAACACCATTGTGTGTAGTCTCTAAGACCTTTAAATAGTCTGATTCATGAATGCACAGTCTTAAGTAACCATCTTTGCCTCTTCGGTATAAGTTGTCGCCTACTAAGGCATAGCCTTGAGCTTCTTGCTCCATGCTTCGTCTTCTTGCTAGACTAGCCTCTTTGGGTAATCTTCCCGACCTCATAAACTCTACCAATGGAGCACTCCAATCTGGAATTAATGACACTTGATAAAGGGTCGGATGCTCCACTGGGAGTCTCTCTCTGCACATTGGACAATTCTTAATCCACTCATGTATTTCTTTGTCCATGCTAGGCCAATACACTCCTAGACGCTTCAGATTCTGCAATGTTCGTTGTTTAGAATAGTGATTTCCTAGCAATCCTTCATGAGCTTGCTGCAACCAACTACTATGTTCATCATCATCGACACAACAAGCTAATACACCCTCAGTATCTTGTTTGTACATGCTTCCTGCCAATATGTGATATTTTTGTGATCTTACAATTTCTTCTTGTGATGTTTTCACATTCTTATTTGCAGGGCCAAAGGTTAGGACTGGTACCAACTTATTTGCCCATTTGGGAACAACTTCCAAATTGAATAGATAAGCATCAGGTAGTTCATCAGACACTCCTTGTGGTGACTCTCCTGAAGTAATGCGAGAAAGGTGATCTGCCCGAAGGTGGGTTCTACCTTTCCTGACAACAACTTCAAAGTCATATTCCATTAGTAAGAGGAACCATCTTACTAAGCGTCCAGTATTGCAAGGTTTATTGACCAAATATAACAAAGCTTGATGATCAGTGAAAAACTTGAACTTGTTGGCCAATAAATAGTGTCTAAACTTCTTCATAGCATATACCATGCCTAAGCCCTCTCGCTCAGTTGCGGTATAGTTCTGTTCAGCTGCAGTGAGCTGTCTACTAGCATATGCTGTGGGCAAATCTAAGTTTCCTTCACTTGTGGGTTGTGCAAGCACACATCCTATGGCATGATTGGATGCATCCACATGGACATGGAATGGTTTATTCCAATCAGGAGTGGTCAGTATTGGTGCCGTGCACAAACGTTTCTTCAGTTCATTGAAATAATGCTCGCATTCATCGTTCCACTCAAAATTAGACAAGGCATAAAGGGGTCTAGCTATGATCGCGTACATGTGGATAAACCTACGGTAATATCCACAATGGCCCATAAAGGCTTGTACCTCCTTAACATTCCTTGGCCTTGGCAGCTCCGCTATGGCTCGTACCTTATCTTCATCTGTTGAGATTCCATTCTTAGAAACAATATGACCTAAGATTTTACCTTGACGCACCATGAACACACACTTTTCTGGGTTCAGACACACCCGATATTCTCTACACTTGTTGAAGATTTGTCTGAGGCTCAGGGATGTGAAATCTTCTTTCTTGGGAATGAGCACATAAATCATCCACATATACTTCTAAGCTCTTTCGCAAGAACTCTTTGAAAACATGACACATGAGCCTTTGGAATGTTGCAGGTGCATTTGTGAGCCCAAATGGCATCACACGAAATGCAAAGATTCCCCACTCCGTAGCAAAAGCTGTTTTGTGTTGATCTTCTAGGGCAATGGCTACTTGATTGTAACCTGAAAATCCATCAAGGAAGCTATAGACTTCCTTGCCTGCAACACGCTCCAATAGGTGTTCTGTGATTGGAAGTGGATAACTATCTCTGATCGTAGCGGCATTAACTTTTTTAAGGTTAATACACACTCGCAACTTCCCGTTCTTCTTGGGTACCACTACAATGGGTGACACCCATTCAGTATGCTCAATCTCATAGATGAATCCAGCCTCAATCAGCCTATCAATTTCTTCTTTTATTTTGGCTGCATAGGTATCATTATATGTGTAGGGCTTCTGTTTGGTGGGCTTGGCATCAGCAGTCATGGGGATAGTATGAGAGCAAATTCTTGGATCTACCCCTTTCAAGTCTCTATAGTGCCACGCAAACACATCCCTATATTCCCTTAATAGAGCTACAAGCTCCATTTCTTCTCTTGCACTTAGGTCATCTCCTATATATGTGCATCTCTCTTCGTTCTCTTCGATGGTCACTACAATCTTCTTGGTCTTTTCTTTATTATCATATGATTCTCCTATGATGGCCTCTCTCTTAGGCATTCGTACCAAAATTTTGCGGTCGTCAACTTCATATTTCTTGAAGTTTTCTGGTACTTCAAACAATGATTCCTCCTCTTCTTGTTTCACTGCTTTTCTTTTCTTTTTCTTTTGACTGCTCTCACTTCCATCCTTTGAATTTACCATTTTAATACTTGTGAGAGGTTCTTCTTCTTTCTGGGTGAACACTCCTATATCTTCTAGATAGTGCTACTCTGAGTTAAAGCAACTATCCATCACAATGGACTCTATATCATCGTCATTCTCTTCTTCTTCTATGACATCACTAGGGTCACATTCTTCTAGCAAGGGCTGACACATGAACACTGAGATATCATAACCCTCCTCATCACAATGAGGTGTCCATTGTTCTTCATTGACAGCAATGTCCATGGTGGCTAAGATTTCTGGCCAGCCATGAGGCTCAAATTCCTCATCTGGAAAGATCATCGATGTATAGGCTGGGTCTTTACTTGGTCTATCTCCTGGCGAAGTTCCTTCTTCTCTTGCCTTTAAACGTTTTTCCTCTTCCTCTGCAACCTTGCACATCCACAAATGAGTATCTTCATGCAGCCATGATGGATCAGGTGAACTTTCAGAATGCACAGAGATGGAATCTTCTTTCGCTTTGTGGATAGAATTCCATTGTAGGGGTGGTACATCTCTGAAGGTGTAATCCTTCAAATTGACCTTGGTAGTGACCCCTAAGTGCTGTAAGTACAAGGAGTTGGTTCCCCAATCCTGTACTATTTGCAATTGTCGTAGGAAGGGTCTTCCTAGGATCATCTCATAGACATTATTTTTCTCAAAGTCACATATAGCAAATGTGTGCTCAAACTCTACACCACAAGTGGTTAGAGTTATCCCTTCTAGCAATCCTAGAGGTCTTTCAAAATGACCATCGGCCATTTGAAGCTTCATTCTAGTTGGTCTTAATGTGGGTTTGCCCCATTGCTTCCACAAGGAGGTGGTCACAATAGCAACACCAGCACCTGAATCTATGATTGCTTTGGTTGTGTAACCTTGGTAGGTGATTGGAAGATAAATATTACCTTCTTCACCCTCACACATGTCCCCTATTTTGTCTAGAGGTATCTCTGGTACTTTTTGCTTAGAGCCTGTTTTTGGCATATTGGACTCAAGTTCTGGAACCTGATCCTTCACATGATTCCATAGCTCAGGTTTTGCCTTGAGCAGCTCTTCTACAGTGAGATGACACTGAACCTTAGTGTTCTTCACGACATCAGTGTTCCTTGGAACCACTGAGTCCTCATTTCTTACCAGTATTGTGGGAGCTCTAATCTGGAGTGATTCAGATTCCCATGGGCCTGGAAATTGAGGCAGTTCCTCTAAGGTATTAGATTCAAAATCTAACCTTTCATCTTCTTGTTGTTCTGCTTCATCTCCGTAAATAGATGGAATGTCTTGGGGAAATTGATCATGAAGATCATCAATCTCAGGAATAGGAGGGGAATTACCCTTCTCCTTGGCCCATTTCTCTTCTTGTATTGCCCGCAAGAACTCTTGAGAGTACTGTTGAATTGAAGGAGGTATTCCAGCATCTGTGGAATTAGGAACATAAGCTCCCATTGGTGGTGAGCTTCCTCTTTCAATAACTGGTTGAGCCTGTGGAGGTAAAGAAACTTGTGGTTTGTTTACCAATTGCTCTAATCTTTCTAGTAAGCCTTGGAAATGCAAATCTGATTTGATAGAGTTTGTCTGATTGAACTTTTGACTAGTCTCAAGTATGGCTTGAGCTTGTTCTACCATTTTCATGCACATTTTCATCCGTTCAATCTCTAAATCTGCTCTAGGGTAACTCTTGTCTAGGTTTGCAGCTGTAGGCCCTTCTTGAAGTCGAGCTTGGTAGGCCTTGAACATCATGTCCAAGCCTTCTGGGGTTGGATCTGCAAGAACAGACCCTGGTTGCGGTCTATTTACAATGGGTGGTGGGGTGGGATGAGGTGGAGTGGATGGAGTTTCGGCATGCGAGGGGTTTTGAGATGCAATGTCTTCTATTTTTTTTTCGCTTCTTTTAAGCTTTCTTCTAGTTCCGATAACTTTTTATTCCACTTGCAATTGGCCTTCTCTCTGGTATCCTTCCATGTTCTTGTTTTCCTCTTACTAGGCTCTCCTGATTCACTCGACTCTGATTGTTCTGCTAGTTTATCCTGTTTTAAGGCTTGTGCCCTAGTGACAGCTTGTATAGGAGCCACATTGCTACTACTTGAACTTGAATCTGCCACTAAGCCTACCACATTAATGGGTGTAATCTTGGGTGCACTGGAGGGGTTTCTTGGACAATCTTTGGGGAGATGGTCTTTGCCACAATCAGAACAAAAAGCCTGTATTGTGATAGCCTGTCCTTGACTCGGAGATGGTGGGTGGGGACAGTCACGAATGAAATGGTCACCTTGACATCTAAAACAAGATCCTCTAGGGGCTTGTGGTCTCATTTGTCTCACTTGGGGCCTAGGGTTAGGATTTGTGTACATGACATTGGAGTATTCTGGCTCCCAATTTTGCTCCATAGGTGGTGCCTCATATTGATACGAGTAAATCTCACTATGTTCAGGTGACTCTGTGTAATAAGCATGTGGACTACCTTCATGGGAGTAGTCTTATCTATGAGCATGAGAGTCATTATTTGGTATCAATGGGGTTAGTGGCACCAATGCTCTATTTAGATTTTCTTCTCCCACAACATATTTGACTGGAATCACGTTGGCAGGAGCTGGTGGTTGGTTTCCCAAGACTGGTTGTGGCCTATATTGTGCCTGATATTGCTGTTGTGGTCTATAATATGGTTGTTGGTATTGGTTTTGATACCTACCTGGTTGGTAAGGTTGTTGATAATTCTGTCTAACAGCCTGCCTATTATAGGGACAATCTTGAGCCGTGTGGTTTGTATATTTTCTCTCAATAGTGCAATATGGAGCATTCCTTTCTCTAATGTTTTGGTTTTGCATTGGGCATACGTTAGCCATGTGGTCGCCTCCGCAAGTATAACACCGATTCAATGGAGTGACTCTCTGTGTTTGTTTATTTTGGACTCCCAGCGTCTTGGCAACTTGCTCAACTATCTCATCTATTTCCGTGGAGATTTTCGAAGTATGACTAGTAGAACTATCAGAATCCTTATAGAGTTTGGACAATCCTAACTCCTCACCCAAGTTATCATCTATGTCAATGCATGTCCGCACGCACTCTTCTATGGATCTAGGCTCTTTCAAGTATACATATGATCTTAACTTTGTGCTCAGTAAGCCATCTAAGAACAAAGCCACTTGTTTGGCTGGTGTGGGTAGCTCTGGAGTAGGGCATCTTTCTAGGTACTGTCTGAACCTTCTACCTGCTAGTCGCACTGTTTCTTGGGGTGTCTGCTTGAAACTGTGGATCAAGGATGATGTGTTATGCCTGATACCACTCTTGGAAAATTCTACAATGAATTCGTCTAGCAATTGACCTATGTCGCGATAATTGCGACTACTCAGTGGTTGAAACCAAGCTAAGGCAGTGCCCTTAAGAGTCAGACCAAATGCCTCATACTGGGTGAACAAATCCTCAACCTGTTCAGCTCTTAACACTTGTTTGAACTCGGCCACATGATCATAAGGATCTCCTGACCCGTCAAAATAATTCTTCATTGCCTTGATCACTTGAGTGGGTCTAAGGGTTCTTGGGTGCTCTCGAGGTCTAGGCAATGGAAAATCATGTTCATCTCTTTGTTGCCTATGTGCTTGATGTCTCTCTCTTTCAGGTCTTTCATTTTCAAATCCTGATCTATTTCTACCCACCGTGTGTGCAAAACTTACCTCAGGTCTCTCTCTAGTTCTTTCTCTCTGGGCTTCATGAGCTTGGGATGATCCTACTCCTTGGAGGCCATGGGAAACATTGGATCTTGGTGGAGGGAAAATCAATTCATTCTTCCAAGTATATGCATGTCTATCATGTTCTGTTACCAAGAATATCTTCTCTGATGTGTTATCCAGGTAGACAACTTTGCCTGGTATCTCAAGATCTTTGAATTCATAGATGATAACTATGCCCAATTGGCTAGGTTGATCTGGCTTGAATCTCCAAAAGGCTTCCTCTGTTTCTCTATTCAAAAATAGTTCTATGCTTTTGTTGTCTTGAGGGATCCAGTCCGGAGTGATCACTCGGGTCAAAACTGACTTACCTCTAGGAGTCTGGGGTCCTTGTCCAACATTTCCTTGTTCTAGGTCTCCTATTTCATTCTCAGGAATGACATTTCCAAACTCATCAGTCCTATCTGGTAGGTTGGTGACCACATACATGGTTCCTTCCTTATCAATGTATGAACCCTCTTCGAACTTGACCACCGGGTGTTCAAGTCCAAAGGATTGATCTGGATTTTTGAGTTGGACCACTGATCGCCTCAGACCATCCTCATAGATGCGAGCACCTAATTGGTTGGTCCGAATATATTCCAACTGTGTCTTATAGGGACCTTCTGGTGTTTGTAGATGGGCAGTCCCTGAGCCACCTGCAGGTTTTCCCATGCTAAAAGACATTTCTGAATCACTTGTGTCTGAACTTAGTATAAGATGACCACTTAGTTGTTGTGCCCAAGACTTGGATGTATGGTTGACACTAGCCTCAGAAGATTGTGATTTGTGAGAATCGCGATTTTGAGCACAACCACAGAATCGCTTTTTCACAAAATCGTGTTTTTGCTGAAAATCGTGTTTTTTTGCTGAAAATCGTGATTCGTGAGAATCGCGATTTTGAGCAGAGAATCGTGTTTTTACAGAATCGTGGTTCACAAAATCGTGTTTACACAACATCGTGTTTCTCAGAATCGTATTTTTTGGCTGAAAATCGTGATTTGTGAGAATCGCGATTTTGAGCACAATCACAGAATCACGATTCTAAGAATGACCACAGAATCGTGATTCTTTTAGCCAACTTTTAGGCGGGAAAATAGAAAATCGTGATTTTTCAAAAAAAATTTGAATTTTCACGGAATCGCGTTTTTTGGCGGGAAATTCAAATTTCTGAGCGCCGGCAATGGCGAGCTCCGTATGAGCAGAAAATCATGAAAAAAAACACAGCGCTTGCTCTCCCTTGCACCTCCTAACTCCTTCCCACACAATAATGCATGAAAAATGGTATGAAAATGGTGAAAATGCACTAAAAAACAAGAAATTTCTATGAAGAAGAAGATGGAAGAAGGTGGAGATGATGATGATGATGAAGATGAAGAGGAAAAAACAGAAAATGAACTGAAATGACAGTTTTTTTACCTTCCAACGTCGCAAATCTACGATCTTACCATCACAACGCTCGTCCTCGAAGCTCTCTCCCCGGCAACGGCGCCAAAATTTGGTGTAGCTCAAGCGTAAGCACCACCTCCTTTACTTGTCAATCCGCAGATACGTGAGGACTGGTATGAAGACCACGAGCAAGTGAAGGCACAAGTGCGTGAGTGAAAGCACACAAACATGCACACACATACACACACACGCGCACAAAGGAAGATCAAAGAGAGGAACAATGGAAAGCTTAGATTGCAAAAGAGTTCTCTTACAAAAGTTCTATTCTCTAACAAGCTAACCTCAAAAATGAGCTCTCTAGCTCTTTTTATAGTTTTTTGACTAGTTTTGGCCCTGTCCAGACCTAGTGTCCGGCCTAGTTAAAAATTAGGTTCCAGGGCTTATTTGAGGGCTCAAACGAAGTCTAAAAAATTATGAAAATTGGTACGATGGTACTTCTAATACTCCTCAAGCTCGAGGACTCCTCGGCTTGAACAAAATGGAGTTATAAAAATAGATAATGGTATTTACAATGGTTTTTAGTGATGAAAATCACTATTTTTGTAGGGGATTCATCTGAAAATTTGACATACACTTCATGGAGCTTCCTACTTGCTCCCTTTCCTTGTGTGTCCACCTTTTGATGTGCTTCCATGATTTGTCCTTGACTTTGAGCTTCAACAAATGCTTATAGAGTTTTTTGATTAGTTTTGACCGGTTTCACATCTGTGTCCGGCATAGTTAAAAAATAGGTTCTAGGCACTATTTGAAGGTCTAAACGAAATCTAAAAATGGCCAAAATTGGTATGCTTTTTCTATCTAAGCTCCTCAAGCTCAAGGACTCCTCGGCTTGCACAAATTGGAGCTACTAATTAAAAAATTGGTTGTTCTATGATACATATGGTACAAGAGTGATGAAAATCACTATTGAGGGTTTTGACAAAGTAATATAAAACATATATCTTTGGAAAAAATAAACCGCCTGGCTCCCCACTACTTCATCATAATCCACCTTCACATGCTTCCTTGTCATCTATGCCTTTGGCTACTGCCAACACCTCCCTCCCTCTTGAGTCTATCGTCCTCGACAGAACCTTTTGCGGGGTCTGTCGGATATAGTTTTGTAGGAGGTCATGAGCGAGGGTGTGCTCCGCAATGCGAATACCTCATGCAAGATCAGCTTCCAGTTTTTCCCAATCTATGGGCGGAGGTTCATCTGGTGGCGGAAGTTGATAGTGTGTGGAGTAGACGATTTGTTCACAAGCAAATAACTGAAGTAGATGTGTGGGCTTTCTTATGAAAACCTCGGAATGGTACCCCCAAAATCCAATATTGAACATCTCTTCAAATGTGGTTTTGTAGCATGCCAGTAAATACTTGATGCGATAGTGCTAGGCATAACACACATGGAGCAATGGCATCATGCCCATATCATATGCTAAGTCCTGGTTACCATGCTCAAATCCTGGGGTGTTAACATGTGGTGCCTTGATGCGACGGAGGATTTTAAATATAGTCTGCATCATATCAAATATGTTGACTGTCATATGTGCAGCAACATCATCCATGTGGTGTAAGCAAGGGAGCCAGTGGTGAATCGTGGACATCATGTATCCGACTGTGGGTGGTCTGCAGGGTGGAGTGAAATAGGGATAATTAAGCCAGCCCTGGTATTGCTTATTATTATGAACTTTGATTGTGAATGCCTTCTAGGAGCAGCGTCTTGGCATAGGTCCCCAACATGGATTATACTTCAAATGCAATGGTGCCTTGACCCATGTGCTCATCATTTCTAGATATTGTTGTAACAACTCCTGACGCCAAGTTGGTTGAAAGATTTCACTGCTCTGTGCCGCCAGTGGTAAGTCATCACACTCAAACTGAGTGGCATATGAGGGTTTCTTGCATGTCTTCTTTTTTTATCGCCAATTGATATTCTGCCATTAACATGAAATACGGTTTATATTGAAGCTCATGGCCAGAGATATACCTTTGAGGGGCCAAGTGGGCAAAGTAAGGTGATTGTAAAATGTGTTCCTCTATCATAGCCATGGCGTGTAATCGTGCCTCCACCCGTGCTGAGTGGGTCTGTCCAAGTTCTTCTACTGACTTCATCGATGCAGGTGTAGGGAGTTCAAAAGTGTCTTGGCCTTCAGTCATGACACGTCCGTCTGGGATGGGTTGTGGTTCGTAGGCCTCTTCATAAGTGTCCTCCACCGGGATAGGCATAATTTCTTCATCATTTGGGAGTTCAGGTGGGGAATCACGCCTGGGGGCCTCAGAGAAAGCAATAATCAGCACTTGAAGACTAAGTACCTAAGCATGTAAAGCATTGAGTTCCTCTATGATCTTTGGAGGTGTGGCCTCAAGAGCTGGTGGTGGTTGTTGCATAGGTGTTTGCAACAGTAGGATTTTATGGTCGTCCTCGAGTTTTTGATATGCTTCATTCATGTTTTCATAATCTTCTAAGAGTCGTTCATGATCATCCAATAATATCTGCATGGACTCTGATGGTACTGCATTAAAGCAGCTTGGACTCAGAGGTTCGTTCGATTGATCTAGAGCTGCTTCCAAATTTTCTTTGTTCTGTTCTTGCAATCGCTAATTCTCTTCCTTGGGTGCGGTGAGGTGGCATCTTAGCAGTCCCATGTTTCGAGTGAGTGTCGCATTTCTAATCGTTTGAGCCCGTAACAAGTTGTCGATATCGGTAATTGCCTCCTTCGTCTTCTGTTCGCTTTGTAGTTTGAGGGAGTGATAGGCTTCGCGTAGCTCTTGATATCGTGCATTAAGTGAGGCATTCTCTATGGTTAACGAGTTTAATTTCACCTATAAATCTGTAGTGGTTTGTTGTAGTGTCTCGTAGCTCGTCTCGAGAGATGCAAATTCATCTCGGACTTGTGTCATGCAAGAAAACATATTGCAAAAGGCTGTATCGATTGTGGCTGACAATATTAATGGTGAAGTGAGTGAAGATGTTGTGGGCGTGGTTGTTGATACAAGGGGAAAGGGAAAAAGGGATGGGAAAGTGCAGTGGTGATCGTGGAGAAGTGTGATGTGCCTAAATGGGGTGGTGAAATAGATGAAGTGAGTGATGGTGCGGTGGGTGGTGAAATGTCCATGTCACTGGACATGGTGCTGAGTGCAGTGACTGTGAAGAGTGGTGTGAGAGTGGGTGCTTGAGTGGGTGTAAATACTGGATTTACAAAGGTTGACGAATAAATTACAGATTGGGTTTCTCGTATGGCTTGGTGGAGAGGGGAGGAGAGAGGGAATACAGTGGGGCGGGGAGGTGAAATGGGTGAGAAGGTCATTGGAGGGGGAAATGGGAATATAGGTCTTAAAGGGATGGAAAAAGAAGGAAAGGATGGAGTGAGAAAGGGATTGGATGAAACGGTGGGAGCTAGGGAAGGGAGGATAGGTGGGAGGGTTGGGGGAAGAGTTTGTGGGGTTGAGGCAGCCAAGGCTTCTGCTACAACACCATCGAGGAATGTGGATGGTCTAGGAGAGGTAGGGTGTATAGGAGAAACTGGAGGGGTAGGAGGTGAAAGAGGAGCAGGTGGTGTGGTGAGTATTTCGACGATGTTAGTGGTAGTTACAGTAGAGGGATGAGGCGGGGAGTCGATCACTATGGTTGTTTCTTCAAGAGGGTCTTCCAGAATAAGTTGTGCTTCTCTGGCATGGTGTGAGGATTGGGCATCCATTGGTATGTGAATATCTTGACCTAGCTTGGATAGAAAACGAATTCGTCATGGGTCAAACTTCGGTAGTGGTTTCCTCTATAAATAATGAAGTGCTTCATTGGTTTCGACTGATTTAACCAATTCTTTGAAGCCTTGAATGTAAGCTTCTTCAAACCCTCCTATAGCGAGTTCCTATTCTAGAATTGCTTGACTTTCTTCTTCTGAGAGTTGTCTGCATGCCCAAACTACCTGCATGATGCGGTATAGTTTCTTGATTGCCAAAGTGTAGGTGGCAACTTCAAAGGTGTCGTCTTCATGTGTACTTGTGTCACCTTGAGCTTCGGTTTGCTGTTCTTGTTCCTCATGCTGCACATCCTCTTGAGAGTCGTGGTTGTCTTGATTGGCTTCATCATCACCATCTTCATTGTCAGTTTCTATCCTTTCTTCTTCTGAGCTGGAGACTACTTGCTCTTGTTGTTGATCAGGGGGAGTGGTAGGGTAACCGGATCGTTCATACTCTTGTGAGAAAAATTGCCCCTCTAAAAATTGGAATTCGTTGGATAGGGCATCATGCATTTCAAAGTCAAAGGTGGGGTTAATTGGTTCTGCCTCCAAGTTGGGTATAAGGAAAGTGAATGCTTCCACACCGATGGTGGTGGGAAGGTCATCGATTGTGGTGGTAGGTTCCTGAACTGTGGTTGCTTGAGAAGTAACAGTGTTGGCAGTGCCTTCTGTGATAACCGATCATGAAAGGCATATATGAATGGGCTGTATAGGTGTGGGGGGTTCCGTTGGAGACTACTGTGGGGATAGCTCAGGTGATGGGGATTTTGGAACTTGCAAACAGGGAATAGATCCACACATGTGTTTGTCTACCCATCCATTGCTAGCTTTTTGGGCCTTCTTGGCCTTCTTGGCAGTTCCTTTGAATGTTTTCAATTCTTCGCTAGTCATTGCATGTTCGATAGGCAAATCGTATGCCAAACACATGTAGACAATTCAAGTAAGAGCGCAACAATCGTGGACGACATGTTTTCTTTCCCATCTTTGCTGAGCTAAATATAAATGCTCGATAATCAAACTAGCCAGATCTATGGTTTGGAGCCCAATACAAGCTAGATATAATCCGAACCAGATGCATTTTTGAGGGATGGTGAAGCAATCCTGAGCTGGGAATGCAAAATGTTGCATGCATATGCATACCAGCTTAGAGCGTTCTAGTGTAATAGTTGATATATCTGCCCATTTCAAAACATCACCATGCTTCATCGGCTCTGGAATCAGTCTTTCGTGCTCTGTCAGCATGTGTGTTCCATGGATCTTAAGCACAGCCGGAATGAGGTCTTTTGAGAGATAAAACTCTTTGTAAGGGGGGTCATTTACCAAAGATGGAAGAATAAATGTTCCACGCAAATCCTTGTGCTCTGATTCTTAAAGTGTATTCACCAGGTAGTAGCATCTATAGGAATCAGGTTTGGGCAATGGGTCACTGAAATATTTCGTAAAACCTGCTCTAGCCCAAATGTGCTTTAACTCTTTTGTATTTTGGAGCTCTTCAAATTCTCTGGAGAAAAATTGATACTTGCCCCACTTAATATTATCAAACCTCAACATGGCATCAAAAATAAAGTCTGCATCCGCTAAAGGTCCTGCTAGACCTTGGAACCAATGAGAGTTGCTGTGAACTTTTTTGGTGTATCCCATGGGAGGGTCATCTATCGGCATTGGTCCTGGGAAGCCTTGAAACTCTGGCGGTTGTAACGTAGGATATGGTTCAGCCAGTAAATTGCCAAAATTGACCACAGGTGCACTGGGACCAATTGCGGAAGGTCCTTCTGTCTGCATGATGAGTGATGCGAATGTGGAGGAGATTTGCTACAAAAGATTAGCACATTAGTATGGAAATTAATCATGATCCCATTAAAGTGAGACCGCAATCCCTTTCCATAACCGATGTGTAACCCGTGTAGCCGAGTGTTGTGAGGTGGTCTATGGAATGATTTTTGCAAACTAATGCGGGTCTCTAGACACCTACATGCTTTAGATCATGCATATATTGCTTGATGAGATGTTATTACAAGTGATGTTGGGTTAGTGCGGTTGAGTTTATACAAAGCTCACTTGTGGAAGAATTATTACAAGGGGTTTGGTTATTTGGGATGGGGGTAATGTTGTACAATGGGTCATGCAAAGGCTTCTGGATACATTTTAGTATCTATCTCCTAAGGGTTTCTCAGCCAGTGGTATGCTTCTACTGAGGGACAAAAGGTGATATTGGATGTTGTGGTGTCGATGGGTGAAGAGATTTCTGAGGGGTCTATGTTACATGGCTTGAGTGTTGACCTATAATACATTGTTTAGGTACCCAAATCTATGTGGTTGTGGGGTCAGTTAGTTAAGTATTGCTTGGCGATCCAAATCTGTCGAGGCTTTGTCGAGGTAGAAGAAGATGGAGGCTTTGTCAGTTAGTTAAGTATTGCTGGACTTGACTCTACACCCACTAATGTAATTAGGCATTATCTCTCCTTCTAGGGTGACTAATTGTATTGCTCCACTCGTCGATAGTCTGTTAATAATCATAGGTCCATAACCTCGATTTTCTAATTTCTGTGCATGTTGTTTCAGCATATACACTAGGACTAAGTCACCTTCTTTTAAGCCTTTATCTCTCACATGTGCATCGAAATAGGATTTCTGTCATTTCTTTGCTGCATATATACCTATTGCTGCTTTCAGCCTAGTTTCTCCTAATCATTCCAAATCCATTTTATTGTCAACTTGTCCACTGATGTTCTTGTGCAACCTTAAGGGTGGGTATCAAGAAGTCCAAAGGAAGCACAACATTCTAACCAAAAACCATCTGAAAGGGAGTTGCATTGAGTATGGTCTTGTAGGCTACTCAATATGCCCAAACAGTGTGATGTAACTATTTGTTCCAATCTGAACGTTTGTTGTTCACGAGTTTCCTCAATACAATGCAAAGGATCTTGTTAGTACTTTCTACTTGACCATTGGCGTGAGGATGATATGGTGCATATTTCTTGTGAATCACCATAAAATCTTGTAATAAATATTCAATGACTTGGTTTAGAAAGTGAGTTCCTCGATCGCTCACTAACTCTATGGCCCATATCTTGTAAAGACATTTTCAAAGAAGAATTTTGCAGTCCTGTGTGCATCATTCGTTTTTGTGGCCTTAGCCTCTACCCATTTGGTAAGATAATCTATCGCAACTATGATGTCCTCAATGTGTGTTCCTTTTGCACGGGGGTTAATGGGTCCTACAAAGTCTATACCCCATTTAGAAAATTCACGTCCTCTCATCATAGGTTTCAATGGCATTTCATCTCTACGAGTAGGAAACTGAGTTCTTTGACACACATCACAAAAGCAAGACAAAACGATGAGTTTTATTTAAAACTCATGAAAACCAAACAAAATGTTTTCATAGCAAAACACACGCTATTAAAAAGCATGCGATCATAAAAAAAAACGATGGAAGTTTTTTTATCGTGAGTACGTGTTTGCTTTATTGATCATGCGCACGCTTTTTGATTTATTGGAAGTACGTTCGCTATATGCTTTTCATGGTAATACAAAACTATATAAGGAGGACATACTCATAGTTCAATTCACTTACTCAAAGATCTAGAGCTTGGAGATCTTCTTGAAGAGAGAGTGTTCTCACACTCTTGAAGGAGGTGAAGTTTTGGTGAAGGAGAGGCTACTCTCATTGGAGCAAAAAGTCTTCTACGAGGTGGTGTTAACTATCTTTTGTGAGTTAATCTTGTGGTTGATTTACAACTTTGTTACACTATTTTGTGAGAATAAGGTTAGCTTCGTTGCTTCATTCACTTCACACACACACTTAGATTATTTCGACATAATCTAAATTTTGTATCATCATCTTCTTATTCTTCCATTAGTGAGTGCACTACTTTGTATGGTTTAAAGCAAGATCCTAGGGAATTTCAGCCACTCAACTTTACAATCACCTTATTTTGTGTAGTATAGCCTTTAGGATCTCAAGAAGTTCAATAGCACTCAAGAAATAACCATAGTTTCACAAAAGATTTCTCTATTTAGAGTAATTGTGGATTATTTTAGCTTCCACAATGATATAAAATAAGTTCAAGAAAATTCCACAAAGATCCCTCAATTTCCTCAAACAATTGCCTTGGCACTCGTGTGTTGAATTTAGGTTTAAACTTGAGTTTTCTTGTAATGGAACTTCCTCTAGCTGATTATAAATGCTTTAGATAGGAATTAATCCAAGAAAATTTCCCAAAAACTAAGGATTACACCCTTTACCAAGGATGATTTTGCTAGGGCAATCATGGGTTGCAACTCCACTTTTTGAATTCAATTTGGAGATCCTTTCCTTGGGGCCTCCCTTATATGCCTTATACACAAGTATCAACAAAACTAATGCTCAAAGTCAAAGTTTGGGGAAGTTCCCAGTGACAATTTCCCTAAGGAAATTGTGTATACAGATTAGTATTTTTTTTGTGAGTTTGTTGTGTTCATATATTTAGGTAGTGATGTGTGTGAACACACTAGGACCGTCAGGGCACTTTTTCCCTCTTTAGGAGGTTTTTTCTCCCGGCTTGTATATATGCCTATTGCCCTAATGGGCTACTTATCTTTGTACATTCTCTAGTAATACATTCAGTATTGTGTGTTGTGCTCCAAGCTTCTTCTCCTTCCTTGTGGTGTTCACGTGCTTCCACATATGTCTATCTCAAACAATTGGTATCAGAGCAGGTCGTCGCTTCATCTAGGGTGCCATCGACACTCCTTCGGTTGCAATCTCAGCTCGTCTCGACCTTCAAACGCACTATTGCAGCACTTGTGTAGGCTATTTCATCTTTTTGTGCCAAAGGTATATACTAGTTTCTGTTCGCCAGTATAAGCGTCTCGAAGTCTGCTATAGGTTTAGCAAAACTCGTCTGGGTTGTTCTGTTCAACTTTTTGAGATACAGTCAACTTTTTGCATCAAGGTATTTTAGTCACCGGCCATGGCTGAAAGCAGTGATGTATTCCATATGTTGGCTGTCGAGGATAAGTTGGATGGTACCAAGTACCTGTTATGGGCTTATATGATGCAACATGTATTAGTTGCAAAAGGACTGTGGAACATTGTGTAGGGTGTTAAAAAACGTCCTATCACACCTGCAACTGTTACAACTGCAGGTACAGAAGTTGAGGCAGAAGGTGTCCAAGATGATGATATTATGCATATTCCTGTTCGTGCTAAGGTTTCTGTTGCACCTACTGTAGAGCAAATTCGTTGGGATGACAGAGATGCCCATGCACATGCATTGATAGATTGTCAGTCAAACATGCCATTATTCCTCATATTTGCTCTTGCAAAATAGCTAAGGATGCTTAGGATACACTTACCACATTGTACCACGCTAGAAATGAGGCTCGTGTTTCTTAGCTCTGAAAACAATTGGAGAGTGAGCACATGAATGAAGGTGATTCTATGGACAATTTTCTAACAAAGATCAAAGACTTGAAGGAACGGTTGATTTTTGTTGATGAGGTTATACCAGATAGCTCACTTGTGCAAACCGTTCTACATGGTCTTCTTGATTCATATCAGATTTTTGCTTCTACTCTTCGGTTAATGATGAAAGACAATCCAAGTGCCTTGTCATTTGAGGAGTTAGTCTCTATTATGTTGCAAGAAGATCAGTCCAGGCAGAACAGGTCCATTATGCGTGTTGCAGATCAAGCTTTCCTAGCTAGTCAGAAGGGCAAAGGAAAATGGAGCTCTTCAACTAGTAAGCAGAAATCTGCAAATGTTGCACATTCGAAGAAGGAAGATAAAGATGAGAAGAAAACAGAAAAGCAGAAATTGTTTTGCAACTACTATAAAGGGAATTATCATATCATAAAGAACTGTCCAAAATTGGCTACTAAAGAGGCAAAGAAGAAAGAGGCTGGAATGGTTGTTGCAGAGGCCTCTACACCAAAAACAGAGTCCGCTAATCTTGTGCAAGAAGAAGAATGGGCGTTTACTACTATCTATAGTTTTGACCCATCTTCTCATGAGCAGTGCATGTCTGCTGTAGACTCAGATGTTTGGTATTTTGACAGTGGTGCGACCAAACATATTACCTCGCAGCACAGTTTCTTCTATTCACTCGAGCCTACCCCTACAGGGAATACTGTTCCATGTGCCAACAACTCCTCTTATCCTGTTATGGGAGTTAGTAAGATCATTTTGACTACTGCTGATGGTAGTTCTTTCACTTTGTCAGATGCTTTATTTGTGCCAGGGATCAAGAAGAACATGTTATCAACTTTTGCATTAGCCAAGATTGGCTTGGTTGTGAAAGTTGTTCATGATAGCTGTACAGTTCATGATCTGTCAAATGGCTATGTGATTATTGCTTCTAGCATTTTATGTTCTGGGCTATATAAGCTCGTAGACTATGAAAGATCTCTGAATGATTCGGCATGTGCAATACATGATTCTTAGGCTATGTCAGATGCAAAGCTTTGGCATGCACACTTTGGTCATCTGAATTTCGCTAGTTTGCTATGCCTACAAAAATCTGAAATGGTGCCCTCTTTGCCCAAACTTGAGGCACCTAGAAAACGTGTTTGTGAAGGTTGTATTTTGGGCAAAATGCAACGTTCCTCATTTCCAAAAGATGGTTCAATTCGGCCTACTCAAAAATTGCATCTTGTACATAGTGATGTCTGTGGTCCTATGCAAACACATTCTTTTGGAAATTATCTTTACTTTGTGACTTTAATTGATGATTTTTCTAGGCATGCATGGGTATATCCATTGAAGGCAAAGTCCGAAGTGTTCATGTGCTTCAAATAGTTTTTGGTTTTGGCTCAAAATCTGTCAGCATGTAAAATGAGCACGCTCCATTCAAATCGAGGGGGGAAATATATGTCTTCTGATTTTAATGCATTTCTGGCTAAAGGTGGGATAAAACACCAGTGTATAGTGCCATATACACCTCAACAGAATGGAGTTGTTGAACGAAAGAACAGGTCATTCATGGAGATCGTGAGGTGTATGGTCAAGAGTTAGGCTTTACCACATAGTTCTGGCTTGAGGTTGTAATGTGTGCAGCATATGTACTTAATAGGTGTCCCACTAAAGCACTATAGTCTATCACTCCATATGAGGCTTGGCATGATCGCAACCCATTTGTTGCTCATCTACATGTTTTTGGTTGTTTGACATATGCATTAGTGTCTGAAGAACATCGCAAAAAATTGGATGATAAAGCAGTAAAATTGTTGGAGTTAGACGTCTGCGGAAGCACGCGAACAGCACAAGGAAGAGGAAGAAGCTTGGAGCACAACACACAAGACTGAATGTATTACTAGAGAATGTACAAAGATAAGTAGCCCATTAGGGCAATAGGCGTATATACAAGCCGCGGGAAAAAAACCTCCTAAAGAGGGAAAAAAGTGCCCCGGCGGTCCTAGAGTGTTCACACACATCACTACTAAATATATCAACAAATCCCCCCTGGGAGTGATGCGGTGAACAAGGAGCTGGCACTCATGTATAAGGAAGTGCCGAGCTATGTGGAAATCACTCCACAAAAGGAAGTAAGCCCAAAGCTTTGCGGAAAGCTTCAAACTTCTCCCTAGGCAGAGCCTTCGTGAAAAGGTCTGCAATGTTCTCCTACGTGGGCACATATGCCAAGCTGATCTCCCCAGTAGAGAACCTCTCCCTAACATAGTGATAATGCACCTCAATGTGCTTAGTGCGAGCATGGAACACAGGGTTCCTCGCAACTGCCAATGCGCTCTGACTGTCAGTGAAGATGGTGGTGGCAGAAGACTGGCCAACACCCGAATCAGCCATAAGGCGTCTGAGCCACACACACTCAACAGTCGTTGTGAAAGCTGCCCTATACTCAGCCTCACAACTGGAAGTGGCCACAGTAGGCTGCTTCTTGCTCAACCAAGATATACATGAGCTACCAAGCATGAAGCAAAAACCACTGGTGGACACACGAGTGTCATAGCAACCAGCCCAATCTGAGTCAGAAAAAGCATGCAAATCTGGCGGTAGTGATCCCCCCTTGGGATAAAACAACCCAAGTAGCCGAGTACCACTCAAGTAGCGAAAGATGCGCTTAACCGCTTTCCAATGCATGACTCCTGGGCAATGCATAAACCTGCTCATCTATGAGACAGCAAACTGAATATCTGGCCGAGTAATGCATAAGTAAATCAAGCATCCAACAGCCTGCTGATAGAGAACAGCATCAAATGCATCTCCAGCATCATGAAGACTCAATCGTAAACCTGTCTCCATAGGAGTGGCAATAGGCTTACAGTCTTCAAGGCCAAAACACTGCAATAATGTGTCAATATATTTCGTTTGACATAAAGCCATTCCACCATCAACTTGCATAAACTGAATGCCCAGATAGTGATGCAAATGCCCCAAATCAGACATCTCAAATGAGGCATGCAAATCAGCCTTGAAATCAGCAATATGCTTCTCAAGAGGACCAGTGAGCAGCATGTCGTCTACATAGACAACAATGATCAAAAGCACATCATTAGCACGCTTAACATATAAGGTGCTTTCAGTTGGACTGTTCTCAAAACCATGTGCAATCAGATAGGCATGTATTTTTTCATACCAAGCACGTGGTGCTTGCTTTAAACCATATAACGCCTTCTTTAACCTGCACACCTGGTTTTCATGCCCTTTCTGCACAAAGCCACGGGGCTGAAAAACATACACTTCTTCATGCAAGTCACCATTCAGAAATGCTGTTTTAATGTCCAACTGATGTACATTCCAACCATGATGGGCTGCAAGTGCACAAATGCTCCGAACAGTAGTCATACGGCATGTAGGTGCAAAGGTCTCATCAAAATCAATGCCTCTTTCCTGCGCATAACCCTTTGCAACAAGCCTAGCCTTATACCTGTCAACTGTACCATCAGGTTTACGCTTCAGCTTGTATACCCACTTAGTGCCAATGGCCTTCTTGCCAGGAGGCAAGTCACATAAAGACCATGTACCATTCTTCATTATAGCATCATATTCAGATTGCATAGCAGCCATCCAATTTTCTAAATTTTGTGCTTCATCAAAAGAAACAGGCTCATTCTCATCACAGAGACTAGATGCAGCCATAGCATAGCAATCTGATGCAAAGGAGGTACTATGAGAGCCTGAACGAGTACGATATGACAAAGGTGCATCTAATTTGCTGTCACGCAAAGTCTGCACCAGCCAATTTGGCATAGTTTTTGCCTGTTCAATATCAGCTCTCTCATCAACAAGTGCATCATGTAAATCTGCATCAGAAATGGCATGATCTGCATCATCATATGAAACCTGCAAAGGCTGAGAAGTTGCCTCATTAGGACCAGCGCTAGCCTGTCCACCTGTAAAAAGAGGCATCAAAGTATCATACATGTCTTTGGAGCTAACAGATGTCTCCTTAGTACATGAAAGCAATGGCTGAATAGCATCTTCCACAAAGACAACATCACGGCTAACCAGAATGCGTTTAGTCTGTGGATGATACAGACGATAGCCTTTACTTTCAGAACTGTACCCAACAAAAATACATTTTACTGCCTTATCATCCAATTTTCTGCGATGTTGTTCAGGCACTAATGCATATGCCAAACAACCAAAAACACGCAGATGAGCAACAGATGGCTTGCGGTCATGCCAAGCCTCATATGGAGTGATAGACTGCAACGCTTTCGTGGGACACCTGTTCAGTACATATGCTGCACACATGACAGCCTCAAGCCAGAAACTATGTGGTAAAGCCTGACTTTTGACCATGCACCTCGCCATCTCCATGAGTGACCTGTTCTTTCGTTTAGCAACTCCATTCTGTTGAGGTGTATACGGCACTGTACACTGGTGTTTTATCCCACGTTCAGCCAGAAATGCATTAAAATCTGAAGACATATATTCCCCCCCTCGATCAGAACGGAGGGTGCCCATTTTACATGCTGACAGATTTTCAGCCAAAACCAAAAACTGTTTGAAGCACATGAACACTTCGGACTTTGCTTTGAGTGGATATACCCATGCATGCCTGGAAAAATCATCAATGAAAGTCACGAAGTAAAGGTAATTTCCAAAAGAGGGTGTCTGCATAGGACCACAGACATCACTATGTACAAGCTGCAATTTCTGCATAGCCCGAACTGAACCATCTTTTGGAAAGGAAGAACGCTGCATTTTGCCCAAAATACAGCCTTCACAAACATGTTTTCCAGGTGCCTCAAGTTTGGGCAAAGAGGACACCATTTCAGATTTCTGCAGGCGTAACAAACTAGCAAAATTCAGATGACCAAAGCGTGCATGCCAAAGCTTTGCATCTGACATAGCCTGAGAATCATGAACTGCACATGCCGAATCATTCACAGATTTTTCATAGTCTATGAGCTTATACAGCCCACGACATAAAATGCCAGAAGCAATAATCACATCGCCATTTGAGAGATCATGGATTGTACACCTGTCATCAACGAATTTCACAACCAAGCCAATCTTGGCTAATGCAGAAACTGATAACAGGTTCTTTTTTATCCCTGGCACAAATAAAGCATCTGACAAAGTGAAAGAACTACCATCAGCAGTAGTCAGAATGATCTTACCAACTCCCATAACAGGATAAGAGGAGTTATTGGCGCATGTGACAGTATTCCCTGTAGGGGCAGGCTCGAGTGAAGAGAAGAAACTGTGCTGCGAGGTAATATGTTTGGTTGCCCCACTGTCAAAGTACCAAACATCTGAGTCTACTGCAGACATGCACTGATCATGAGAAGATGGGTCAAAACTGCAAACAGTAGTAAACGCCCATTCTTCTTCCTGCACAAGATTTGCAGACTCTGTTTTTGGTGTAGAGGCCTCTGCAACAACCATTCCAACCTCTTTCTTCTTTGCCTCTTTAGCAGCCAGTTTTGGACAGTTCTTTATAATATAATCATTTCCTTTACAGTACTTGCAGAACAATTTCTGCTTTTCTGATTTCTTCTCATCTTTATCCTGGTTCTTCGATTGTGCAGCATTTGCAGATTTCTGCTTACTAGTAGAAGAGCTCCATTTTCCTTTGCCCTTCTGACTAGCCAGGAAAGCTTGATCTGCAACACGCATAATGGACCTGTTCTGCCTGGACTGATCTTCCTGCAACAGAACAGAGACTAATTCCTCAAATGACAAGGCATTCGGATTGCCTTTCATCATCAATCGAAGAGTAGAGGCAAAACTCTGATATGAATCAAGAAGGCCATTCAGAACGGTCTGCACAAGTGAGCTATCTGGTATAACCTCATCAGCAGAAATCAATTGTTCCTTCAGGTCTTTGATCTTTGTAAGAAAATTGTCCATCGAATCACCTTCATTCATGTGCTCACTCTCCAACTGTTTTCGGAGGTAAGCAACACGAGCCTCATTCCTAGCCTGGTACAAAGTGGTAAGTGTATCCCAAGCATCCTTTGCTGTTCTGCAAGAGCGAATGTGAGGAATAATGGCACGTTTGACAGACAAAGCTATCAATGCATGTGCCTGGGCATCTCTGCCATCCCATCGAATCTGCTCTGCAGTAGGTGCAACAGAAACAGCAGCACGAACAGGAATCTGCGGAATATCATCTTCGACACCATCTTCATCAGCTCCAACACCTGTATTTGCAGTACCTGTCGTTACAGGTGTAACAGGACGTCTTTCAACACCCTGCACAATGTTCCACAATCCTTTTGCAACCAGTACATGTCGCATCATATAAGCCCATAATGGGTAGTTGGTACCATCCAACTTATCCTCAACAGCCAACATACGGAATACATCACTGCTTTCAGCCATGGCCGGTGACTAAAATACCTTGATGCAGAAAATTGACTGTATCTCAAAAAGTTGAATAGAACTGCACAGACGAGTTCTGCTAGACCTGTAGCAGACTTCGAGACGCTTAAACTGGCGAACAGAAATTGGTATATACCTTTGGCACAAAAGGACGAAATAGCCTGCACAAGCACTGCGATAGTGCATTCGAAGGCCGAAACGAGCTCAGATCGCGATTTCGGCACCACAAAACAAAGCTGTTTTGATCTTGAAAACACTGAGTATGCTCACCAAATTTTGTGCGAATCTGAGACTGCAAACGGAGGAGTGTCGACGGCGCCCTAGAAGAATCAACGACCTGCTCTGATACCAATTGTTGGAGTTAGACGTCTGCGGAAGCACGCGAACAGCACAAGGAAGAGGAAGAAGCTTGGAGCACAACACACAAGACTGAATGTATTACTAGAGAATGTACAAAGATAAGTAGCCCATTAGGGCAATAGGCGTATATACAAGCCGGGGGAAAAAAACCTCCTAAAGAGGGAAAAAAGTGCCCCGGCGGTCCTAGAGTGTTCACACACATCACTACCTAAATATATCAACAAAAATGTATTTTTGTTGGGTACAGTTCTGAAAGTGAAGGCTATTCTCTATATCATCCACAGACTAAGCGCATTCTGGTTAGCCATGATGTTGTTTTTGTGGAAGATGCTATTCAGCCATTGCTTTCATGTACTAAGGAGACATCTATTAGCTCCAAAGACATGTATGATAATTTGCTGCCTCTTTTTATAGGTGGATAGTCTAGTGCTAGTCACAATGAGGCAACTTCTCAGCCTTTGTAGGTTTCATATGATGATGCAAATCATTCCATTTTTTATGCAGATTTACATGATGCACTAATTGATGAGAGAGCTAATATTGAGCAGGCAAAAACTATGCCAAAATGGCTGGTGTAGACTTTGCACGATAGCAAATTAGATGCACCTCTATCATATCATACTCGTTCAGGCTCTCATAGTGCCTCTTTTGCATCAGATTGCTATGCTATGGCTGCATCTAGTCTTTGTGATGATAATGAGCCTGTTTCATTTTATGAAGCACAAAATTCAGAAAATTGGATAGCTGCTATGCAATCTGAATATGATGCTATAATGAAGAATGGTACTTGGTCTTTATGTGACTTGCCTCCTAGCAAGAAGGCCATTAGGACTAAGTGGGTATACAAGCTGAAGTGTAAGCCTGATGGTACACTTGACAGGTATAAGGCTAGACTTGTTGAAAAGGGTTATGCACAGGAAAGAGGCATTGATTTTGATGAGACCTTTGCACCTACTTGCCGAATGACTATAGTTCTTCGCATCTGTACACTTGCAGCTCATCATGGTTGGAATGTACATCACTTGGACATTAAAACAGCATTTCTGAATCGTGACTTGCATGAAGAAGTGTATGTTTTTCAGCCCCGTGGCTCTGTGCAAAAAGGGCATGAAAACCAGGTGTGCAGGTTAAAGAAGGCATTATATGGTTTAAAGCAAGCACCATGTGCTTAGTATGAGAAGATACATGCCTCTCTGATTGCACATGGTTTTGAGAAAAGTCCAACTAAAAGCACCTTATATGTTAAGCGTGTTAATGATGTGCTTCTAATCATTGTTGTCTATGTTGATGACATGCTACTCATTGGACCTATTGAGAAGCATATTGCTGATTTTAAGGCTGATTTGCATGCCTCATTTGAGATGTCTTATTTGGGGCATTTGCATCACTATTTGGGCATTCAATTTATGCAAGTTGATGGTGGAATGGCTTTGTATCAAACAAAATATATTGACACATTATTGCACCGTTTTGGCCTTGAAGACTGTAAACCTATTGCCACTCCTATGGAGACAGGTTTACGATTGAGTCTTCATGATGATGGAGATGCATTTGATGTTGTTCTCTATCAACAGGTTGTTGGATGCTTGATTTACTTATGCATTACTCGGCCAGATATTCAGTTTGTTGTCTCAAAGATGAGCAGGTTTATGCATTGCCCAAGAGTCAAGCATTGGCAGGCGGTTAAGCGCATCTTTCGCTACTTGAGTGGTACTCGGCTACTTGGGTTGTTTTATCCCAAGGGGGGATCATTACCGCCAAATTTGCATGCTTTTTCTGACTCTGATTGGACTGATTCGTATGAAACTCGTGTGTCCACTAGTGGCTTTTGCTTCATGCTTGGTAGCTCATGTATATCTTGGTTGAGCAAGAAGCAGCCTACTCTGGCCACTTCTAGTTGTGAGGCTGAGTATAGGGCAGCTTTCACAGTGACTGTTGAGTGTGTGTGGCTTAGATGCCTTATGGCTGATTTAGGTGTTGGTCAGTTTTCTGTCACCACCATCTTCACTGACAGTCAGAGCGCATTGGCAATTGCGAGGAATTCTGTGTTCCATGCTCGCACTAAGCACATTGAGGTACATTATCACTATGTCACGGAGAGGTTTTCTGTTGGGGAGATCAGCTTGGCATATGTGCCCACGCAGGAAAACATTGCAGACCTTTTCACGAAGGCTTTGCCTAGGGAGAATTTTGAAGCTTTCCACAAAGCTTTGGGCTTACTTCCTTTTGTGGAGTGATTTCCACATAGCTTGGCACTTCCTTATACATGAGTGCCAGCTCCTTGTTCACCACATCACTCTCGAGGGGGATTTGTTGATATATTTAGGTAGTGATGTGTGTGAACACACTAGGACCACGAGGGCACTTTTTTAACTCTTTAGGAGGTTTTTTTCCCCCAACTTGTATATATGCCTATTGCCCTAATGGGCTACTTATCTTTATACATTCTCTAGTAATACATTTAGTATTGTGTGTTGTGCTCTAAGCTTCTTCTCCTTCCTTGTGATGTTCACGTGCTTCGACAGACGTCTATCTCCAACATGTTGGTCCACTTGACTTATAGCTCTCTTTAGGGTTTTCCTTGCAATTATGCACCCAATACTTATGAAAAAACTTGATTTTTCTCTCAGATGATTGTCCTGCTAGCCTAGGGGAATTGTGACCTCTTTCTTGGTTTTTTTGCCCAATTTTTTATAGGTGAATATCTTATGGCTTGGGCTACTCAATGGTGCCTTAGTTTTCAATTTGGATCACTTTTCGAGGGATGTTTGTTATGCACTTTACCTTCCTTAAAGCAATCATGGGTCATATAACTTGCTCAAACTTGAATTTTTCTTGCAACTACCTTGTTACATGCATAGATCTACGTATATGGAGTCATAACTTAGTTCAAAATAAAAAAATACCCCCTTTTTGAGGATGATTACTTTGTTTTCTCACACCTTTTTGCCCATTTGCGATGATTTTTTGTCACCTTGATTTACCTTTTCCTACCTCTCTCTATTGCAAAATTCTAAGTAGAAAGCTCACAATAGTTTTCAGCTTTCTAAGCTCACTCCAAACAAGTAGCCCTAACAAATGAGATCTCTTTCACTTATGCAAACTTTTTAAGAGCTCTATTCATATTGTGGTGTCCAACTTACCTTTAAAAGTAGTGTTTAGAGGCTATCTGGAGGTGGAAACAATGTCAAAAATTACAAAATTTGGTGAAGCTACTCTGCTCATGCCATGAAACTAGATTACTTTCAAATTTTACATAGTGGACCATATTACTAAAAAAAGATTTTATGCCAAAAATAGGCACTTTTATATATATTTTTGGATAAAAAATAAAAGAAACCTATGTGATGAGCATTTTAGGATGAGAAAATTTTGTAACCCCTTTCCTTCTCTACTTCCATGCTTGTGATTCCCTTTTAACGTGTTCTTTATCCATTTGATTGAGCTTTGACTGCTTTGAGTTGATGATTTTTAGGCCGAATTCTTGAGCTTCCTCCAATAGAGTCGAAGGAATTTATTAAAGCTTTACATTTTGTTTGCATGGGTATTGAAGGATATGCATTTGAAGTGAAAGCATAAAGGAGAAAAGGGATAATAGAAAGTGAAAGAGATCTTTTTTGGGGAATTCTTGGGCATTGCTGAGGTCTCAATCTGTGCAAAGAGGAAAATTTGTGATTTTGAATAGTTTCAAGTGTGAATTTATGGTGGTTGGTGTGTAAATTTGTGCTTGAAGGTAATGTCTTGCTTGATAAATTTTCTTTTAGGGATTCAAGATTTGAAGAAATTAATCAATGTCATATGTTGAGACTCTTCATTTAGGTCCCATGGTTTTCCACAAAGGGATGTGTGTATTGAAATCAATTGCAAGTGTGAAGTTGTTGTTTATCAATGTGCATGGGCTTCACATTTATTGTGAGGTTCTATTGATTTCCATGAGGCCAACTGAGTTTTTCATTGACACTTAAAGTTTGGAAAATTCTTTAATAGCACTTTAGTTGTGTGAATTTGCACTTTGGTGATGATTTTATGCCATTTGTGGGGGTACTTTATTATAAGATGTTGCTGACTAGACAAGATTCCACTAGTTGCATAAGTTCTTCACCCTTAAGAAAGTCTTTCAAAGGAGTACATCGAGTTTTGTATTGAACCTACAAAGGAAAGTGCCCAAGAGTAAGATCTTGAAACTAGTTTTATACCAAGTGCATCGAGAGCATGTCGAGACCTTGCACCAAGAAAATTAGGGTTCTAATTTTTTTAACTATGCCAATGTCAGGTATGCCACCACCACCTCAACCTACTATTCCACCAACATTTCCATAATGGCCACCATAAAGTCCATATTCAATAAATATATTAGTCCAACAACTTCTTCTTGTGTCCCAAGCCACTCCCGTTTCTCAAGGCATGGCACAAAAATCCTATATGCCACAAGTATAGATCGTAAGACCAGATTTTGGTAGAAGGCTTAGACCTTCCCAAGTGGAAAAATGTATGCAAGAGTTTCACTAGGGACAAGGTGATCCTCATGCACATGCAGCTAAGTTTATACAAATATTGTGAGTTGAGAAAGTTTATGATTTTTTCACACAATATGAATCCTTTGGAGTCACCTTGAAAGGAATTATCTTATTGTGGTTCCAACTATTATGCATACAAAATTTCCAAAACATTGATCAATTTGTGAAAGTTTTCATTAATGAATTCACTAAAACAATAGTAATTCATGATACCTTAGGAATGATCACAAGCTTCAAGGAAGATGCCAATGAGGAATTCATTTACATGCTCATCACTACAAGAAATATGTAGCATAATGCACAAGGGGGATCTTCTCGATGGCCTAAGAAGTTCTTAATTATGTATTGTGGCATATTTAATGATTCCCACCAACTTGGAAGGCTACAGAAAAAAGTGCATTCGTATTGATGATGACTTGGGCAATTATATTCAAGTCTTCTCACCATCTACAAAGTCTACCACAAGTGAGAAATCAAATTCCTTCATGATTGATGAAATGACAGAGCTTGTTGTCAAGAAATTGAATTTACGATCCGTTAGGCCTCCACCTAGAAAGTTCTTGCATTGTGGAGGACATCTAGCACACATGTGTAATAGAAGATTGTCTCCTCCTACACAACCAAAGCTGCATAACCACAGAAGTGGGCCAATCACTCAATTATCAAGTGTTTTTACAATAAGCAATCAATCAAGCAATATCCCAATCAATAAGACCAATACCAAAATAGACCAATTATGGGAGTTATCCAATGCTATAGCTTATATCCACCATGATACTCATACCCGGTCATATCAAAGTTTCCATATCTCCTAGACCAATGTTGGAGTATCCCACATACCTAGCTAGCCATGTGTTGAGTCAAAAGTCACCTACTCCTCCACATGTAATTCCAATTAAGTATGGAAAAGCTTAAGATCCAGCAGAGCAGGCTATAATGTCTATTGCCCTAATTATTACATGAGTTATAGAGCAAGAGAGTACCATAGAAAGTAGTGAAAAATATGCATGCTCCCAACAGTATGACCAAACCACTAGACATTCGGATTATCCAAATTATTCTAGTGGATATGATGACTATTGTAATCAAAGTTATGGGTATAGTGAGCCTAAGCATAGCCAAGTTTATTACACAAATGTTCTGCCATAGAATATGGCCAAACCTCTAACTAGAGCTACTCCTCCAAGAGGTTCATGCTTTTGATGTAATGGATATAACTTTGTTAGATATGATGACATGCTCGAATTCCCCAGTTATCACCCATTACAACTAAGAAATCCTTGCGTAAGTATGGAGGGACTCATTTGTACAAAGACTCTCCTCACAATCTCAATAGGAGCAAACTCGCACCTATTAACATGGTAACAACTATTCCGTTTCTAACTAGAGTAATGAAGGGGAGAAAGAATCAAAAACTCTAGTACAACTAATTACAAGGGCACAAGCCAAGGTAAAAATAAGCGATAAGGGAAAAAAGGTTCTTGAACCATCAAGCTCAAAAAGTGAAGAGGGGTTCCCAAATGATTCTCCATCAACAAATGGGACCTGGAAGATTGAATGGGATAGACAAGTCAATAAATTGAAAAAAAAAAGGTTTCTCAACTTGACCCTCTCAAGTCCAAGCAAGATGAGCCTAAATCAATAGAAGATTAGCTCAGTAAGGAGCAAGAGAAAACTCAAGAGCTGACAACACAAGAAATTAGTGTTTTGAAACTATCACATGCATATACATATCAAAGTCCAAGCCACAGCCAGGATTAACCCTACCTCACCCTAGAATTAGTTTTATTGAGAGCATATCATGATAAATTAAGAGTAGGACCATCAATTGAGCATCATGATAAATGTTACTCACAAGGGGATTTAGAAAAGAAACGACTAGCTATGGGCCAACAAATGATTGAAGCTACAAAAAAGCTACTAGAGAAAGTTCTTAAAATTGCTCTTCCCACACGTATACTAGAAGAATAGTTCCAAAAGGTGGTGTAATCACATCAAGAAGTAGTGCAAGTACATCAACCTAACAAACTAGTCCTTGAACCCCAAGCAACTATAGTAAAATTGAAACTTATCTAGTGTAATGATCCAATGCCAAAAGTGTTGTTCCACTTATGGATGGTTCCTAGCAAAGTAAGAGGTTCTTATGCAGCATACCTCATTTTTTAGAGTTCCAAACATGTGACGATACATTGAAAAGTGCTTATCTCTTAACAATTCTATAAGTCCATATTCATGGGTTGATGTAGCCATGCACTTTGAATCACTTCCTTCATACATTGAAGACAATGAAGTAGCCTTAGAGTGCAAGACAACTAAATCATTGAAGCTAAGTCAAAAGCCCACAAGATACAAGAAGTCACAGAGTCACACTTACATGAAACCCCTCTTGATAAGCTTGGTGATTATAGTGAAGGGATGAGGAGAATACAGTATTACCAATTAACTATAATCATGTGAATACCAAAGTGAAAGGAGTTAATCCCAACACCTTTGCACACTGTATACCAATCACGTCGTATGATTTCCCATCCAAACAAAGACCTTATAGTTATAATAAGACTTACTCTACAAAAATCAAAGAATAAATTGATCAATTGTTAGTAGAAAATCTCATTTATGCAATTGAGCAAGAAAAGTGGGTTTTACCCATAGTGGTTGTCCCCAAAAAGAATAGAAAATTTAGAGTTTATATTAATCTCAAAAAGATGAATGAAGCAATTATTAGGGATAGTTATCCCATCTTGTTGATCATTTATAGAAAGGATAGTGAGACACGAAGTATATAGTTTTTCATATGGATTCTTAGGTTATAATCAAGTTCCCATTAGTTAAAAGGATCAACACAAAATGGCCTTTGTGATAGAATGGGGCATATTTCCTTTTATAATGATGCCATTTCGATTAATCAATGCTTTATCCACCTTCCAAATATTAAAATGCCACATATTCAAAGAATTCCTTGGGACATTCCTTAAAGTACAACTCGATTACCTATGTTCATATTCTGATGAAAGATGGGAACATCTTCGAAACTTAAGATGTATCTTTGACTAATGGAACTAATATAAAATATTCTTGAACCCTAAAAAGTATTTCTTCATGGTCCACCAAGGCAAAATTATTGGGCACATCGTGCTAAAGAATGACATATCTACGAATGAAGAAAAAGTAAGAGCAATTGCATAACTACCAAGACCATGCAATGTAGAAGGAGTAAAAGATTTTATGGGACATTGTGGTTACTACAAAGTTTTCATACATATGCATGCAACAATTGCTCAACCAATTATGGCTTGTTGAAGAATTTTGAGTGGACAGACGAGTGTGAAAGCTCCTTCCAAGAACTCAAAAAATTGTCTCATATCAGCACCTATCCTAAAGGCCCCAGATTGGAATAAACCATTCCATACCCATATGGATGTTTCTAATCATGAAACTAGATGCATCTTAGGGCAAACCACAGATGCGGGCAATTTGGACTTCCCAATTGCATACAGAAGTCATCAATTTATCCAAAAAAAAAAAAAACTATACGAGTATAGAGAGAGAGAGGGCATCGGTATGGTCTATGGAGTAAAGAAGTTTCAACACTATTTATTTGCACACAAATTCAAAATATCCATAAACCATAAAGCTTTTCTATATCTTGCCAATAATTTATGTGACACTAATTAGTAAGGTGGTTCCTTCCTTAATCGAATATGATTTTGAAGCGGTAGTCAATAAGGGATGCACTCATGCTAGAGCCGATCATTTGTCATGAATCAAAACTAACCCTCAGGAATCAAAAAACGATGACTCATCAGATATATACTTCTTCAACATCAAAATGGTGCCAAAATGGGTTGAGCCTGTTCTTCCCGTTTTATATTTTGTGTCAACCCACCCTCATGTGCAATTCACTAAAGAAGAGCTTATGAACATCAAGTATTTGCACATAAATGTCAATTTCTTATATCATAGAGACACCAACGAGATCATCTCCTATTTTGTGTTGGAACGTGATCATTGATGTTAGTAGTTGAGGTTCACGTGGATGCCTTTGGTAGGCATTGCCCAAGGTCAAGGAATTTGCAAAATATGCAAAGAAATGGCAAAATATTGGCCACATATGGAAAGAATAGTGCATGATTATATTATTGCTTGTTCCACATCCCAAGTAATTTCTACAATTGAGCATGCTACTTCAGATTACATTTTTGCATGCCCTTCATGGAGCCAACACGTAGTAGACTATTTGGAATTCGGAAAATCCTCAAGAAATGACCATACCTAGATAACGAGCCTTACGTGAAGGAGCCATGTTTGTGCTCTTATTGGCAACATGCTACACAAGTAAAGTAAGGATAGCTTCCTACACCTCTATATACATGAAGATGATTACTTGCCACTACTCGAAGCCACACACTTAAGTAGTGCGGGTGGACATTTTTATACAAACCGAATAGTTTAAGTGATTTTATTTGTTGGTCTATAGTGGCCCTCCTTACACATGGATGCCCAAACATTTGTGAGTAGGTGTGATACTTACCATTACATTTTTCTACAAATGGATAGTTCAAATGATTTTATTTGTTATTCTCTAGTGGCCCACCTTACCCATGGGTGCTCAAACATTTGTGGGTAGGTGTGATACTTACCAAAGAGATATATTTGTTTTAACCGAGATCACATGCCTTTATGGCCTATGATGTTAGCATGTGCATTTGCTAAATGGGGGATAGACATTATTGTTCCTATTAGCCTATGTGCCAAAGGATCTCATGTCACGTACATAAGAGTAGTGACAGATTATCTCACTAGGTGGGTAGATACATGCACTATAACTAAAGATGATGCTCATGTTGGAGTTAGACATCTGTGGACGCACGCGAACAACACAAGGAAGGAGAAGAAGCTTGGAACACAACACACAATACTGAATGTATTACCACTAGAATGCACAAAGATAAGTAACCCGTTAGGGCAATAGGCGTATATACAAGTCAGGGGGAAAAACCTCCTAAAGAGGGAAAAAAGTGCCCCGGTGGTCCTAGTGTGTTCACACACATTACTACCTAAATATATCAACAAAATCCCCTCTGAGAGTGATGCGGTGAACAAGGAGTTGGGACTCATGTATAAGGAAGTGCCAAGCTATGTGGAAATCACTCCACAAAAGGAAGTAAGCCCAAAGCTTTGAGGAAAGCTTCAAACTTCTCCCTAGGCAGAGCTTTTGTGAAAAGGTCTGCAATGTTCTCCTACGTGGGCACATGCCTCACCTGACGTAATGATAATGCACCTCAATGTGCTTAGTGCGAGCATGGAACACAGGGTTCTCACAACTGCCAATGTGCTCTGACTATCAGTGAAGATGGTGGTGGCAGAAGACTGACCAACACCCAAATCAGCCCTAAGGCATCTGAGCCACACACACTCAACAGTCATTGTGAAAGCTGCCCTGTACTTAGCCTCATAACTGGAAGTGGCCACAGTAGGCTGCTTCTTGCTCAACCAAGATATACATGAGCTACCAAGCATGAAGAAAAAGCCACTAGTGGACACATGACTGCCATAGCAACCAGCCCAATCACTATCAAAAACAGCAAGAAAATCTCATAGTAGTGATCCCCCTTGGGATAAAACAATCCAAGTAGTCGGGTACCACTCAAGCAGCGAAATATGCGCTTAATCACTTGCCAATGCTTGACACCTAGGCAATGCATAAACCTACCCATCTCTGAGACAGCAAACTGAATATCTGGCTGAGTAATGCATAAGTAAATCAAGCATCCAATAGCCTACTGATAGAGAATAGCATCAAATGCATCTCGAACATCATGAAGACTCAATCGTAAACCTATTTCCATAGGAGTGGCAATATGCTTACAGCCTTCAAGGCCAAAACGCTGCAATAATGTGTCAATATATTTCATTTGACACAAAGCCATTCCACCATCAACTTGCATAAACTGAATGCCCAAATAATGATGCAAATGCCCCAAATCAGACATCTCAAATGAGGCATGCAAATCAGCCTTAAAATCAGCAATATGCTTGTCATGAGTACCAGTGAGAAGCATGTCATCAACATACACAACAATGATCAGAAGCACATCATTAACACGCTTAACATATAAGGTGCTCTCACTTGGATTGTTCTCAAAGCCATGTGCAATCAGACAGGCATGTATCTTTTCATACCAAGCACGTGGTGCTTGCTTCAAACCACATAATGTCTTCTTTAACCTGCACACCTGGTTTTCATGCCTTTTCTGCACAAGGCCATGGGGCTGAAAAACATTCACTTCTTCATGCAAGTCACCATTCAGAAATGTTGTTTCAATGTCCAAATGATGTACATTTTAACCATGATGAGGTGCAAGTGCACAGATGCTATGAAAAGTAGTCATTCGGCATGTAGGTGCAAAGGTCTCATCAAAATCAATGCTTCTTTCCTGTGCATAACCCTTTGCAACAAGCCTAGCCTTATACGTGTCAACCATCAGGTTTATGCTTTAGCTTGTATACCCACTTAGTGCCAATGGCCTTCTTGCCAAGAGGCAAGTCACATAAACACTATGTACCATTCTTCATTATAGGATCATATTCAAATTGCATAGCAGCCATCCAATTTTCTGAATTTTGTGCTTCATCAAACGAAACAGGCTCATTCTCATCACAGAGACTAGATGCAGCCATAGCATAGAAATCTGATGCAAAAGAGGCACTATGAGATCCTAAACGAGTACAATATGATAGAGGTGCATCTAATTTGCTGTCACACAAAGTCTGCACTAGCCATTTTGGCATACTTTTTGCCTGCTCAATATCAGCTCTCTCATCAACAAGTGCATCATGTAAATCTACATCAGAAATGGAATGATGTGCATCATCACATGAAACCTAAAAAGGTTGAGAAGTTGCCTCATTAGGACTAGCACTAGATTGTCCACTTGTAAAAAGAGGCAGCAAAGTATTATAGATGTCTTTGGAGCTAACAGATGTCTCCATCGTACATGAAATTAGGGGTTGAATAGCATCTTCCAAAAAAACATCATGGCTAACCAAAATGCGTTTAGCTTGTGGATGATACAGACGATAGCCTTTACTTTCATAACTGTGCGCAACAAAAATACATTTCACTCCTTTATCATCCATTTTTTTTTGCGATGTTGTTCAAGCACTAATGCATATGCCAGACAACCAAAAACTCGTAGATGAGCAGCATATGACTTGCAACCATGCCAAGCCTCATATGGAGTGATAAACTGCAATGCTTTAGTGGGACACCTATTAAGTACATATGTTGCACATATAGTAGCCTCAAGCGAGAAACTATGTGGTAAAGCCTGACTCTTGACCATACACCTCAGCATCTCCATGAGTGACCTGTCCTTCCATTCAGCAACTCCATTTTGTTGAGGTGTATATGGTGTTGTACACTGATGTTTTATCCCACGTTCAACCAAAAATGCATTAAAGTCAGAAGACATATATTCCCCCCCTCCATCAGAATGGAGTGTGCCCATTTTACATGCTGATAGATTTTTACCCAAAACCAAAAACTGTTTAAAGCAGATGAACATTTCAAACTTTGCGTTCAATGGATATACCCATGCATGCCTAGAATAATCATCAATGAAATTCATGAAGTAAAGATAGGTTCCAAAAAGAGGGTGTCTGCATAGGACCACAAACATCACTATGAACAAGCTGCAATTTCTGTGTAGCTCAAATATAACCATCTTTTGGGAATGAGGAACGTTGCATTTTGCCCAAAATGCAACCTTCACATACATGTTTACCAGGTGCCTCAACTTTGGGCAATGAGGACACCATTTCAGATTTGTGCAGGTGTAGGGAGCAAACTAGCAAAATTAAGATGACCAAAGTGTGCATGCCAAAGCTTTGCATCTGACATAGCTTGAGAATCATGTATTGCACATGCTGAGTCATTCATAGATTTTTCACAATCTATGAGCTTATATAGCCCACGAGATAAAATGGCAAAAGCAATAATCACGTCACCATTTGACAAATCAAGAAGTGTACATCCATCATCAACAAATTTTACAACCAAGCCAATCTTGGTTAAAGACAAAATTGATAACATATTCTTCTTGATCCCTGGCACAAATAAAGCATCTGACAATGTAAAAGAACTACCATCAGTAGTGGTGAGAATGATCTTACCAACTCCCATAACAGAGTAAGAGGAGTTGTTGGCGCATGTAATAGTATTCCCTATAGGGGCAGGCGCGAGTGAAGAGAAGAAACTACACTATGAGGTAATATGTTTGGTTGCCCCATTATCAAAGTACTAAACATCTGAGTCTACTATAGACATGCACTACTCATGAGAAGATGGGTCAAAATTGCAAACAGTAGTAAACGCTCATTCTTCATCCTACACAAGATTAGTAGACTCTATTTTCAGTGTAAAGGCCTTTGCAACAACCATTCTAGCCTCTTTCTTCTTTGCCTCTTTAGCAACCAATTTTGGATAGCTCTTAATGACATGATCATTTCCTTTACTGTATTTGCAAAACAAATTCTGCTTTTCTGATTTCTTCTCATCTTTGTCTTCCTTCTTTGATTGTACAAAATTAGCAGATTTTTGCTTACTAGTAGAAGAGCTCCATTTTCCTTTCCCCTTCTCACTAGCCAAGAAAGCTTGATCTACAGCATGCATAATAGATCTATTCTGTCTAGACTCATCTTCCTGCAACAAAACAAAAACTAACTCTTCAAATGTTAAGGCATTTGGATTGCCTTTCATCATCAAACAAAGAGTAGAAGCAAAACTCTGATATGAGTTGGGAAGACCATTCAAAATAGTTTGCACAAGTGAACTGTCAGGAAGGACTTCATTAGCAGAAGTCAATTGTTCCTTCAAATCCTTGATCTTTGTCAGAAAATTATCAATAGAATCACCTTCATTCATGTGCTCACTCTCCAACTATTTTCAGAGGTAAGCAACATGAGCCTCATTCCTAGCCTGGTACAATGTGGTAAGTGTATCCCAAGCATCCTTAGTTTTTTTGCAAGAGTGAATGTGAGGAATAATGGCATGTTTGACAAATAAAGCTATCAATGCATGTGCCTAATCATCTCTACCATCCCCAACGAATTTGATCTATAGTAGGTGCAACAGAAAGAGAAGCATGAATAGGAATCTGCAAAATATCACCATCTCCGACACCATCTGTATCAGCTTCAGTACCTTTATTTGCAGTGCCTATGTTCATAGGTGTAATAGGATGTTTTTCAACACCTTGCACAATATTCCACAATCCTTTGCGGCCAATACATGATGCATTATATAAGCCCACAATGGGTAATTGGTACCATCCAACTTATCCTCAATAGCCAACATATGGAATATATCACTACTTTCAACCATGGCCACTGACTAAAATACCTTGATGCAAAAAAATGATTGTATCTAAAAAAGTTGAACAGAACTACCCAAACGAGTTCTGCTAGACCTGTAGCAGACTTCGAGATGTTTATACTGACAAACCAAAACTTGTATATATCATTGGCTTAAAAAGATGAAATAGCATGCACAAGCACTACGATAGTGCCTTTGGAGGTTGAAACGAGCTCAGATCGTGATTTTGGCACCACAAAAGGAAGCTTTTTTTATCTTCTAATCACCCTGAGTATGCACACCAAATTTCATGTGATTCTGATATTGTGACCAGAGGAGTGTTGACAATGCCCTAGATGAAGCGACGACCTACTCTGATACCAATTGTTGGATTTAGACATCTGCAAAAGCACTCGAACAGCACACGGAAGAAGAAGAATCTTGGAGCACAACACACAATACTGAATGTATTACCACTAGAATGTACAAAGATAAGTAACATGTTAGGGCAATAGGCATATATACAAGCCGGGGGAAAAAACCTCCTAAAGAGGTAAAAAAGTGCCCCGGTGGTCCTAGACACATCACAACCTAAATATATCAACAACTCAAACCACTACGAATTCTTATTTGAGAAAATTTTCACACAATTTGACCTCTCTGTTGGGATAATCAATGGTAGACTCATTTTTTCAATAAAATCATAGAGGCTCTATTAAAAGAATTTTTTATTCTCCATAAAAAGTTATCTCCATACCATCCACAAGCAAATAGTCAAGCTAAGAGTTCAAACAAATTTCTGTGCATAGTGTTTACAAAGCTAGTTAACTCGGGAAGCTCAAATTGGGATAAGTAACTACACCATGCCATTTGGGCTTATTGTATTTCTTATAAGATTGTGCTAGGAGCTAGTCCTTTTAATCTAGTATATAAACACCATGTGATTCTGCCCATCGGCTTCTTGGTACCTACTTTCAAATTAGCTAGAGAATATGAGTCGAATGGTCATGGGTTATCTGCTTTAGTGGATAAACTCGATGTATTATGAGAGAAGCACCTTAAGGTTGCATCCACCATCTATTCTCACAAAGAAAAGGAAAAAAAGCTTATTTTGATGCCCACATAAATGTGAGTCTCTTCTCACAAAAGAGACTTGAAAAAAATGATGTGTGTGATACTCTCCTCCCATCCTTTTTATCCTCTTGATCCAAGGTTAGAAAGCTTCTAGATTGCTCTAGTGTGACATATGGCCATCATGCACACTCACTCTAGTTTCTACGATCAAACCTTAGGATAACCCCCCAGCTAGGAACCTTCGCAGCTCATGCTCTTGTTCCAAAACATACTGATGTATGATCTAGCTTGGATCTATGTCTAAACTTCTCTCCCCCTTCTAAAGATCATTTTCTTCAATGATCCAAGAGGAGACTAAGAGTTGACACCCTTCTAAGATACCAAATACTCTAGAGCCAACTAGTTTTGTATGCAATTCTCCTATATAGCATGTCTTCTAGAATATATGGTGTCACCTCTCTCTCGCGATTGGAAATTCTAAGAATTCTAGCCTTGGCCTTAGAAAACCTTGTTGATTCTTGGCACTTGCTTCATATTCAGATCTTTCACCTATAGACACATGAAATCCGAAGATATTCTATATGAATCTAGTGACTATTTTCCAATAATTCCCTTGTCTTTTGCATAGGTCTAGGATACATATATGCGATTAGGATTTATGGGATGTATGTTACCATCTTATGAGGAAGAGAATTGACTACCTTCATGTATTATAGCTACATCTACGCCATTCTATCTTCTCCTCTAACATATTTGTGCCTAACATATCCTCTGTAATCTAATTAATGTTCTGGGTTTAGAAATCTATCTAAAGATCATATAGATCTAAATCTAAATATCTCATGTAGTCTGAAGATAATCAATGTGAACCTCTTCCCTTCTTGCAAGTGTTCCACTATCTTTTACATAAGACCTAAATTTCGTAACGTTCTTTTTGCTAAAAAAAGATATCTCAAAATCTTATAGTCAAAAAAGATGTCATCTGGACATATTGTGGATCTTCTTTTATCTCTTGAATGAATCGAAGTCATCCCTAGAAAGATTGTGTCCCTTTTTAAGGATGTACTAGGCCTTATGTCTAGATTCCTTCCTTTTTTTTTTCTTTTTGACCTTGACACATACGAAACTATGATTATGAGTTTCACAAATTCTTATTACTAATTTTTGTCCTTGTCAATCATGTTTACTATTCCAATGTCTTGAAATATCTTGCTTGAAAATCTTTCCTTTCCATTTATCTTTTCCAATTTGTTATTGGAAAATGGGCTTGACTTGTTTGCTTTAGAGAGATAAAATCATTTTTCTCTCATTCACTAGAGTCATCAGTGATGTCTCTAAACTTATCAATCTACCATAATTACTTATAAACTTGGTGTGTGTACCCATTCTGTCTAAACTTTCAATAGACTTGGTACTTTTTACCCTTTCTATACTTTAAACATATAACTTTGGTCCAGTTCACCACTTTATTTTCTTTGAACTACTTGGTCACTTTTTTATAATGTCCTATGAATAGAAACATCAAACTTGTTTCTCAGCTTGTTTTCCATTTGGAACTAATTTTCTTGCAAAACTTATTTTCCATTTGCAACAATGTTGCCTTGTCTAGTAAATAAAAACCTTTCCTTATTGTATAATCATACTTAAATGAAAAACTTGACCACAACCTTGCCTTGTCTACTTAATGCAAACCTTGCCTTGCTATTTAACCTAGTCTCTCCTTGCTAAAGATCTAAACTATAGCCTTGCCTTGTTTGCACTTTTCAAACCTTGCCTTTCTGTACATCTTCGTCATTCTCTCTTGAGAACTTGACCTATACACTTGCCTTGTTTGCTCTCTACAAAACTTGCCCTTCTGTGTATCTTGTACATCCTCTCTTGAGTACTTGGCATGTAGACTTGCCTTGTTTGCTTAATGAAGATGAGTCCACTCTAAGATCTCTATTCTCCATTCTTGGGTAGAGAGATAGATGGAACTATCCCATCTGTCCATACTAAACTAGTATGGAATCAAGATATGATTCCTTGTATAGATCTAGTATCTCTAAAGTCTAAGTCTCAACTTCCAAATTTAGAAGTTCTTAAATGACTTTCCTGTTATTAGTTTTTGACTATGGTATTCTAATAAAACTTAATTTGTCTCTTTTATTCCACAAATCTGAAGTCCATACTCCTTGTGGAATAAATTTCTTTCTTTTATACACATAGAAATGTGCATTGGTACTCATAGCTATGTAGTTATGGTAACTACCTCTGAACTGAATACTTCATTTACAAGTATTCTAAATGTGTAGATATTCTTAGGGTTCTCTTCTAAGGTTTGAGAATACCTTGAGACCTCTTGCCTCTAAGTTTCTTACTCGTGAGACCTTGGTAAAACTAGCCCTTGTCTCGGTTTGTCCTTTCTACAAAAGGGCCATTCTCTTTACTGAACTTATTTGAGGTTTTTTTTCATATTCTCATTTCTTTCTAGATGTATTACTTTAAATACTTCTCTTTTAAATCCTAACTTTATTCCTTTTTATCATAATGCTACTCGCATTCTTTCTTGATCATGGAATCTTTGAGGATGAAGTATCCTCTATTCTAGGTTCTAACTAGACATCCTAGAATTCTTTTTTTTTTAATAAAGGAAGTTCGGCCTTAGCCTTCTCTCCCAGACTTGTATTAAATAAGAGGAAAAGAAAAGTACAAGTGAATGGGGCTAGTGCCCACGGGACCCCCCATGTCCCATAGAGCAGGGGTAGATCTTACAAAGTTTAGATGGCATTACAAAGAAGGTTTAATCACCTCTCATCACCCTCATGAGGGGCCCACTTGGGTTTAAGCTTGTTGTCAATTAGGATAAGCACTTTATGATGCCTAAAAGGGGGGGATGTCTTACAGTTGGCGATTCTTTTGTTGAGGAGAAACAATGATTTCTCAATCGACCACTCTTTGGGGGAGTTGCCGAAGTTATAAGCACATCTTTCTCGCCAGATCTTACAGAGGACCTCCCCTCTGATGGCATTCCAGAGGGTCACCAAGCAGCCAATCGCTTCACCCAACAGAGCTTGCTTCCAGCAGATATTCTTCTGCGGTCTAATTTTCTTTTCGAAAATTTGCCAAAGCATGTTGGGGTAGGGACAAGTAAAGAAGATGTGACCAACATCTTCAATGGACCAGTGACAGCGCTTGCACCAGGGAGACGCCCCACAAATTGGTTGGTATAGATTCCTCGTTGAAGAATTTTTCCATATGAGGACAAACTTTTTATTTTCTATGAGAGGGTGCCAGATAGCCATGAACTTCATTTCCCATCATAGCCATGTCCAAGACAGGCACCACTTCTTGTTGAGGTTGACCTGAAAATCAGTGATTCCTTTGATATTCGGGATTTTTGTTAGACAATTACCATTGTGCCATGTGAGACCCAATGAACATGGTGATTCTTGACCCACGAGGAGGTGGACTTTAGAATGGTCCTAGGCAAGATGTCGGCTTTGTAGAATGTTTTATTCTTCATAGGTAATGTTGATACTAGGGTCGATATCCTCGAAGTTGACCCATTGGTTGGTGTCTTGTTTCTAGAGATGTTTCCATTCTTTGAAGCCCTTGTTCTAGAGCCTCTTGGCGCTTTGAATGTTCCAAGATTCCACATTCTTGATGCCATGGATTGGGAACCAAATAGAGTCATTCTGTCTAATACTGGCCTCCCATTTCCAATCTTCACTAATTCTTATCATCCTTTTGACTTTGTTCCAACTCTTCCATAGGGAGCACACAAGGTTCGAGCCTTTTGGGAAAACCGAGATCGGGGAAAACAAGAGGGTTAGAATGTCAAGATTCTTCCAATTTGGGAATCCCAAAAGATTCAAAGCATTCTTGTTTCTGAATATCAGTTTGGCCCACGAAGACTCCTCATTGCACCAAGCCTTAATTATCCATTTTGTTGCAAGTTTTTAGCCATGCAGTCCAAGTCCAGAATGTTGAGGCCCCCATTATCCTTCTGGATAGTATAGATGGACTAACTGATTTTAGGAACCCCCCTCCTATTGTGGTCACCCATCCAAAGGAAGTTCCTACATATACTTTCTAGTTTGGATAGCTCTTTCTCTCTCGGTCTCCAACAAGAGAGGAAGTAGATGGTTGAAGAAATGAGGAACATGTTAATAACCATTGTGCATCCTGTGAGATTGATTTGCATACCTCTCCAATAGTTTGGCTTGCGTTCAAGCTTGGCCATGACCCAGTTCTAGCGTTGCTCCATAGTGATACCTAAACCCATGGGAATCCCATGAAGTCGAAAGATTTGACCTATGGGAATGTTTTGGCAGCCATGATCAAAGAGTAGGCCAGGTTGAATCTTGACAATAGCCCGGAAAGTGGTCTTTGAGTGATTAATTCTGGATCCAGGGGCTTCACAAAAAGTTTCCAAGCACCTCCAAAACATTCCAAGACTGGAGTAATCATTGTGGAAAAATGTGTTCATATCATCGGCAAAAAATCTCATGGTGATCTGGCCATGATTATGGGGCAACAAGAGGCCTTTAATATTACCGGCTTCCACCTGTTGTTCAAGCAACTGGCTAAGCACTTCCGTGGCAATGGCAAAGAGAAGGGGTGCCAAAGGGCACCCTTGCCTGATTGATTGTTTAAGTTTGATCACCTTCCAGAGTTGGCCATTAACATTAATTTGAGTCAACACGTTTCCCAAAAGACTCGAGATCATCTTGGTAAATTTTTGGCTACAGCCGAGATCTTTAAGTGATTGCAAGATATAGTCCCATTCCAGCCTGTCATAATCTTTGTCAAAGTTGATCTTGAGGAAAACCACATCTTGTTTTGACTCATCTACGAAGTCGAGGCCTTCCCAAATATCAATTAATGCCTCCAAAATTGACATGCCTTTGATGAAACCTTTTTGATCCTCGCTCAACCAGGCTCTCAGATGATCGGAAATTCTATTGACTATGACTTTAGCAATGATCTTATACCTCATTTGAAGCATCGTGATCGGATGCCAATTCTCAATTCTGTTCTTTTCCCCTTTTTTGTGGATTTATTTGATGATGCCATTGTTGAGACAAGTCGAGAGCGCACCAAACTCCAGTGCCTCTTGCCAAATCAAACAAAGAGGGGAGGCCAAAACCAACTTGAAGGACTTAAAGAAATCATTAGTGAGCCCATCTGGCCCCAGGCTTTTCCCACTAGGGAGGGCGTCAATAACTTCAATGATTTCTACTTCCGAGATAGGGGCATCAAGCAAGGAACAAAGGTTGTGTGGAATCCTATGGGAGGAAACCCGAGTGATGGCCACCATGCAATCACATCTGTGAGGGGAGAGTGGAGTCGAGATCCCCAAGAGTCTCGTAAAATGTTCTTCAATGAATCCGATATTTTCTTCTTCCGAATTGCAAGCAACACCATTCGAGTCGAGCAAGACGGGTATCGATTCCCTATTTTGTTTCCTTTTAAGGATGTTGCACATATCTTTGGTGGGCTTGTCAGCTTTGCCAACCCACCACTCCTTAAAAAAATTTTGCAAATTTTTCCTTTGTATTTCTTCCTCATATCTCAATTGCGCTCTGATTCTTCTTAGGCCCTTCTGGGATTGATCTTTTCCTTTGTTCACTTCCTCCTCAAGTCTCCAGATTCTATGATAAAGAGCTTCTCTACACCCATGCCTAATGGACTGGAGCATCTTCCTAGTTCTTATCATGATCTACCGTGACTTATCAACACCACATCTCCAGCTCTTGGCTGGGGACGAGCAGGAAGCAAAGGCCTCCTTCCACACTTCGATGATTTCTTGATGGACGGAGGGGAGAGAGAAAGAAGTCGAGTAGGCATGAAACCAAGGAGCCTTACAGACTTTGGAGAGAGGGTGGAAGGCGATCATGATTGGCTAGTGTTCAGAGATGATGAGGTCGGTGCACTACGAGAGGGAAGGAAAGGCCCCACTGATGAATAATGCTCTGGGCAATGTATCTTCTATCAAGTCTAGCTTTCCTGAGGTCCTCACCCTCTTGGAGATTGGACCACGAAAAGCCATTTGAATCTTTGAATTTGACAAGATCCAAGAGCAGTTTGGTTTTGTCCCAAGTTTCTTTCTCTCGACTGTCGATGACCCGGCCCTTCATTAGGGGGAAAAATGAACCCTGCATGGGCCTTTTAGATTAAGGAGTGATTAGGCATGGACCAATGAGAAGAGGGTGGTGGCCACAGTCTAGTCCCTTAATCTCATAGGCTAGGCATAGGCTTCCCTTGTTTTTGTGTGGTCAAAGAGCCAAAAACCATCTAGAATTGGTGGTTTTATTTAGAGGATGGTTTTGAAAACCTCAAAATTCATTTAGAGCCATTGTATTCTTCAAAGATCTAAGGGCCAAGGTTAAATGCCAAAATTCAAGGCATCTGCAAATCTGGACCCTTGAATTAGCTTCATATTGAATGGATGAGATCAATGCAATTATTGCAAAATGCGCCTGTTGGACACAACCATTGGATTCGCTCTTCAATCTAGCGGTTCAATTTGAATCCCAAGAAGTTTGAGTGCTTGCATTCCTGACCATTGGATCAACACAAGATCTGATGGCTTGGATTGACCCCTCCATGAAAAAGGCGCCTTTTAAAGCCAACCATTAGATGAACTGCCGATCGGATGGCTTAAATCGATCCGAAAATGGAGCTCAGCCAGATTTGCACGCAGCCGTTAGATCTTCAATGATCTAATGGCCATAATTTTTGTAGAGATTGAGCACTCTCATGTCCCCACTCCCATGACTTTTCTTAGATTCTCTCTCTAACTTCAAGCGTAGTTCAATATAAACCATCAATTTGCTCAATCAAACGGCTGAGAGATGCTCACATATGAGAGAAAAAAAGGCATATTTCAGCTACATTATTTTATTTCACAATACCACTAGTGGTTTCTTCTCGCTCCTTAAACTCATGGATTAGCCTTTTTAATCCCTAAAAATTAGGGATCCTTACAAGGCCCATGCAAGGCCCACTTTTTCCCATAATGTGCCATTCCACTTGTCCTCAGGGTCCTCCACCATATTGAAGTCACCATGAATTAGTATGTTGTGTGGGAGGGAGATTAGGAGGCCCAGGTGTTTAGCCTCTCCACCTCCCCATTAGGGGCATACATAGAGACCAAAGTAAATTGAAAGGGGGCACCAAAGGAGACGAAAATCCATCTATGGTGCACGTCTTCAAAGCACCTCTCAAACTTTTCAATCCAAAAATGATTTATACCAATTACCGTCCCACCGGACCCCCGAGAGTGTGACGTCGACATCTAGACATGGGTCAAGGAGACATGTCTAAGGCATTTCTATGAGTCTGCTCCATCAATTTTAATCTCTTCAATACATATAAATTCAGGGTTTAGGCTATTGTTGCGAAGACATTGACCAATGATGGTCGCTCTTGAGGGGTCAGTCAACCCCCTTGCATTTAACGAAATGATGATCATTCTCGTAAGCAACCCTCTTTGCGAGAGGCGGCCGTATCCTTCCTCTTCTTGGATTCATCTTTCTTTTTCATAGGGAGGGGATCCCGATTTAGTAGCTTGTTCTTGTGGGGGATTTTCCAAGGTAACTCAATAGGTTGTTTTGCCTTGCGGACAACCTCTTGTTGGAGAGAGCAAGAAACCGCTTCCGAAATGGTCGACCCAATGATGGAACTTTCACTATCCATGTTGTCTTCATTGCTAGTGGTAAATCTGCTTCTTTGCTTGTATTCTAACCCTCCTGATTGGTTTCTCTGTTGTCAGGGATCTCTAGGGATGTGTTGTTGGTATCCACCACAACTTGGTATCCATCACATCCTAGAATTCTTAGCTATGAACTACTAAGTTTCTTATTCTAATGACCTCGGAAACACTTGCCCTTGTCTTAAGACCTCCCTTGTTCTTATACTTGAATTATTGTTTTTCTTAATCTAAGAAAATCCATTCAATGATACCATACATATAGTATTTACTATGTTACTATGATATCCACAAACATTTACTTTTGTTTGATCAGAATGATACCAATCATTCATCTCGACCACTATTCATTATACATCATATAGCTTTGGGTGCTCTAGAGTTTTTTCTAAGTTCATCTTGACTCGTAGAATCTTAAGATCTTGTAACTCTTACGTCAAATTCTTTGTTTATAGGCATCTTAAGGTCCTTTCTAAGATTTATTGATTCACACAATCATAAGATCTTAGGACTCATACCTTTTGACTTTCTTATTTCTTAAATTTGGCATTACTTTGCCCTTGTTCTAGCCCTTGATCCAATCATAAGATTATGCTTGAATCAACCCATAAGTTCTTATAACGTCTTGAAATAACAACTATGAGCACTATTGCTCCTTATTTCACATCAAGAATCATTTTTGGCAATGGTTAAACATCTTATCTCATCCTTGCTTGAAGTGTTTTAGAGCTTTTCCAAAGTTCTCACTTGCAAGCCTTGATGAATATGTTAACCTTCATAGCTTATTTTACTTTTTTCTCTTTAATTTAGACCATCCACTTTACATCTTGTACTCTAACTTTAGAGTTATGACTAGTATACTTAGTTTCTTTTGTGTCCAACAACTAGAGACACACTTACTCTCTTATTATTGTACTTTAAAACTTATCTAAAATATAGAATCTTAGAGTTAGTATGCTAATTTACATCATGAACTCTTATGGGATCTTTCAAGATAAGTATTTCTTTTGCCATAAATCATACATAGATGTTATAAACTTATTCCTTTGTCTCTCTTAGTCATATCTTCTAGTATCTAGCTACTTCAATTAAAAGTTATCTTGGAGGAAATCTTGGTTACTCTGAGGAATCCATTCCCAATATAAAATAAAATGAGAAAGTTTATCTACCATTGTCATTTACTTTCAAAACAAAACAAGCTAAGCCTACTCATTTTTACCATGTACTTTACACTCACCCTAACTTATCTTGGTGATAGATAAAAGGGCCTTTTATAGATAGAAAATGCATCATGCACTTCACATTTCTAGAAATCATATCATCCATGTATGCATGCATCCATTCATGCATCTTTTTCTCTACTTCAATTACTTTACAAGCTTTTAATTATGTTTCACACATGAGACTTCCTCTCTCTTACAACACAATCTCTCTCTAGTTCTCTCATGGAATATAATGCCATGTGGCTACAAAAATCTCAGCAATATTTGTTGAAAATATGAACTATGCAAGCTTTAGGTGGATAAAGGAGTCAAAAGACCTTAATGTGGACAAACATCATGACTCAAATCACTTAGGGTGGTCTCAAGGTCAAGAAAAGTTGGAAAAGGCAGTCCTAAGGCAGTGGAAAAGTCAGGAGAGGCATCCAAAAGCTATAAAAGAAGGTAAAGAGTCATCAAATGCATGGAAGTCTTGTGGATCATTGAATACTAAGATACATATACTCAAGGAGTCTCAAGGAGAGATTCATAAAAGTCTCAAGGAGTTGAAATAGAACACTCAAAGCTAGGAAAAATGCAAAGAAGTGTGTTACATGCACACAGGAGGAGCAAGGAGGAGCTATCAAGCGCACACCCCCTCTAGTCTCTTGTAGGTATATACATAGTATGCTTATATAAATCTTTGTGTACATATCCAATTCAAGAGATTTAAGGTGCATTCTATAGCTTATATATGTATCCTACTTTCCCTAAGAGGGATTCTTGAATTCAATTTCATGTGCAGAGAAATTGATGTATCTCTATAACTGTAATTTTTGCATATCCTACATTTCTACATAGTTTGTCTTGTACATAGTTGTTCACTCACCTAAACAAATCTATTTGAGGTGTTCTATAGCTTATTGGAGAGATTATGAACCATAATAATTAAAATCTTAGGTAATTTGGATCAATGTAAGGCAGAAGAAATAGAGTTTTGCTACAAATAGCAGAAAAGGCATATGAAGGGACCTAGGTATTGGGTTCATTTCACTTCTAGTGTGAAAATTTGAGGGATTAAATTCCATCAGCTGGTATCAGAGCTGGAAACATTCTTTGAAGGCTCTAGAAGAAGGACACAAAAGCTTGGAAATCAAGGCTAAGACGTACTTTTCAATGTAATCCTAATTTCCCATTCATTATGGTAGATCTAGGTCAAAAAGTGGAGTTGCTTGACAAAGACAACTACCAAACATGGAGGTTCAAAGTCATGAACTACCTCATGAGCAAAGGTTTATGGACTATTGTCTGTAGAGATGAAGATAAGCCCGATGTGGATCCCAAAAATCCAAAGATCACCAATCAAGAATTGAAGATGTTGAAGCATTGGGATTAAAGGATTAGGAGACCTATCTTCTACATATCACAAATAATCTCTAACACTATGATTGGTCATATATCAAAGTCTGATCATGATAGAGATGTTTGGGAGGCCTTAGACAAGATATATGCCACTTCCATAAGAAGTAGGAAGATGCAACTTAAGAATGAACTCCATTCCTTGAAGAAGGGTAGTGGTCAATCTATTGTTGACTACGCCTTGGAGTTGAAGGAGTTGAGGGAGCAATTGACATCCATTGGCTGCAAAATAATGAGGAAGACCTTGTGTAGATTACTCTCAATCGGCTGAGAGGGGAAGACAAGTGGAAACCCCTCATTACTACCATCTTGTATAGAGATCCTCTACCAACTCTTGAGGAGTTGATCTGACACCTAGTGGCAAAAGAGGTTGGCATAGGATGTTGATATATTTAGGTAGTGATGTGTGTGAACACACTAGGACCATCGGGGCACTTTTTTCCCTCTTTAGGAGGTTTTTTCCCCGGCTTGTATATACGCATATTGCCCTAATGGGCTACGTATCTTTGTACATTCTCTAGTAATACATTCAGTATTGTGTGTTGTGCTCCAAGCTTCTTTGTCTTCCTTGTGTTGTTCGCGTGCTTTCGCAAAATTCTAACTCCAACAATTGGTATCAGAGTAGGTCGTCGCTTCATCTAGGGCATCATTGACACTCCTCCGTTTGCAGTCTCAGAATTCCATGAATTTTGGTGAGCATACTCAGCGTGTTTTCAAGATCAAAATAGCTTCCCTATGTGGTGCCAAAATCATGATCTGAGCTTGTTTCGGCCTTCGAACGCACTATCGCAGCACTTGTGCAAGCTATTTTGTCTTTTTGTGCCAAAGGTATATACCAGTTTCTATTCGGCAGTATAAGCATCTTGAAGTCTATTACAGATCTAGTGGAATCCGTCTCGGCAGTTCTGTTCAACTTTTTGAGATACAGTCAATTTTCTGCATCAACGTATTTTAGTCACCGGCCATGGCTGAAAGCAGTGATGTATTCCATATGTTGGTTGCTAAGGATAAGTTGTATGGTACCAACTACCCATTATGGGCTTATATGATGCAACATGTGTTGGTTGAAAAAGGACTGTGGAACATTGTGCAGGGTGTCAAAAAATATCCTATCACACCTACAACTGTTACAACTGCAGGTACTGAAGCTAATGCACAAAGGTGTTGAAGATGATGATATACTGCATATTCCTGTTCGTGTTATGGTTTCTATTGCACCTACTGTAGAGCAAATTCGCTGGGATGGCAGAGATGCCCAGGCACATGCATTGATAGCTTTGTCTGTCAAATGTGCCATTATTCCTCACATTCGCTCCTGCAGAATAGCTAGAGATACTTGGGATACACTTACCACATTGTACCAAGCTAGGAATGAGGCTCGTGTTGCTTACCTCTAAAAACAGTTGGAGAGTGAGCACATGAATGAAGGTGATTCTATGGATAGTTTCCTAACGAAGATCAACAACTTGAAGGACAGTTGATTTCTACTGATGAGGTTATACCAGATACCACATTGTACCAAGCTAGGAATGAGGCTCGTGTTGCTTACCTCTAAAAACAGTTGGAGAGTGAGCACATGAATGAAGGTGATTCTATGGATAGTTTCCTAACGAAGATCAACAACTTGAAGGACAGTTGATTTCTACTGATGAGGTTATACCAGATAGCTCACTTGTGCAGACCGTTCTGAATGGTCTTTCTGATTCATATCAGAGTTTTGCTTCTACTCTTCGATTGATGATGAAAGGCAATCCAAATGCCTTATCATTTGAGGAGTAGTCTCTGTTCTGTTGCAGGAAGATCAATCCAGGCAGAATAGGTCCATTATGCGAGTTGCACATCAAGCTTTTCTGGCTAGTCAGAAGGGCAAAGGAAAATGGAGCTCTTCAACTAGTAAGTAGAAATCTGCTAATTCTACACATTCGAAGAAGGAAGATAAAGATGAGAAGAAATCAGAAAACCAAAAATTGTTGTTTAAGTAATGTAAAGGGAATGATCATATCATAAAGAACTGTCCAAAAATGGCTGCTAAAGAGGCAAAGAAGAAAGAGGTTGGAATGGTTGTTGCAGAGGCCTCTACACCAAAAATAGAGTCTGCTAATCTTGTGCAGGAAGAAGAATGGGTGTTTACTACTGTCTACAGTTTTGACCCATCTTCTCATGAGTAGTGCATGTCTGCAGTAGACTCGGATGTTTGGTATTTTGATAGTGGGGCGACCAAACATATTACCTCGCAGCACAGTTTCTTCTCTTCACTCGAGCCTACCCCTACAGGGAATACTGTTACATGCACCAACAACTCCTCTTATCCTGCTATGGGAGTTCGTAAGATCATTTTGACTACTGTTGATGGTAGTTCTTTCACTTTGTCAGATGCTTTATTTTGTGTCAGGGATCAAGAAGAACATGTTATCAGTTTTCGCATTAGCCAAGATTGGCTTGGTTGTGAAATTTGTTGATGGCAGGTGTATAGTTCATGATATATCAAATGGTGATGTGATTATTGCTTCTGACATTTTATGTCATGGGATGTATAAGCTCATAGACTATGAAAGATCCGTAAATTATTTGGCATGTGCAGTAAATGATTCTCAAGCTATGTCAGACGCAAAGCTTTGGCATGCACGCTTTGGTCATCTGAATTTTGCTAGTTTGCTACGCCTGCAAAAATCTGAAATGGTGTCTTGTTTGCCCAAACTTGAGGCACCTGGAAAACATGTTTGTGAAGGCTATATTCTGGGCAAAATGCAGCATTCGTCCTTTCCAAAAGATGGTTTGGTTCTGGCTACTCAGAAATTGCAGCTTATACATAGTGATGTCTGTGGTCCTATGCAGACACCTTCTTTTGGGAATTATCTTTACTTTGTGACTTTCATCGATGATTTTCCCAGGCATGCATGGGTATATCCATTGAAGGCAAAGTCCGAAGTGTTCATGTGCTTCAAATAGTTTTTGGTTTTGGCTTAAAATCTGTCAGCATGTAAAATAGGCACCCTCCATTTTGATCAAGGGGGGGAATTATGTCTTCTGATTTTAATGCATTTTTGGGTAAACGTGGGATAAAACACCAGTGTACAGTGCCGTATACACCTCAACAGAATGGAGTTGCTGAACGAAAGAGCAGGTCACTCATGAAGATGGCAAGGTGTATGGTCAAGAGTCAGGCTTTACCACATACTTTTTGGCTTGAGGTTGTCATGTGCACAGCATATGTACTGAACAGGTGTCACACTAAAGCACTGCAGTCTATCACTCCATATGAGGCTTAGCATGATCGCAAGCCATTTGTTGCTCATCTGCATGTTTTTGGTTGTTTGGCATATGCATTAGTGCCTAAACAACATCGCAAAAAATTGGATGATAAAGCAGTAAAATGTATTTTTGTTTGGGTACAGTTCTAAAAGTAAAGTCTATCGTCTTTATCATCCACAGACTAAACGCATTTTGCTTAGCCATGATGTTGTTTTTGTGGAAGATGCTATTCAACCATCATTTTTATGTACTAAGGAGACATCTGGTAGCTCCAAAGACATGTATGATACTTTGTTGCCTCTTTTTACAGGTGGACAGTCTAGTGCTGGTCCCAATGAGGCAAATTCTCAGCCTTTGCAAGTTTCATGTGATGATGCAGATCATTCCATTTCTGATGCAGATTTACATGATGCACTAGTTGATGAGAGAGCTGATATTGAGCAGGCAAAAACTATGCCAAAATGGCTGGTGTAGACTTTGCGTGATAGCAAATTAGATGCACCTCTACCATAATGTACTCGTTTAGGCTCTCATGGTGCCTCTTTTGCATCAGATTGCTATGTTATGGCTGCATCTAGTCTTTGTGATGAGAATGAGCCTGTTTCGTTTGATGAAGCACAAAATTCAAAAAATTGGATGGTTGCTATGCAATCTGAATATGATGCTATAATGAAGAATGGTACTTGGTCTTAATCTGACTTGCCTCCAGGCAAGAAGGCTATTGGAACTAAGTGGGTATACAAGCTGAAGCGTAAACCGGATGGTACAGTTGACAGGTATAAGGCTAGGCTTGTTGCAAAGGGTTATGCACAGGAAAGAGGCATTGATTTTGATGAAACCTTTACTCCTACATGCCGTATGACTATTGTTCGGAGCATCTGTGCACTTGCAGCTCATCATGGTTGGAATGTACATCAGTTGGACATTAAAACAGCATTTCTTAATGGTGACTTGCATGAAGAAGTGTATGTTTTTCAGCCCCGTGGCTTTGTGTAGAAAGGGCATGAAAACCAGGTGTGCATGTAATAGAAGGCATTATATGGTATGAAGCAAGCACCACGTGCTTGGTATGAGAAGATACATGCCTATCTGATTGCACATGGTTTTGAGAACAGTCCAACTCAAAGCACCTTATATGTTAAGCGCGCTATTGATGTGCTTCTGATCATTGTTGTCTATGTTGACGACATGCCGCTCACTGGTCCTATTGAGAAGCATATTGCTGATTTTAAGGCTGATTTGCATGCCTCATTTGAGATATCTGATTTGGGGCATTTGCATCACTATTTCGGCATTCAGCTTATGCAAGTTGATGGTGGAATGGCTTTGTGTCAAACGAAATTACACATTATTGCCATGTTTTGGCCTTGAAGACTGTAAGCCTATTGCCACTCCTATGGAGACAGGTTTACGATTGAGTCTTCATGATGTTGGAGATGCATTTGATATTGTTCTCTATCAGCAGGCTGTTTGATGCTTGATTTACTTATGCATTACGCAGCCACATATTCAGTTTGCTATCTCACAGATGAGCAGGTTTATGCATTGCCCAGGAGTCAAGCATTGGCAGGCAGTTAAGCGCATTTTCGCTACTTGAGTGGTACTCGGCTACTTGGGTTGTTTTATCCCAAGGGGGGATCACTACCGCCATATTTGCATGTGTTTTCTGATCCTAATTGGGCTTGTTGCTATGACACTCGTATGTCCACTAGTGGCTTTTGCTTCATGCTTGGTAGCTCATGTATATCTTGGTTGAGCAAGAAGCAGCCTACTGTGGCCACTTTCAGTTGTGAGGCTGAGTATAGGGCAGCTTTCACAGTGATTGTCGAGTGTGTCTGGCTTAGACGCCTTATGGCTGATTTGGGTGCCTCAAGTTTGGGCAAAGAGGACACCATTTCAAATTTCTGTAGGCATAACAAACTAGCAAAATTCAGATGACCAAAGAGTGCATGCCAAAGCTTTGCATCTAACATAGCCTTGAATCATTTACTACACATGCCAAATCATTTACAGATCTTTCATAGTCTATGAGCTTATACCGCCCACAACATAAAATGCCAGAAGCAATAATCACATCGCCATTTGACAGATCATGAATTGTACACCTGTCATCAACGAATTTCACAACCAAGCCAATTTTGGCTAATGCAGAAATTGATAACAGGTTCTTCTTGATCCCTGGCAAAATGATCTTACCAACTCCCATAACAGGATAAAAGGAGTTGTTGGCGCATGTAACAGTATTCTGTGTAGGGGCAGGCTCGAGTGAAGAGAAGAAACTGCGCTGCAAGGTAATATGTTTGGTCGCCCCACTATCAAAATACCAAACATCTGAGTCTACTGCAGACATGCACTGCTCATGAGAAGATGGTTCAAAACTGTAGACAGTAGTAAACGCCCATTCTTCTTCCTGCACAAGATTAGCAGACTCTGTTTTTGGTGTAGAGGCTTCTGCAACAACCATTCTAGCCTCTTTTTTCTTTGCCTCTTTAGCAGCTAGTTTTGGATAGTTCTTTATGATATGATCATTCCCTTTACAGTACTTGCAAAACAATTTTTGCTTTTCTGATTTTTTTCTCATCTTTATCTTGGTTCTTCGAATGTGCAGCATTTGCAAATTTATGCTTACTAGTAGAAGCTCCATTTTCCTTTGCCCTTCTGACTAGCCCAGAAAACTTGATCTGCAACACGCATAATGGACCTATTCTGCCTAGACTCAATCCTCCTGCAATAGAACAGAGACTTAACTCCTCAAATGACAAGGCATTTGGATTGCCTTTTGGTGAGAAACTCTTTTTGAGTAAATTGAGTGTCGAATTATGATAATTAAGAGTTCCTAATCATATTAGTACTACCTTTGGAATAGGAATGTATTCATTCATATAACTTTGCATCATATTTTTACTATAAAATACATTCATTTTGATACTTTTGCATCATAATTTATATTTTTGCATTGTTTTCTCTTCCAATTTTATGAAGCTAACATTGGAATGTGCATCAAAGTAACTTTTGATATGTTGATATATTTAGGTAGTGATGTGTGTGAACACACTAGGAATGCCGGGGCACTTTTTTCCCTCTTTAGGAGGTTTTTTCCTCCGGCTTGTATATACGCCTATTACCCTAATGGGCTACTTATCTTTGTACATTCTCTAGTAATACATTCAGTATTGTGTGTTGTGCTCCAATCTTCTTCTTCTTCTTCCTTGTGCTATTTGCGTGCTTCCATAGACGTCTAACTCCAACAATTGGTATCAGAGCAGGTCGTCCCTTCATCTAGGACATCGTCGACACTCCTCCGGTTGTAGTCTTAGAATTGCATGAATTTTGGTGAGCATACTCAGCGTGTTTCCGAGATCAAAACAACTTCGCTTTGTGGTTCTGAAATCACGATCTGAGCTCGTTTCGGCCTCCAAATGCACTATTGCAGTGCTTGTGCAGGCTATTTTGTCTTTTTGTGCCAAAGGTATATACCTGTTTCGGTTTGCCAGTATAAGCATCTCAAAGTCTGCCACAGGTTTAGCAGAACTCATCTGGGTAGTTCCATTCAACTTTTTGAGATACAGTCAATTTTCTGCATCAAGGTATTTTAGTCACCGACCATGGCTGAAAGCAGTGATGTATTGCGTATGTTGGCTGTTGAGGATAAGTTGGATGGTACCAACTACCCATTGTGGGCTTATATGACGCGACATGTATTGGTTGCAAGGACTGTGGAACATTGTGTAGGGTGTTGAGAAACATCCTATCACACCTGCAACTATTACAACTGCAGGTACTGAAGCTGATGTAGGTGTCGAAGATGATGATATTCTGCATATTCTTGTTTGTGTTGTGGTTTCTACTTCACCTACTGCAGAGTAGATTCGTTGGGATGGCAAAGATGCCCAAGCACATTCATTGATAGCTTTGTCTGTCAAACATGCCATCATTCCTCACATACGCTCTTGCAGAACAACTAAGGATGCTTGGGATAATCTTACCACATTGTACCAAGCTAGGAATGAGGCTCGTGTTGCTTACCTCCGAAAACAGTTGAGGAGTGAGCACATGAATGAAGGTGATTCTATGGACAGTTTCCTAACAAAGATCGAAGTCTTGAAGGAACAATTGATTTCTGCTGATGAGGTTATACCAGATAGCTCACTTGTGGAGACCATTCTGAATGGTCTTCCTGATTCATATTAGAGTTTTGCTTCTATTCTTCGATATCAATCTAAAATTTTATGCAAATATGGCTTGAAAAGTTCAAAATATGGCATGGGACAACAGAAAAGAAGGGCTTTGAAGTGTAGAATCTGTAGCAATTTGAATTTCTTGATTTGCACCTTCCATGACGAAGTTATGGCCAAAAGAATGGAGCTAGGTGGATGAGAAGCATCACTCCTTGAAGAGGTATGTAAATAATTAAATGCATTAAATAAATGGTTTTTAATGAGCCAATTATGGCTTCCAAGAATTCATTGGAGATTTTGTGAGTTCCACTTTCTATAGCAAGTCAAATCATCTTATTTGGATGAGAATTGAGAGAGTTATGATGAAAAGAGTGTGGATAGGTGCTCTAGGAAAACTCCCTATAAAGAGAATATGAAGGTTCCATGGATTCCACACAAAGATGACTCATATAATGGCATGCGTGTGACTTTATTCATCCCACATGTGGTTCTAGAGTTGAAGAACACTTCACCTCAGTAGCCTCCATCACAAGGAGAAGGAAAGAAGAACCTTCCTCCACGGGTGTCCAGACACTCATGCACAAGTGGGCAGATGGATGTGCGTTCAGGGCATTAGTAGGCAGTTTGTTCCTCCTCTTAGCATTGTCATGTGGATGTCCTCTTTGGTAGGGCTTCACATCTCTTCAGAGGCGGATCGAACTTCAAATTCTTTTGTTGTAGACTATGAGCATCATCTATGAGCTCTCCACATCTTGCTCCAACGTGAGCACAAAGAAGAAGGACATCAAGCCAAATACATGTGGCCTTCATTTCTTTAGCCACAAATAGTAGAAGAATCTTTTTGTGCCTTGCCCATGATCCCAAATTGATGCTATGATACCAAATGTGAGACTCTTCTCACAAAAGAGCCTTGAAAAATGATGAGTGCTACTCTCCTCCCATCCTATTTATCCTCTTGTTCTAAGATTAGAAAGCATCTAGAGTGCTCTAGTGTGACATGTGACCATCATGCACACACTCTACTTTCTAAGGTGGAACCTTAGGATAACCCCCAAGCTAGGAACCTTAGCAACTCATGCTCTTGTTCCAACACACGTTGATATATTATTCAGCTTGGATCTATGTCTAACAATAAAGGATAAAAATCTTCAAGAAGATGATCTAGTACTTTTTTATACATTGAAACAACATGTTAAGAAGCTGCAAAGAAGTGTTCATGGACCCTATCTAATACATTGCATCTCACCTAGTGGTTCCATCGAAGTAGCCACACCGAAAGGAGACATTTGAATTAGGGAACTCCTATAAACATATGTCGAATTTATTATTAATATGGGTGTCACAGCTAATGTGATCGAGTTATCTCTCAAAAAAACCTCAAAGGCTAAATTGAAACATGATGAAGCATACTTAAAAAATTTGAGATGTATTCAAATCCCATGCATTGGAGAAGTTCAACTTCCCATGCATTTGGGCAAGGCCCAATTTTTAGTCAAATTTTTTGCATGCAATGATGATAATCTAACTGAATATGTCACACTAGGATAAGATTGGCTATTGGGTAATTTCATAGGTATCAACCTCACCAATGCCAAACTAATACTCAAGTGGAAAGGAAAAAATGACAACGTACCTCTTTTCACTTCCTCGACAATTAATGGTTTGATCCAAAAAGAGACTCCAAAAATTATTGAGCCTAGCTTTGATGCTAAGAACGTACAAAAACCAGCTATTAATCAAGATCTGTTGAAAAAAAATGCCTAAACGAGCATCAAAGGGATCAAACAACCTAGAAAAATATAACCCTCAAGTGGCTAAGGAATACTAGTTACCAAAGCTTCTGATAGTGGCACAAATCTCACAACCACACATATGGATGTCCAAGAAACAAAGAGCATAGGGTGACGATGCTTTTTGCCATAGTGGGAATAAACAAGCCTCACATAAAAAGAAACTTTGAAAAAAAAGTCCCCACATAAAGAGCCACTACTCATAATTAAATACATTTGGCTACCCAATACCATTAGTGCCACAAGAATCGACATAATCAAGTATGGATTCCAAAATCTTTCACGTTACATTTGTACCCCATGTACAATCAACATCTATCAGGGATGACAATAAACAAGGAGAGGTAGTACAGGGTGGATCTTTGCAAGAAACCCTTTTGCACAATGCCCCGCAAGCATGCACATAGGCCAAGGTTTACATAACAAAAACAAGATATGAAGCCCCACCTTGGGCGGAAGCCCCACAAGGATAAGTTCAACCCTTGACTTCCACACAAGGAAGAAGATTCACAAGGCCAAAAATAAGCGACCTATGCTCATACGAAAATGAATCCCAACATGACCTTAGTCATCATCGAGGAAGACCACAACACGTATTGTGTGGATCTCGAGGAGATGTTCCATTCCTCCATCTCCCATAGCCATGTCTTCACTGGTAGCACAACCCTTGGCCCCAGTCTCCACCATCAGAGAGCATTTACATCAGCTAAAAAGCATTGACTTTTGGGTCATCATGATAAAAGTGCACTTCATGCTCTTTGAATGTGTGCATGTACTTAAAAAGAGCACACACACTTGTATATATATACATATATTTTATTTCTTTTATATATTCAAAACTGACACTAGCCATCCACTTCTTCAAGCTCAGTAATATAGAAATAAGGCATATGGAGTTGGTCGATCAACCACTTCTTCATGTGATAACCATGTGCCTAAAAGCACAAACCTGTCTCTTGCATCGTTCAATTCAATTGAACTTCAAGTATGCATCAAACATAAGACCACATTACATGGCCTTGCATGAGACAGTTGTTATAAACCTATGCACAAGAGTGAACCTTTATATGTGAGGAAAGAACACATGTATATCTAGCTTTAGCACTCACATTTTCCTTTCAAGAAACCATAAAGTAGCTATCTCCAACCACAGATGTTGACTACATACTAACCATGAGTAAATAAATTGATCCAACTTGATTGGGCATAGTCAATCATCTTTAGTGAGGAACTCCTGGATTGTCATGACCATGTCATGAAGAGGTCTGCAAAGGTTGCTGGTAGTTCAACCCAATTACAAGCAATCCAACTCACAAGCGGCCACGTCGATACCAGATCTCCATGGTTGTTGGATGATAGATCTTAAAGGGAAACTTGGTAGAAGGGATGCATGACACTTATTTCAACTAAAGGGATTCTGGTTCCATCTCAGCATCATATGGTAGCATATTTGGCATGCACTCATCCCCTTGCCACATCACGACATCTCCAAGCACCTAGTTATGGAAGCTTTCTAGTACTTACCTATCGTCTTTATGAAAACATAAATTTGAGTATTATTTTGGAATACACAATTAAGATGAAGGGACCAAACATGACAAAATTGTAAGGAATGATCAATCAACCGAGTCCCTATCTTGATGTTATCTTCTTACTCAAATCACTTGGATGTGGAGAACAAGTTTCACAAGGAGACCATTGTAATTTAGCTTGATGCAGTCTCTTTCCCTCACAATGAGTTGTGATGGTCCCAAGAACCCACAAAGTGGACCTACTTAAATATCCCTCCATGATTATCAAGGGTTATTAACAATGAATCATCTGTTACAACCTCTAAATTCCAATGCAAGAAAAAAAAATAGGGGGGAATCTATGCAAGCATCGTCAATAGGTGAAATCTTTTCCATTTTATGGAATCCTAATGTAGATTAAGTATCCTCTTCATCAGATAGCCCTTGGGTATTTCACTCAAGACCCACATCCCCCACATATTTTTCAATTTTCAATAAGTGCACCTAGATTTTGTGGAGAAATTTCACTCCAATATACGTAGCAGAAGTTAGAGAACCTCTTCTACAAACTACCCTATAAGACACATGCTTACTAAAACCTCATTCAGTCACAACTCATAGATCCAAGGGCTTTGAAATTTGGTCCACAAACAATAGACTTTCTTAGCTTTCTAACAAGCTATAGAACACTCCATTTGGATTTCATATGAGTGGGTGATCAAATGTATAAAGATAGACTACCTATTTACTCAGATTAAGCAAAAAATTGAGGTTCACAAGAAATGTTCCCAGTCATTACTGGAGAATCATATGACAGAGATATTTGAGATACAGAGAGTATGCAAGATAAAATTTCCAAGAACATATCATATGCATTAGATGGATAAGTACGTAGAGAGATATCACCTACACAAGGTGGATGTGTACAAAAAAGTTATGTGGCTAGAACACATATGTGCCTTGTAGCACACTTTTGAGGATCCTTCTGATCTCCATTAGTGAGACAATGATCAGCATATACTTTTGCACCATCTCCTTGTCATCTTCACAGTTTTAGTATTCGATCTCTCTAAACATATTTTGGTTTTTATTCAAGCCATAAATAGCTTTTCCCTTTTTACTTTAACACTCTTCTTTAAGGTTGAGTGTACTCTCTATATTTTTAGGTCTTAGCTTCCTTTTGAGCTTACAACAAATACATGAATGATGAAGAGGTAATTAATGAGAGGTGATTATGTGTCAAGCCTCACGATTGGAGCTTGCACAAATACATAAATTTCAACACTCCCCCTCAAGCTACAATTGGGAGTCCATGCCACCCTCCAATTTCTGTCCTCTTCGTCTTTTGCTGATTTTGCCCTCGTATCTCTTTCTTCGATAGGTTTGTGATCTTCCTTCTTTGTTTTGAAGCTTCTTTGGCTTCTTTCCAACTTCATCTTTGCTTCTTTGGCTCTTAGCATGGGCTCTTCTTCAATCCCTATCATAAGACATGCTTCATACAAGATTATACAAACAAATGAACAAGATCACCTTGGATGTACATATCCTTGTTGCTTCACTCTCTTCCTCTTTGTTGTCCTCTCTTTGAAAATCTATTTTCTTCTTTACCTTCATGGCTTCATGACTTCTAGGCTTGCATGCTTTGTTTTGATCCTCCTTTGTCTTTGGATCATCTTCAACTTTGTATATGGTTGTTCTTTGCTCTCCTTTGATGTTGTGATGGTTGTCATGCTTTCTTCTAGCTTGTCTTCATGATTTCTTTTGTGCATCATTGTTGTTCCTTGCCTTCTAGGCACTCCTTCCATATAGGTGGCTCTTCCTAGTTCTTTGAAATTACCTTTTATGGTTGCTCTTACTCTTTCTTTGAGTGTACCTACTTCTCTTGGCTACACTTTCTCTTCTTTGGACTCCTCTTGGATCTTCTAATCCTTGCAAGCTAAGTCCCCCTTGCTTCATAATCTTTTCTTCATTCTTCACGGCTGATTTTATACCTGCAAAATCAACAATGGGCTAATAATACATGAAATCTTTCATGAGGTCCTCTTCATGTGAAGAGTTTGCAGCTTCCACATCTTCCAAGCTTTCTTCATCACCCACAAGAAACACAAGAAATCCTCAATGTGAACAATGGTTCCTCTTGCACCATTCCTCTTGGGATGGTCTTACTTGCCTTTACATAGGCTTTCCACTCATCTTAGGATTGTCTTACTTACCTTTACATTGGCTTGCCACTCTCTTTGGTGATCTTACTTGCCTCAACCTCTCTATAGACCTTCACTTGGTCTTTGGTGCTCCTTGCACCTAACAATGCTTGCCATTCCTCTTGGGATGGTTTTACTTGCCTTCACATAGACTTGCCACTCCTCTTGGGATGGTCTTACTTGCCTTTACATAGGCTTTCCACTCTCTTTGGTGGTCTTACTTACCTTACATAGGCTTGCCACTCTTTTGGTGGTCTTACTAGCCAACCTTTCACTCAACCTTCACATGGCCTATGCTTGGAACTTACCATCACATAATGTGGATTTTTCTTACACTTTACATCAGCCTTTAGAATTAAAAACGAATTTCTTTACCTTCTTCAACTTCAGCCATTTTGTCACACCTCTCGAGTGACTCTACCTTCTAGCTTGCCACTTGCTTGTTGCTCTTTGCAACCTTGGGGAGTGTCATCATCTCTTTGTTGAGTCTTCAACACTTTATGGAAGCTCTTCTTTGGAGTCTTGTACTCCTCATTTGTTGTGAAGCTCAATCCTAGGCTTCACCCTTCTTCGATGTCTTCAAAGCTTTGAGTGTTTGACAACCTTTTAACTTGGGCTCCTTCCTTGACTTTGGCTCCAAGCTTTGTCCTCACTTCCTCCAAGTGTTGCCCATCTTTTCTTTGGCTTGTGCAAATAGGAACAATGCATTCAATTGATGTATCTAAACTCAAGAATCAAATGCTTTTAGTTATCATAGCATGAACACAATTATAATTTCTTTAGAAACTAACAATGTCAACATCCATAAATGCAACCACAAATGGAATGGTGCAAGCTTAACTTCTGAGTGACTTTATTTTTAGCTCCATTGATTTAAGAAGATGCAAACACAAAGACCCTTTTTCGTGCAAACTTTGAAGCACAAAAATGCAAATCCACAAACATGCAACATCCCTATCCTACAGAGAGAAAGCTAATACTTCTCTTCTACAATCGAAATGATGAAGATGAAATGCAAAAAAAAAAAATGAAGATGATGGAAAAATCTAATTTTTAGGATTTTTTTCAGATTTTCTTTGCCAAAAATCACCCAAAACCTACCTATGACTATGGGGCAAAGAGGATCACACAGCCATATACTCCTCAAAGTCACTTAAACACAAAAATAACAAAATCATGGATCATGTACCTCTTGCAACAAACAAACCGTCGAATGCAACTACTTACAAGCACCCCCTTGACAACGATACCAATCTGTTAAAATATAGACTGCTTCAAACCCTCACAAACTCAAACCAATGTCAAGTGTAACATCTGCAACCCATAATGTCAATCCGAAGGAAGAGTACTCATCATGGTACATCATTCAAGAAAGATAAACACACAAGCACATACACATGCAAGCCACTCTCAGAAACAAAAATAAATAACTCCAAAAAACTCACTTTCATTCACAAGAGTAAAGAAAAGCTAACAAACTAATCATAAAAAATGACAGTCAATTATCTTTTATAGACAATTTTGAATTTGGTTCTTATTCACTTTTTAATGTCCATCCTAACTTAGAAATGGTCACAAATCCTTGTATTACCTCCAATCAAAATCTAAAAAATCCGACAGATATGTTTCCTATTGATTTAGCAAAATGCCTTCCTATGGGAAGCAAAATTTACCATGTCATAAATACAATAGATGATACTATACCTATTGACAAACTACCTTCAAACTTAATCAAGCATAGCATGAAAAAGCAGATCAACACATCACAGAATGCCGAGTTAAAGGATTTATTAAACCTAGCAACTCACCATGAATAAGGTAGGTCCTAGAAGTTGAAATGAGATTCAGCTCCATGAGGTTATGTATAGACTATAGAATTCCAAGTTGCAGAACGAAAATTAAGTTTTCTAAACCCCACAAATTTCTTGGAATTCTACAGAGCCATTCTAGCTTAGCAAACTTATTCTGGTTATAGAAAACGTTTTTTTCGATACAATGTTAAACTTTGGAGTCTTATTTTATGGGTTTAGTTTTAAGAGAAAGGTGATTCAAGGATCCCACTTGATTTATGCTAGTAAACTTCCAGGAGAATTTTGGGACATTTACATTAGCAAACACAATTCTTATGTAGATATTTGTTTATAGACATTCCCTGATGGATGTGTGGATAATTATATCAGAACATGACACTACATGTCCATGCTGTCCCATTGAAGCCTAGACAGCTCACATTGCCAATGTCCTAGCCATAGTTAAACTCCAATACCGCTAGTTGTGTATTATGTCCAGTGGTTGTGACAGGAACCCATTTGGGTCTGTTTCCTTCCTCTGAGTCTTCAAGCACATACAAATGTGAATAACGATGATGTTCGCACAATCTGCTTGCTTCAATTAATTGGCTACTCATCATTCTAGTGGCTCAGAGTGGAGACGATCTTTGAAGTCATCTATGTTTCCACTGCCCTTTCTCTTAAAACTAATGCCAATGCTTCTAGGAGCAGAGATTTTCTCACTTCAATGCATTGGCATTAAATCCTGTTTCAATGATACTTTGTATACAACATTTGCATAGACACATAGCACACATGCCTTGTAATTTCTACCATGATATCAGACCTCTTTTGCGGTCTTTTTTTTAAGAAGTGTATTAAATGGATTATAAATCAGTGTTTGCTGGTTCATGATGATTTGTTGAGTCTAGGGAGAAGGAAATTGTGAGCACAATATACAGCAAGTATTGTTACATATGCATATGGCAACGGACACTGTTTCGAGCCTAGGGAGAAGGAAAATGTGAGCACAATAAACAGCAAGTATTATGAAAAATAAGGCATATGAAGAACGTTTTGGAATACATAAAAAGATGTTACAGAAATTTCTTGCTATCAGGGTAAATGTGTACAGAAGGCCATTAGGTTACAAACATACAGAGGCCTTTATCTGCCTGATTGACAGTTTGGGTTAGTTGGTACACGTCGCTATCTTGTATGTCCATCCCTATTCATTTTGATGGCTTTGATCCTGTTCGATAAAGTACAATGCATCCTCTTTGCTGATAACATCCACTCGACTTACACGATTTTTATGGAAAACTCCATACACCTTGTCAGCAACCTTGACTAACTCTGGCCGAAATGTAGTCGTGATGAACTGTGTATTGGATGTATCTGCTTGCCTTCTTATCATGTCTGTTTCAACAGAAATTGATATTAAGTTACTAAAGTTTCTAATGAATTATTTTGTATAGACAGACAAACAAAATGATATAAAGAATACTTGAAACAGCCGTTCTATATTGTGGATCGAGAGCAGCATCAATCTCATCAAAGAGATAAAAGGGAGCTGGATCACATCTCTGTATAGCGAAAATCAATGCCAATGCAACAACAGTTTTCTGTCCTCCAGAAAGTTGCTTCATCGATTGAGTCTCTCCTTGGCCAGTGAAAGACACCTGCAAAGCATTTAGTACATCAAAAAAAATAAAACCACAAAGAATTCATATCTTTTAAGTCTCAACCATGAAAAGCTCACCTTCACTTTCACTCCAATGTACTTTTCCACTCTCCCTTCATTTTCTGCATTCCTATCTCCATCCTCATCAGCATCTTCATCATCTGCCTCATCTACCTGACATCACATTTATCGCAGCCACAGTTGATTCAGTACAAAGATAATAGACAATTAGCTGGATAGAAAGATGAAGGATTCACAACAGCCCTCATTGCTTTGTGATCCTCAACAAAGCACCTGATTGTAGCTATGTGAGACATTTGAATGGATGAAGGACTTAGTCATAAAAACTTTTCACCTTTTTTTTCTTCATCATTACAAGAGAACCATGGCCTCCTGACACAAGCTCAGCAAATGATTCTTTGAAATTTTTAGCCACACTCTTAAACGTCCTCTCAATGGATTCGTCCTTTCGTTGATCCAATACAGATATCAGCTCCCTTATTTTCTGAACGGCAACAATCATAGATAAGATTACCCACTCACATCTTAATCAAGAGGGATGGTTGCCTCCTGCTTAATAGGAATTTCAGGAAAAACAGAGGTTCTTAACCTATTTGATTTATACCTCATCCCCAGCATCTAACTCGGCCTGCCTTTTGTGCAGCTCTTCTCTCTGTTCAGTGAAGTTTACATATTGATCCAATGCCTTCTTATTGACATGACTGAATTTCTTCAACTGCTCATTACAGTTGTGAAGCATCTTATGCAAATCTTTCAGATTCTTTTTCTGATACCTGATCCGTTTGATGCCATCAGCAAAAGACAATACATGCATTATACAAGAAACACAAAATGCACCTTCTGATATGAATTTTCCATGAGCACAGACCAAAAGAAAGAGACTTACTTTTCAAAAGCATCAGAGGGTAATGACCCCAAGTCCCTAATTTTTTTCATTACATCTTCCCGTTTTGCTTGGAGAAGATTCCTCTTGTTCAATAGCTGTTCTAAATCCTTTTTTTCATCCTGAAGTGTTTTCTCATATTTATCCTCCAGCATCTGAAATAATCAAGTGTAAGTATAAATCCCACTTTGGTAACAAGCTCCAACGATATTATGTTTGTCCAATGTGACCTTAAGTTCATCCTTCGACGCCTTTAATTCGTTGATTTGTTTTGTCACCTTATCAACTTGATCAATAATACCTGTTCTCAAAAGAAAGGTTGACATGAACCAAAACAGCAACAAACAATCAAAGCTACAAGTTCAATCAATTTAGCTAAACAAGAAAAATTTTATAAACATCCACAAACCCTTCAAGTGCCTAGTTGCCTCATCCACAGCAACTTTTGCACCCCGCAGCTCTACTGTCTTCTCTTCAAGATCAGTTTTCATAGCTTCAGGATCAATGGATGAGAGCTGTGCTTCCAGCTCCTGTTGTCGCTTCACCAAATTTGTTGAAAGAGCAGCTTCAAGTTCACTCTGTCTGGTTTCGGTCTGCATTAAAGTGTAAAAGGTTGCAAGTCAGTCATAGATTCAAGCAAGCCATCTACAAATGTAGATAACATGCTACTTGGATGCATAAAAAGGTTGTAATCCACTCCTGAAATAACAAATATATTTGCATATTCATTTTTAAATGCACTCAGTCCATGGTTCAAACAAGACTATTGACCATATTTACCTCCATTCTTGAAGTTTTGCACCTAACCAACTTCTCCTTGAGTTGTGTTATTTCTGGATTCAGAGTTGAGAGTAGTGCTCTCTCTTCAGCAGTCAAATGGTCAATTAGATCAGTACCCATCTCAGCTTGCTTTGTTTTAAGAGATAACTCCAGCTGCTCAATTTGATTACGAGTATTTGCAAGCAATTTCTTCTGTTAAAGATGCCCCAAACAGAGATGTCAAACAGTATTACAAAAATAAAACAAATAACATTTTCTTCGCATAAACAAACACCTTCTTTTCAAGTGCTTTGGCTATTGAGGATTCCTGTTTCTTTATATTCGAAAGATCCTGCTTCAACTGCTCCAGTTCAGACTTCAGATGGCCTCGTTTTGCATCTGACTTTTGCTGCTCACTCACTATTGCTGTTATCTTTTGATCAACATGTGTTGACAGTTAAGGCGTACATAACGTAGGTAAAAGCAAGACAAGTTTCACAATCCACATCTTCCAAAAGTTGCCCTCAAAATCGACAATAAAAAACAGAGAGAATTTGAGTGAACTAAAGGTGGAGAAAAGAAAAGAAGCCTGCAAGCTAGTTGGATATCTTGAAGAGAAATTTTGACTTTTTCCATTTCATCATACTTGGAATTTATTGCTTTTGTGCCTTCCCTTACTATACTTATCAGTTTCAACTTCGACCTTCTGTGGTCATAGAAGCCTCCAGTCATACCACCCTTTTTACTAACCTGATCACCTGCGGCACCAAACAGAAGATAACCATAAAAAGAAGCCTAATTACCAAATAAATGAAAGAAAATAAAACATCATCAAACAGTTACCCTCCAAGGTAATGCAATCAAGCCCAGCACTGCGAGCTATATTCGTAGCTACATCTAGATCACGACAAATCACAGTCCTCCCAAATACCTACAAGCATCACATAAACATCTAAAGAACTTTAAATGTATTGCAGCCAACGCATTTTTTATGTATGATAGTGAAAGAAGGATCATCATATACTTGACCAAAAGCTGGTAAAAAATGACCATCGAATCTTAACTTCTTCAAGAGAGGAACAACATCCGGACCACTTGGATAATTTGCATGAGGAGCCTTTACTCTATTCAAAGGCATGAAGGTAACTCTGCCTCCCTTCTCAGCACTCAAATAGCGAATAATCTTTGTTGATATTTCATCATTCTCAACTACTACATGAAATAAACTGCAATGCGAATAAAATCCCTCAAAAAAATTGACATGGTTTTAATCCAGAACTTCATCAAAATGTGAGCAAAAGCAAAGCCCATGAACATAACCTTTCATGGTATGCTAAAAAATTAGAGCCATTGTGAGATGAGAAGTACAAAAATCAGTTTTCCTAGTCTCAAAATTGTTTGCCACATGAGATTGATTTCCCAACCCCGATTGAAAGAGACTGCTCTAAGCTTATTCAAGAATGTGCAGAAACCCCTATCTTGAGGTGCTTGCATCTTAGCACAACTTCATAACATGCCCTACATGAACATGAGACATTAATTCTTGTGCAATACGAGAGATCTTTCAATTGATATGAGACATATCCCTGACATTTTTAGTAGTCAGTCACAGGCGAGGAGTGTAAAAGACAAATGCATGTTTCAGACAATCATTTGCAGCAATTCCAAGGACATAAAATTTCAAGTCAAAAGCTTGTATAGCTGGAGCCTGGAACATACCTGTTCCCAGCAGTAACCTCAACTGCTGTAAAAAACTTCTCATCACAATCCAGTAGTTCACATATCGGACCGTGCACACCAGCAATGTTATGGTTCTTACAGATACGCCTTACAGAATTAAGACCTCTTCTTATGTCCTATTGGAAGAAGAGAAATGGTCATGAAACCATCTATTACCTATCACAGATGCTGCAATAATAGCAAGGAGATGATATATGACTTTACCCCTGGAGCAGCATGATCCAGACTTTTTTCTGCTTTCATAATATCAGCTTTTAGTTTCTCAAGTTCATTCATTGCATCAGTTTCCTGCTTCCAAAGCTTCCTGTATGAGTTGAGAACTTAGAGAGCTTAAGAGCTGTCAAAATCAAGAATACCCTCCTTGAAGGGGAAAAAACATTTGTGACGGCTTACTTTCTCGATTCTTGTAGCTCATCACGCTGAGTTTTCAAAGCTAACAACTCCTCATGGCACTTCCCCATTAGAAACTCCTGCTCTTGGCTTTCTTTTGAGCGAGCCTCTTTGCTGCCAGATAGTTTGGAAACATCTTCCTCAAGTTGCTGAATTTCTTTATTGAGCTTTTCTGCCTGATCATCATGAAGATCAAGCATCAGAATGAAACCCTTGTTTCATTTGCTTAGGCACTGGAAATAGGTTGTATGTGCATATATGTACGAGAATGAAACCATTCTGTGTATGTTATGGACTGCAAAACAGGTTCTCTGTGTGTGTCTGTGTGTCTGTGTGTGTGTGTGTGCACGTGTGCAACCTGTGCAGGGTGACATGCTTGCATCTGCACACGTGGGTGTGTTTTGAGCAAGAATAACAATCGAAAAAACACCTGTGAGATGCTTTTTCCAAGCACAGACTTAAGTTGCTTGATTTCTGATTGCAACCACTTATCTCTTGCTGCTTTATCTGCAAACTGAGTAGCACGTCCTTGCTTTTGGTAAAGAAGACTGAGCTGCTTCTCACGTTCAATAATCCTAGAAAATTCCAACAGATGAAACAATTGACTCTAGTGTTTGTAAATTTCACTTTCACCTGTAGAAATGAAGCAAATACGCACTGGTTGGTTATAGCATGCTCTTCAAGCAATTGCTTGTCATACAAGGGCTTCACCTTCTCCAGTTCTTTTTTGGACCTCTGGACCTCTCTGTCAAGGGCTTTGAGCTCTCGTGTGATTTCTTCCTGTCAATCAAGTCTTTGAGTGGCATCATACTTTAAATTCGGCCAAAATGACCTGTACAAAAACATTGTGAATTTCTTCACAGATAAATCATGCAGTTTTCTGCAATAGCATTTTCTAACCTTGGTTTTTGCCTCAGTTTTGATCTTCTCTTCAATATCTTGAACATCAAGCTCAATTTTTGTGGCTGCTTTAATAGCCTCTGTCTTTTGTTTGTCAGCCGTCTCTCTGTCCTTCAATAGAGATTGCAAGTCTTTGCTGAATTTTTTCGTATCTTTATCAGCAGTCTTCAACCGCTCATGTGATTCTAAGACATTATTGTACATTGCACTTGACTTTTCTGAAACCTTTGCTCGAGCATCCTCAATCTACAGAAGTGAAAAGATACACATTCAGAACTATTTGATATTAAACCTTCGAGACCTAAAAGAGAATACACCTCATCAAGCTTTTGTCGTGTATCTTGAAGTTCCTTTTCGAAAATTGTGTACTCCAGGGACCTTCGTTGTCGATCAAGTTGCTGGTATTTTTTCAACTCTTCCTTCTCTTCATCTAATTCTTGAAGCCTTTCTTCAATGTAATGGACTACTTCTATGATCTGCTTCCTTCTACTCTCTACATATCATGTACATGATTCTTTGTAAATCCACCACCCTTGATTCTAGACATCTCTCTTGCATGACCTTTAACTTACCAGTGTCCTGCATAATCTTCAAACTTTCCTTCCTTCTTTCCTCATAGACACGTGTTCCCCCAATTTCCTTGAGAAGATCTAAACGTTCGGAGTCCTTCATCAGGGTCAATGAAGCAATCTGCATCGAAATCCCAACAGGCACTATTACAATGCCATGCAAAATTTCAAAATATAAAGATTGTTGAGAGTAAGTATGACACACTTTGCCTTGCTGAACAACATAATATGGATTTGATCGAGAGAACCCCGCACTTTCTAAGAGATTCATGACTTCTGTCTTTCTAAATGATCAAAATTCAAAAAAAAAGGGTTCCATGATCACTATTTTACTTTCACAATAGCAGCAGAAACTTGAACATTTGCAACCACAGAACTTACGTAATATGCTTTTTGTCCAGATAGTACTCATCTTTCTTTAATCCTATAGTTCTTCGCAGCCTGATCTCATCTCTGTCAACCTAAATCAATAATATTAATTTCAGAAGAAAATGCATAAAACACTCTCAGTCCACTCGCTATGAATGTGGTTACAAGCCATGTATCCATACATCAATACAAGGTTCTGGTAATTAAAAGAGTTTCACAATCGATAGGACAACTTATAATTAGTGTTGGGTTATTCATGTTCAAACCATGAAAACATAATATGAGAGAAGCACAAATAGACATGATATTAAAAGAGAGCATAGACATGAGACATATGAAGCATGAAAAAACCCAATATTATGCAAGTTGAATGAATCAATTAATGAAAAAATAATAACATAACATCCCATATAAGACTGAGAAAATCTCTGGGGCTGAGGCTCAGATGAGGCTGAGGTTATCTCAAGCTGAGGTTGAAGCGTTCTGAGGCTGAGGCTGAGGTTGAGGTATGAGCTGAGGCCAAAGCTTAGGCCGAGAAACATATGCCATATGAGGTCGAGAAGCATAGATATACAGCTGAGAAACATCAGCAGACACTGATGTTGATGAGAAAGGCACCCCAAAAGAAAGGTGAGTAGATGAAGGTAGGTGGTGTGATGACGGAACTGCCTCCGGCACTTCCATGTGACAGATACCAGCATGATGATGATGATGATGATGAAGAGTTGATGTGGAGGTTGGATGCTCCTTGTTGCTTGTCTGATATGAGCTAAATCATACATGTATATATAAGCAAGTTGGTGCACCATCGTCTCTAAAGTTAGCACCAGCTTTCTCTATAATAAAATTGACTTTCCAAAAAGTAGCACACCACTTTTTTCTTTATCCAAAAGTCATGTGCAAGCGTGGGCTGTTTTGAGCATAAGTGACTTGGGTCACTTCACACTTGGTCACATGGTTTTTGAAGTCCAGTGAAAGTTAACCTCACTTAAAAGGTTGGAAGACTTTGGGTGTGCATTGTACAAACAGGCATACAAAGAGCTTTCAAATGTGTACAAACATCATGATCGGACAAACATCCAGCAATAACCCCTAAACCCGAACTAAGGGAGAAAAACGATTTTTCTGTTCTTACCTGGAGACAAACTCTCCAATATGGATAGAGACATCACATATTAACTCAAACAAGCATTTACAATTCCTAGGCTTAACGTTGATGCTGAAGTCCTTGCTAAATTTTGTTGTCTGGTACACTCAATTACTTCGATCCAAAGTTTTCCTTAAGTTGTTGTCAAAAAGATCACATGAATGACACAGTGACTGCTCAAATAATCACTGAGATGAGAATACAACAACATCTGAACCTGAAAGTGAATTGGACTGATTTGAATGACTGAAATATGAAAAATCTGAACATGACAAGACTATATTGCTCAGCTGAATGAAAATTCTGGACCATTAATGGTATAATTTGACTGAAAATAATTGAGAACGACTGAGACTGAATGAAAATTCTGAAACATGACTGAGAACATGACACATCAGAATATATATGATATGAAATGAGATTGATATAAGTCAGTATTTAATGATGTTGAATCAACAAACTCTGAGACATAGTATTTAGAGGGGCTATACAAATCAATGATTTATACAAGAAAAAAAGGGGGAAGAAAACATGAAATAAAGTCAGTATTTAATGATGTTGAATCAACAATCTCTGAGACACGGTATTTAGAGGGGCTGATATTAAATATGAAGCAATGATTTATACAAGAGAAAAAGGGGGAAGAAAAAAAGCAATGATTGAATTAAGAACAAAGATGAATGAATGGATTGATGAAGAAATACTACATAACATCACATGTAAGATGTGACCTGATGAAGAATATCTCTGACGCTGATGCTGAGCCGAAGCTCACGTTAGCTGAGGTTGAGGCTGCAAGTGTTCTAAGGCTGAGCTGAGGCTGAAGCTTAGGCTGAGACATACATTACGTGTTCTAAGGCTGAGCTGAGGCTGAAGCTTCTGAGGCTAAGAAGCATAGGTATATGGCTGAGAAGCGTGAGCAAAGGCTTATTTTGCTGGAGAAAAGAACCTCAAATAGAAACGTGAGCTGATGAAGGTGGGGTTCAGGCTGATGCCACGAGCTCTGGTACTTACTATGTGACTGATCCCAGCATGATGCTGATGATGATGAGATGATGCAGATGTTGGCTGCTCCTTGTTGCTCTTCAGGCAGATTTGGCACAAGAGGTTTTCTAAACTTAGCACAGGGTTTCTCTATAATTAGAGTGACTTTCTCTATAATTAGATTGACTTTCCAAAAAGTAGCACAACTCTTTTTCTGTATCAAAAACTTATGTGCAAGAGTTATCTAATAATAGATTATGGTTGCGAGATTGTTTTATGATGATTGTGTGGGTCGTTTTTTGAGCTTTACCCCACTTAAAAGGTTGGAAGTATTTGTATGCACAAATATGTACAAACAGGCGTACAAACAACTTCCAAAAGTGTGCAAACATCATGATTGGACAAATACCCAGCAAATAGAGATATCAACGCAAAAGATTATGTTCAAATATGATACTTACCATAAAAGTCTTGAACATAAAGCTTGGCTATAATCTGAGTGAGCAACAGACTAGATTCCTGTAAACTAGCCTCTTATGAATTTTCCTTGTTTGATAAAAGGTTTTCATACTATACACATCTACTAGAGCTCGCATCATTATGTACCTAGCCCACCAAACTTTTACTTCAGATCATGAGATAAATTTCGATGTAAAACAAAGATATCTTTGTTATTGATAGGAAAAAGAAATAATAAGATACTTTGGGTTGGAATGGCCCAACTCAAATGTTTGATTCACCAAATATGGCAACAATTATTCTTGAAAAGAGCACACAAAAGTAGATTGCCACAAGAAAGAAATAGTTGCAAGACAATGAGCCAATGACTTGTAAGGCAAATGATGCTTTTGCATTGATGAGGGCTCAAAAGCAATTTACAACTAGCCCATAAGGACGAACATTTTGTGAGTGTGATTTGACTCTTGAGAGGTTTGATTGCTTGGGGAGGGGCTAGATAGTTCAGAATTGATAATATTATTTACGTGGTTTAAGCTTGAGAATACTTCGTTTGGATGTTTAATGCGGACAACCTTCATGGGTGCACAAGAATAGAAGCATAAGGACAATCCTTGCAGTGCAAAGGGAGATAGGACTGAATTACCAAAAGAAAAAAACAATTCGAAGGCCAAGCTTTTGACTAAATGCAAAGGAGTCAAGGACCAATCAGCATAGTTGAAATAGATGCAATTGTTACACGACCTTCTCCGCAGTATTAGAGCTAAAGGCTAAATAATCTCTTCAAAAGACATTTATATTCATTCAGCTTGTGAGGAGCTGCCTGTCCTATGAATTGAGCCAGTCTATGGGAGTCTGGAGCACGTTTCTTCCTTTGTCCAGCGATCGAGGTTTTATCTATTATACTGTCCAGTGTCAACTTGCTACAAATTGTAATGATATGCTGGCCAACATGATAAACTGAGTAACTAAGGCCATCTTTTTGCTCAAAGCTACACAATTTTCTGTGATAAGTGAGAATTCAGAATGGAGATCTTTTCTATACATACCTAACTGAAGACAATCAATGGAAAAGCAGGTCCAATCAACCCATTGGCTGCTCAGTATTTCAATGAATGTTAAGTCCAGCTAGCTAAGTACAGATAGAGACACCTTGGTCTTGTTAAAAGGCCACTCACGAGGAAACTCAACAAATAAATAATAAGTTGACTGAATAACAAAAGGACCTTTACCAAGAGTATGATACACCAAAACTAACTCCGATAGACAAAACAACAATTATGTAAAACTGATTTTGAATTACCACAAAATTTGACTACATGAGTTTTAGAAATGTATGTACAACCTCCAATATCAACATGGTTGAAGAAGATATGAGAGCCCAAAATCTGAGAGATGACTCCAAAATAACCTCCAAAAACTAAGCAGAGGCTGAAGAAGCTCCACACAAACTCTCAAGCTTGCTCCACTCTCCTATAAGCTCAATATGAAGTTATATTCAATAGTTAACTCGTGCCATGTATTTATAGGCTTGAAAACATATCCAAAAGCACACAAAAGTATAAAAAATTAATTCTATTAAGAGTTGAAAATCTGGAAATCTGAATTTTGGTGTTTTCTTTGGAAATGTTGAACCGTCAAGAGTTACAGGACTACACTTCTTCAAGTTAGTTCTCTACTTCCAAATGAGGAAAAAATGTCTTATATACATGTGCCCAAACTCATGTCCTTCACACATTTAGATGGGCATTTGCAAAAATAGGTACTAGAACTCTAGAGGTTAGTTGGCTATGATATAAAAGGGGAATGTGACACAAGAGGACTCCTCTTAGTGCACAGTTACAAGGCTTGTGACAATTTTGCATTACATCATTGAGGGGATTCTACAAAAAAATTTATGGGGCCCACTTTCTCTAAAGTTTTGCAGTTGTCCTTGTGCTTTCTTCTCTGCAACAATCACCTATTGAAGGTCTTCATCATTGTATCGATTCATTGCCATAATGAAGAGTTATTCAATCAAAAAAACGAACTTTCTAAATCCTCTATTACATGTCCATGGAATTCTGTTGCCCTATCAAAGCAATTCAAGGGCCTAGGAATTATAGACCTCTTTCTTCACATTACTGTGAGGAGATACAATCTACTAAGAAACTTCATGATGGTAAGCCATGTGACTCCCTTTTATGTAGGCCTTTATGAACTATGGTTGACTTAAGTTTCAACGAAAATGGATATTTGATAAAAACCTCGCAGGCACACTTTACGACCCAGTTACATATATTAACACTTCCATTTAATGCACAGAATCGTGCCACACTTGACATGTCTAGAAAGACAATGAGTGAGGGGGAATTCATGCTTATCAAGTCCCTTTAAAGACAATTGCTTGGCTTCATTGTTTCCCATATTCTTAGATCATATGCTAAATATTTTCATAGAATGGGGATGACTTTTCTTGTTGATTGTCCAAATGGTCATGGATACTGGCACTCATTTACATATGACTAGACAAGGCACAAAAAATCTCCCTCGATGTTAAAAAATTGAACACTTACACATCCAAGGCATGCAGATTGGTCTCTTGGTGAATCTAGAAACTAGTTGAGTATCAAAACTAATGCATTTTGTGATGCACTTTGTAATGAATCTGACATCAATGAGACATGTAATAGAAAGTGGGGATTTCAAAGGCAAAATCTTGGTGGATTGCACGATCCAAGAAATTTGGTCACTCTAATCTCCTTCAAGAAATCAAGCTTTTCCTACAGAGAGTGACGCTTGGATCCATGAAAAACGGTCGCCTTATGGTAAGGCATGTAGTCCAACCGAGTTAAAGTTCAAATGCCCCAGGTGCCATGGGAAGAAAGAATACATGTAACACTTATTTTCAAGTTGCACATACAGAAGAAAATAGTGGCAAAAAATCTCTGTCCTCCTATACCACGAATTAATGCTTAAAAGATCAACTTCAGATCGTATGTCCATCACAGTGAGGCAGCACTATTGATAACAAAACAAATTTGTATGTGGATGTGGTAGATTTAGCAATCTTAAGACAGGCTTACTTTTCAGGCCATAGACCATTTTCAAATGCAATTCCTGAAAGAAAGACTGCATCATAGACTCTACTTACCATTTTATACTTTAGAGCTCATACTGTCCAGCTAAGCCTTTCAATTCTCTTTGAACTTTCTTTTCCAATACATAACAGAAATAAGAAAGACTTTTTCCAAGCAAAAAATCAAATGGAACCCATGATATCCATCCCTCCCCCAAACTTAGGCCGGGTAATATACCTTGCAATTCTAGCATTAACTGCCTTTGTGTCTAGTCAGACCAAACTAAAGATAGTATAAAAGTAACTACAAGTATATGAAAAATTTTGTACAAAGAGTGCAAAATAATGTGACATAGCGCGCCATCTAGAAAGAGCCTTGTTCATTATGCAAGCCTGACCAACCAAAGAAATGGACAATCAATAACTCAATTTCTAGCAAATAGACCTATGAACTCCCTCTCTCTCAATCATACTAAATGACCTCCATCACCAAAGAGCTACTGAGAAAATTGTTTGTAGATCTTAGCTCAACTACCTTCAAAGTAATTTTACTAAGACTAATAATCCCACACTAAAGTCTAAGACCAGTAACAACTTACTGGAATGCGATTATCACTGTTGTCAAAGACGATTTCAACAAAAGCTGAAAGAACTTGATGTCCTGCCCCTTCCTGAAATTTGACCAGAAGCAAAAGGCAACATAAGAATGAACTGTCATGTATCGCAACCCCACACATTTGAGTAAGAACACATACATGAAGAAGGGCTTGTCTATCTTCTGCTCGTAGATTATGGAAAAGGTCACTCAGGACAAAACGAATCGCTGCGGCCCAAAACATCATAAAATGTGAATTGAAGAACACTAGTAAGAAATTATTTAGTCTTTTACTTCAGTGCTTTAAGCTTACCATGAAAAAAGTTAGTTTTTCCTGATCCATTTGCTCCAACTGAAAACATCAAGAATGACAAACAAAAGTATTAATACAAATCTGCTAAACAGTGGTCAAGTTGATGGTTCGAACTGAATGTACTGAACAAAAAAGAAGCCATAATTGTGGATCAAACATAATAATAAGAAAGAGTAATGTTTGAGGTGATGTTGTGAATTTATAATTGCCTAAGTAGAAATCATTATGGTTGCTGACCAACTGCTAAACAGAGGTTCCAGAGTTCTTCATACACATAGGATGCATCTTGGCAAGACATTTTATGTGAAGGCTATTAATATGATGATTCAGTGGAAGATGAAATCCCAAAACAAAGAATTGAGACAATTTTGTATGTGAAGGGCATTCAAGGGTTGAAGACATGTTCAGTCTGTTTGTTTGAGTAAAAGCATCCCTCTTCTGATCCTCGAAATGGTAAGGGAAAAATAAATCTAGTATTGTTGCACACTTCCAACTCATACAAAAATGAATTAGTCCCATAGATCAATCTTAGCTCTACTTTTGTATCATAAGATATGTGGCCATCTTGATTGCCTAGAGAGGGATTTGGCTGCTCTCTAGAATCCTGAGATAGGACCAAAGATGTTTGGGTCTAATCTAGTCTAAGTTATGGACACATAAAGAGAGCCCCATGAGGATATGATGGAGACGAATTCAAAGGAACATTACAAAATTCTTTCAGTCATCCTTCCCTAATAGTTGGATGGACATCTATTCATGGAAGTTTCTCGCACTATAAACACACTGCTTTATCATATGACCATGCTACAGCAGTGCACATGTACTTATTGCTACAAAAGGTCTCACTCCAAATTTTCAATCATCCTAGCTCATCCTAAGAGGTATCCAATCAAGGTACTTACCATCGAGGACATTGAAAAAAACTGTTACGGGTCCGATGCAACACATCCTCTAGCATGGACGACTTCCTATACCCACCTTTCTCTTCATCATTAGCTATGTACTCATTTTTTGTGCTATCTTATGGATTGATTATGGCATCTCATACATACGCACTCTATGCCTAGTGGGTTCCGAATGGTTAGAAGCCCTTGTTTTTATTACCTCCTCACTTGATAGCATTACTCTTTCTTATCTTTGTCTTACCAGGACATTGTATCGGATCCATTATAATCAACTTTTTTATCTCATAGGCCAATTTCACTTTAAAATCTCTCTCTCTCTCTCTCTCTCTCTCTCTCTCTCTCTCTCTCTCTCTCTCTCTCTCTCTCTCTCTCTCTCTCTCTCTCTCTCTCTCTCTCTCTCTCTCTCTCTCTCTCTCTCTCTCTCTCTCTCTCTCTCTCTCTCTCTCTCTCTCTCTCTCTCTCTCTCTCTCTCTCTCTCTCTCTCTCTCTCTCTCTCTCTCTCTCTCTCTCTCTCTCTCTCTCTCTCCCCCCCCACACCCAAAAACAAGTCAGTTAGGCTCCTCCCTCCTTGAGATAGTGATGCTATCATCTATGCCTCGCTCTTCTTAATATCCCTCAAGCACATCTGGATGGATATACATAATAACCATGCACCTGCGTGGAGAAATCCGATGATCAAAAAATATCAAGGGACACGCTAAGGGCATGTGTATGAGATGAAGAGGGGCTTGCTTAGTTATTTACCATGAATAGAGTTTGCTTATAAATTATAATAAAAGGCCTCATAAGTGTTAAGCAAAATATACAAAATTGTTCAACCTTCCACTAGGGACAAGCCCACCTTGCAAGTCAAATTAGTGGTCAATGTTTGGTCAAAGACTAGTCAAGTTGGTCAAAGATGGTTGGATTTCGATCAAAAATGTATTACATATTCTACTATCCAACCATATATAACACTTGACCATTAGGCACCATTTTCTAAGTTAAAAGTGAAACCCTAATTTTTGGTCAAACTTAAATGCAGATTTTAAAGTTTAAAAAGCTAGTGACACTTGTTACAATCCCATGTAAAGAAGCAATAGTGATCCAATGGCTTATATGCTTGTGTAACACCAAAAGCTAGGCAACAGCCCTAAGCAAAGCCATAGGGAAAATCTTCATCTCCCATGTATGATGTGTGTGAATTTAGATAATATTTTTTCTCTATTTGCTATCAAATTGGTATCAAAGCAAGGTGTGCGAGCATGTAGAGTATTAGCTTGAGCTTTCTGCTTAAGTTCTTAGTAGTCAAGGCATATGGAAGCCTCCAATATGATGTTATCAAAACACATCAATGGGAATAATTTCTATAAATGGCAAACAAGACTATAATATCATCTCATGATCAATGATCTTTGGAATGAG